>JAQIUQ010000868.1:0-152500 GCA_030378365.1 Hybognathus amarus | reverse complement strand
TTCAGAGTAGCTTCCCCAACACTGTGAGGCAGAACCATAGCGGACAGTGTCTCATTTCTTGAAAGGACAGTGTGTAATTTCTTCAAGAACCTCCATTCCCTGTGCCTCAGCCCCTGTCTTGTTGTTGGTTTTGTTGCCCAGGGATGTAGACTGCTCTCAGGGAGCCATGATACTGATCTGGTGTGCCAGTTTGTAGAGTGGGCATGACGAGAGACCCTCCTGGTGATTATAAACGATGTGTTGTCTGTGCGTACAAGCACGAGATGGGCCAGTAGGTCTGAGGAAATGTTTCAGACCTAGAAAAACAGATTTCATTTCCAGGCAGTTTATGTGCCACGAAAGATGGCGGTCCCTCCACAGACCCTAAGTGACCTCTAATGATCACTCCCGAGCCCATGAGAGATGCGTCTGTTGTAAGTGTCATGCAACAACAAGGAGCACCCAGCAGGGAGCCTTGGGACAAGAATCAAGGTACTTTCTATATAACCAAGGTACAAAGACTTGTGTGTGGCCTTAATCATGCAAAGCGGGAAAACCCTTTTTCTTGAACCACCAACTGGAGAGGTCTCATGTACAAAAGACCAAGCAGCCCCAGAGATGGCCGAATCCTACTCCCGCCCAGCAGCCCCAGAGACCTGAGTTCGGTGAGTGAGGGAGCATGGAAATGCTGCCGCTTGCTTTTTAGTCACCTGAAATCTCTCGACAACAGAGTCGCCAAAGAGGGCAGAAGGCAATAGTGGAGCATCCAACAAAAAGGATTAATCTTTTCCTTTAATCCAGATAAATTGTGGCAGAAATGTCTCTCCGTATAGCAGGGCTGCCATAGAACGACAGTTGTTGTGGCTGTCTCCTTGGCATCCCAGATAGACGAATCTACGGTCCAGTGCAATTCTCAAATACCCTTCTTTATCTAGATCTCAAAGCAGTTTAGCAGTGACATAGTATGCAGACACACATTGACCTGCTGCCATATAAATCTTACCCACCAAAGCCAACATTGTTCTGTAGTGTCGGGGCCTCAAGGGACGATGCCATATTAGGAGACAGATAGCTGGCAAGTATCTGTACCACTTATATCTGTTCCACTCTGGCCCTATACCTGCTTAAATTATAATAATGAATTACTTGGGGACTGTAAAGCCAGGCTGAAGAGGGTTTCTCCCACAATCTCGACATCTCAGTATGGAGATTGAAATTTTATGTGGAGGTTGAAATTTTATTGGCTGGAAATGTTTTCCCAGTTTGCTCTTGGGACAGACATACTGCCTCTTGGCCAGACAAATGATGTTTAACTTAACCACGGCTTGAGTTATAACCTCCACCAGCTACTTGTAGGCAAGAGAGTGAGGTGGCGAATCCTCAACCTCTCCTGCATTGAAACTGAGCACATCCAACTCCTCAGAGCCTCGATAGCTGAAGCAATGGGCTCTCATTTGAATAAATGACTCACTCATAAAGCAAGTTACTTATTTCCTGAATGAACAAATCATTTGAAGGAATGATTCAGTGACTCACAAAGGCAATCACATGCCACCACCTACTGGTAAGTAACCTGCCGAAAAGGTCGCCACAACAGTCTGAAAATTGAGTGCAAAAACATTTGTACACAGACAAGAACACACAGTATTTAAATGGCAATCACATATTGTAATTATAATTTGATGAACAGCTCATTTAACAAACCTATTTAAAAATGTATCTGAAACTATTTGTTGTTGCAAAACTAACATGGAATTATAACACCCCTTTACAATGGTGAGCGCATACCTGAGCACAGCAGCATACAAAAAAAGCGCAGAGGCTTCTGTCATTCTGCCTCTAGCGACAGAAGAGCAATTTGATAATGAAGTCAGAAATACACTGGTAATTTAGCACTTGAGGCAAATCCCTCTCTGCTAAGGACAATTAGCAGAAAAATGACTTCATTTCACAATTAAGCTGTATTGAGCACAATTAAGTGCCACGGAAAAATGCGGTTCCAAAAAGAACACTCCGTTCTTTCAAATAAAATTAAATGAGTACATCATACAATACGTCTTATTTCATTGTACATATGGATTTCTTCTCAGCTCACTGCCTTCCATTAGTACAGTTCTAGTTAGTCTGATGAATAGCTGCTCGAGCTGCCTAAATGGATTTTAACTCTCTAACACTCAGGCAAATGACACCATCATTTTGTTGCAGCTTCAGTGCGGACAAGCAGGTCAGCTGGCCACGGTATGGGTACTGGATGATTTAATTGAATTGTCAGAGTTGGCGTCCTCTTATTGGGCAGCGTCCAGCCCTGCGATGATACACTGCAGCAGAGTGCTCCATCTTCCCTGACATCAGTGGCGGTATGAAGTGTGTTTTGTGATGGAGTCTGAAATTACCTAGCACTCACTCAATGATAGACTCATAAACAAATGTATGAAATTGTTAAGGACAATTTGGCTTTAATAAAGACTGGATAAATGTAATCTATTATTGACAGGGAGGAAGTCTAACAATATGAATGAATGCGAAGTACTGGAAAGGGGTGAATACTGGAAAGGGGAAGAATGCATCGTTTTCAAGCATCTTTGTGAGCTCACTAAAATATATTTTCAGTACACTAACAGTAGTAACAGCAGCTGTTTTCAAAACTGTAGGTTGAAGTCACCATGAACTAAAATTGACAATTGTTGTTTTTTTTTTTCATGGAATATTGCACTGCTTATTATTAGTGCTGTCAAACGATTAAAATATTTAATCGCGATTAATCGCATTAATGTCATAGTTAACTTACGATTAATCACACATTTTTATCTATTCTAAATATCTTTTGATTTCTTTTTGTAACATTATTTTTTCTCATTTTAATGCTCTTATCAACATGGAAAAGTGGATTGGCTTGTTTTGTGCAATTTTTTTTATTTTTTATTGAAAACAACATTGGAATAGTATGGGCGGAGAATTCGCATCATCGGAGGTGGAGAATTCGCATCATCTGTCTGTCTGTGTGTGTGTGTGCTTGGCCATCATCAAGCGGTATTTCAGACTAGACATGCTGTGATGATGATAGCTCAGTTCACAACGACAAAACACACAGATCACTTTGGTCTTGTCAATGGGACATTTGGCAACTTTTTTCAAAAGTAAACTTTCCATTCAGAATCTTACTGGCATCCATTTCAGAGTCTCGCGCTCATCATCCACTCAAAACGTAACGTTACTATTTGGCCGGCTCGAAAAGTCAAAACGAGTGTGTGCGGCGTGACTCTTGTTTTGTTTCCAGTCTAGCTAGATCCTCAGAAGAGAACGTTTTGTTGCTTCATCAACCAAAGCGCAAGCGGATCTAGCTATAGCTAGACCGGAAACAAAACAACTGGCACGCTGCACACACTCGTTTTGGCTTGCGAGCCGGCTTTGAGTGGATGAGCGTGAGACGCCGAAATGGATCAGGACGCATGCCCTATGCACATGCCGCGTCCTGTTGCAAAAGCATGTGAAATAAACTACAAAGTTTGTAAGGAAAAAAGACCTAGCCTGGATGCCAGCCCGAACTCCGCCCACAACATTTTTTGGTTCGGGAAGTTCGGTCTGGACTCGAATCCATTGAGAAGTAATTATGATCTGGCAAAAAAACGTTCGGGCCAATCAAATTGCCAGGGCGGGCTTTATACGATGATGGACAGGTGATCTTCGGGGATGTAATCATCACGTTATCAAAGAGCGCTAACTGGTTTCCCTCAGAGATGACTGCAGCTGGAGAATTGAGATGTATAGATTCCGTTGTCGCGTCTGTTTTTAAAATGAATCGACAGCATATTAATTTTAATAGACAAACAGAAAACTGCAATCAAGGCATTTGTCGATCAGAAAGATATCTTTGCCATCCTTCAAGTGTAACTTATCAGCTGGCTCTGACGGTTGCTAAGAAGATGGGAAGTGATGAAAAGCCTGTGGTTGTTGTGGTTTCTCCTTTAGTCGCACTCATGAAGGACCAAGTAAAAGAAGCAACACTCATTATTTTACTTCTAAAATAAGTAAGTTAATTCTGTTGACAACTGTGAAATACAAAGTATTTGACTTATTGCGTTGCTAGGTTGTAGGTCTACCGACTATCCAATTGAGTGCAGAGTTTTGTTTTTTTCCTGGTTCGGTTAAGACACGCCTCATAATCAAAGCCCAATGAAGCAGTTTCAGACTCATATTCTCAATAGAATATTAGTATGACGATGTCAGGCAAAAAAAGACCATTAATCGTGCAATAAAAAAATGTACGTCGTTAAAATGGGTTTGCGTTAACGCCGTTACTAACGCGTTAAACTGACAGCCCTACTTATTATTAGTGATGCAACGATCATGATTTTTCATTAACAATTCTAATATCTTCACAATCGAATTGGCCATTCTGGTTCTGGTATCTCACTTAATTTACCACCACCCCCACCTAACCCTAACTCTAGAGTATGATATTGTTATTTTAACATTTAACCGCATACTTCTTGTAGCTACCTTATGACTGTTTTTACACTTTTTATATTTTTTCCAACAGCCCAAGCATATATACCAACGCATTCTCATCCCAAGGCATCATATACTGACACTTTTGCCAATGCATATACATCCATCACACATGGCACCCCTTAGCATCAATATAACACACTTCGGTTATGGGTAGGTTTAGGTCTGGGGTAGGGTTAGGGTTAGACCACTAGGAGGTGCCTTCTGGCCCATATATATCTGCGTCTTATATTGACACTAAAGGATGCCATATGCGTTGGATGTATACGCATTGGCAAAAGCATCAGTATATGACGCCTTGGGATGAGAACGGGCTGTATATACAGGCCTGTAGAATGGTGAGTAAAACAAATTAATAAGGAAAAATAAATAAATATTAAGTAAGCATCATTGTGGATTCAAAAGATTCGCTTAGTGTGTTCCAGTGGGCTCTGTATGCAATTATGTACATCCAAGTGAACAAGAAGGAGAAAAGGTAGCTTGGGAATGGTGTAAAAATTGGGATGCTTCTCATTTCTTATTTGTGCATCCTCCTTGTTTTCGTTTCCTTGCATCTTAGCTCCACAGTAGGATGTTTGGGAAGGATACACCCATGCATCCTCGCTCATGACTCCACAGGAAGCTTCCTCGCTCCCCATTCATCGCCGCCTCACAGTGCAATTAGAGAATTGAGATTTCCTTTAAGACGCCTGAGTTTGATTGGTTTCCTGGTCACGGGCTTGAGGATGTAATGAGGAAGCATCAATTTGAATATTGAGAAGCACCCATGGACTTAAAAGCAGCCTGTCTGTAATTCTCTACCAGGAAGTGAAGAACTACAATACCCATAAATATGTTGAGATATAATAGAACTTCATTACAAAGATGTTGCTTAAAGCAAAATTGCTAATTCTTATTTTGCCATTTAGTTAAAAAGCAATAAGAGAGAGCAGACCATATCACCCCTAAAACATTGAGGATGTTGCATTCAGATGGCTCGTTTTATCAGTCCTCAGCTGATTTTAGGGATACGGGGATGTAAAATTTCATCCGCTGCTCCACTGATGGAAAATCAACATTTAATCACCATTTCCGAGCTTCTCGTAGAAGAAGATTATCATCAATATAAAAAGAGGTTTAACACAAGAAAGACTTCAGGCTATAATGTGTGCAAATTCATTTTTTGCTAATATGGCAAGAAATAGTCAAGCACTCACAGAGAATATGCAATAAAATCAGTCACGGTCTACTTGATTTACCAGAAATAGCTTTAGTTGAATCTGAGCAAATGAGTTAGCTGAAAATTGGGTTACTTTTTTTGTTAAAAAATTGCTGTTCTGAACTGAAAATAGAGAGTGCAATGTTAATGATAAATTGAAGAAAGAAAGAAAGAAAGAAAGAAAGAAAGAAAGAAAGAAAGAAAGAAAGAAAGAAAGAAAGAAAGAAAGAAAGAAAGAAAGAAAGAAAGAAGAAAGAAAGAAAGAAAGAAAGAAGAAAGAAAGAAAGAAAGAAAGAAAGAAAGAAAGAAAGAAAGAAAGAAAGAAAGAAAGAAAGAAAGAAAGAAAGAAAGAAAGAAGAAAGAAAGAAAGAAAGAAAGAAAGAAAGAAAGAAAGAAAGAAAGAAAGAAAGAAAGAAAGAAAGAAAGAAAGTGCATTCAAAGGAGTAACAAGCTGAAATTATTCGTATTCTCGTTAACAAGGCCAATAGTGCAGAGAATAGCAGTCCAATCCCTCTGTCCTCAATAGAGCCAGTTTGCATTCATAAGAGAACCTTTGATGGTAAGGCTTTTTTTGCAATAGAAAGCGTTGCAAATTCATTCCTTTTGATTCATTTCAAGAAGCCCTCTTGTCTTTAAAGATCAAGGCACATTTGTTCCTAAGAATACATCGATATCAAGAAAAGTTTTGGGCTCTCTTCTATCACACAAGATTGACTTTTCAACAAAAACCTGAATGTCTTCTGAAAACCATTTGTCAAACAACTTAGTCTCCTGCAGTCATTTCTTATTGGAAAAGCAATTATGCATAGAAATATAATGCAGGACTGCACAATGTCTGGCATCATGTTGTTAGCACTAAATTATCAAGTTGAAACTTATAAGAAAACAGTGTAAATTAACTTTTTGGGGACTTTAGATATGCATGATTAAATGCAATGCAGTTTCACATTTTCAATGCTTTTCTATATGTGTAGACACATACGTGAATATGAATCTGCAATCTCATTAAAAATTAAATATATAGAAAGTGCATGTCTACTTTGTGATACAAAACATCTTCTCGGATTTAAAGGAATTTGAAGGGAAAATAATTGGTTAATTATATTCAAATGACTATTATTATTATTTTTTTTTTATTACAATTATGGTAACACTTTAGTTTAGGGCCCAATTCTTACTAGTTGCTTATTATCATGCATCTTACTAGGATATTGGCTGCTTATTAGAACTTATAAAGCACATACTAATGCCTTATTCTGCATGACCATATTCTACATACCCAATACCTTATCTTAACAACTACTAACTATTAATAAGCAATAATTGGAAGTTTATTGAGGTAAAAGTCGTAGTTAAAGGACAACTCCGGCGCAAAATGAACCTTTGGTCTAATTACACATTGTTACCAAGTCAACCATTATCTGAGATTTGTTTTCATGATTGCCGAATGTTAATAGTTTTATCTATAAATACAGTTTAGCCTATAATGCTAGTATAACGCTAGTATATAGGGCATAGAGTAATGACAAATAAAAATCGCTTGTTATTACCACTAACAAGGCTCAAAATAGCCCCACAGTAACACAGTAGCATAATAAGGGTCCCTACATTCAAACCGAAGCATTGAGAACTTTGTCAGTGTCCATTCAGTTTAATAAGAAGATATTTTATACACACAGTCAACTTCGCGAATACAGGAAGAGCGCCATCTTTGAAATATAGTCTCTATCAGTTGATCTACGATCGCCAATCCAAGTGCGCTCGTGAGATGTGAATAAGGTGATAAGGTGAGCACGACCAGTAGGCAACATGTACATATTGAAGAGAAGAAAATGGTTCGTGTTTGTGTTTCTTCCGGAAACAACGGACTATATGAGATTCTGCACAGTTCAGCGCACTTGGATCGGCGTTCGTAGATCGACTGGTAGAGGCTATATTTCAAAGATGGCTTCTTCCTGTATTCGCGAAGTTGACTGTGTGTATAAAATATCTTCTTATTAAACTGTATGGACACTGACAAAGCTCTCAATGCTTCGGTTTGAATGTAGGGACCCTTGTTATGCTACCGTGTTACTGTGGGGCTATTTTGAGCCTTGTTAGTGGTAATAACAAGCGATTTTTATTTGTCATTACTCTATGCCCAATATACTAGCGTTATACTAGCATTAAGAGCTAAACTGTTTTTCAAGATAAAACTATTTACATTCGGCAATCATGAAAACAAATCTCAGATAACGATTGACTAGGCAACAATGTGTAATTAGACCAAAGGTTCATTTTGCGCCGCAGTTGTCCTTTAATAGTACGTTAATTGTGAAAACTGGACCCTAATCTAAATAATAACCTCAATTAATAATATTAATTTAAAATGTTATTAGGATCTCTGGGACCCCAAATAGAAAGCTAAATTAAAAACGCTGAAATGTATCTGGGTGACAGCAAAATCGAAATTGTTTTGATCTTAAAAAGGTTATTTGGAGAAAGCGTCAGGCGTGTGCTTGACTAGTCATGTCTTCTGGAGGCGTCTGTGCTGAACGCAATACAACATTCTCTATTGACAGGCATTAAATTGTTTTCTGAGTTTGATTGATGACACGGATAAAGTGTCCCTCCCTCCAGCTTTATAAGGTCATATTTCCTCAGTTAGAATAACAGCTTTGAGTGAACATCAGAATCTCTCTGAACTGTCTTCAGGGTTTTGCTTCACAGATATAATTTGTCCTCCATTTGAAGTTATAAGTGTGGCTCTAAACTTCAATCTATTCTTTTATTGTATACGATTTCACCTCACATTTGCTGTCTCCTATACAAAAGTTCTGGTGATCTGTTGGCCCAACATATAGGCCTAGAAATGATAGCCCTTCTCAACTCCATTCTTGTGAAATAACCTTTCATCATGGCTTTTCTTTATATTGAAAGTGGATTTCACTTATTTATTCAGCTTTTAAACATTTCCGGTCATGCTGATGGCATTTTTATTAAATCGGCCTTTGTTGTACCCCACTGTCTGAAAAGCTGAATTTAACAGCAATCCGGTGACAGGCTCGCCAATGGCTGAATGACACAACGGCTGTGTTGTGTTTTTCTATCTCACTCTGTTTCCAAATGCAGCATCAACTTCATTCTTTCCCCCAGATGCAGAATAAGCAAAAGTCAAAACTCTCACGGCCAGAGCCCATTAATCATCATCACGCAATTTGCATTCAGAGATAAAAGCTATATTCCGTACCTGATGCCAGACTCTTGTAATCAATTACCTCTTGTCAAACCATTTTGTACTACAACAACTTTTTAAGTGATACACAAGTGTATGCTCATTAATCTTTCAAGCATTCTAACTGTACTACTTTGCATTTCTTCAACTCATTAAAGGGGGGGTTGACTGCGATTTCACTTTTTTCATTTTAAATAGTGTGCAATGTTGCTGTTGGTGCATGAACAGTATCTGTAAAGTTGCAGCACTGAAAGTTTAGTGTAAGCAGAGATATCGTCTTTTAAAAATCAGGACGTATAATTGCCAAAAACGACTTGATTGGGACTAGAGCTGGGTTATGGTACGTCACTAACCCACACATTTGCATCAACCCCTCCCTCCGGAATATGCAGGAAGGGCATGACCATATTTCTGCAGCACGTTGAGTGAGTTGTGTTCATCCAGCTGTCAGGTCTTCTGTGTTTGAGCTTTCCACGGATGCTATACTTCGACAACTATGGATACAATTTATGTTTGATTATATGACGATGGTAATCTAGCTCTCTGTGCTGCGCATTTTACGGAAGACAGCTTCCAGAATCTCCATGAATTCAATGTGAGATTCAACAAGAAACTGTTACTAAAACATGAAGCAGTTCCAACTTTAAAAACAGAGTCAGCAGTTGTTGGGCCACAACCTGTAAGTAGGCTAAGACTTCATCATTTTAAATGTATTTGCATGTATAATTCCCGACGTAGCCTTGTGTTTTATTTTTTTCAAATGCCAGCGCTGGCTTTGTAGGCTTTATGGGCTAATAGTTAGGCTATTTTGTGTCTACGACAAACACGTACAAACATTATGGACCTGAATTTTGTATAAATACTAATGTTGTAAATGTATTTTTCATGTATAAATGCTTTATGACTTTATTTTCGATTTGATCAAGAACGTAAACTTGCCAATGCTGTTTGTGTTTAACGTTACTAGCCAGCCAGTCGCTCTCGTTGCCAGTCAGATGCTATTGTGTAAAATAAACGGGTATAAAGTTAAAAAATGTAGCAAATTATCAATCAGAAACGTTTATTAAGAGCCGTGTGTGGTGACGTTCTGCTTGACTCGATTCATCACGGCTTTCTCGGTCTGATTCTGCCTCACTGATACTGCAGTCTCGACATCATTATTTACGTGTATCCACTGTCTATGTTATCCACCTTTGGCATGCCTGTATCGCCGGTAAAGGTAATGGGCGTTAACCTTCCGGACAACGTGAGCGACTGTTTAGCCAATCACAACACACCGGCCCAAACGGACCAATCTGAGCCCACCGCCCGTTTATGAGGGAGTGTTTTCATAGAATCAGGAAGTGAACCGCTCGTTCAGGGGACAGAGGAGAGCGCGGCTTACAATAAAGGTGAAATTTATAAAAAATAAGACTTTTTAAAAAAAGAAAAACCACGGATTCATGTTATAATGCATCCCATAAACACAATCATGCAAAGAAAAAACGCAGTCAACCACCCCTTAAGTGCATTTTTACCCATACTAAAACACGCCATTTTGTTTACGCAAGAGAGTGGGCATTTTGAGGCACTAGTATTGTGTTACTGACGATTGTTTACATCTAAAATATACTAAAGATGAAATGTTGTTGGTGAAAACTGAGGCTTCTATTTCAGGAACGAGCTTAAAGGATGCCTCCGGTTGTTTCACAACAATATCAATTCCCAAATCTTCACATGAAGTGAACTGAACCTCTAGTTCTTTTCACAGTCGAAACAAACAAACAAAACATTGACTTCCCACCGCGTGCCTTCATCCAATTTCTGAGCAAAGTGACCTTGATAGTCTGACTAAACTGTTTGTTTAATGATTCACTGTTGTACACTCATTATACATCGCTCAAAAACAATGGTTAACAACAGGAATCCTAATTTGCATCATAAATAGTCTCATTGGTCTAAAAGTCTGCTCTAAATAGCTATATATTAAACATGGAATATTTTCGGATTGTAATTCTGGTTAGCATGCTGCTCTTTGAAAACTTTTGATATACAGTCTTTTTCATTTTGACATTGTCATTTAAATATATCTTATGCTTTTATTTAGTATTTGTTGGTTTGCATGGTACTTTGTACTATAAACTCTGACATGTTTTAGGCCTTCTCCCGAAATGATGTTTTAAATCAAATTGCTTCTATAGCATCATAGTCCGTGATAGCCAAAGATGCAGGACAATTTATGTTCATTGCGGTGCACATCTTGCTTACCCTCACCATGAACCCTGTGTTTGTAGTGTATCATAGCCCATAAACGTGACAGCAATCAGGATGTATTATTCATCAGTCTGATACTGATATTCTCCCACTGAACCGAAGTGTTGAATGGGGACGGGCCAGTTTGTGGTTGCATAACCTTGTGGGAAAGAACATTGTAAGGGTAACTAAACCTCATTCTTTTCTGACAAAAAAAAATGTATACATGCAGAAAGGAGGATAAAAGATGGTCTTAAAATAAGAGTAGATGAGAAGATGAAATGAATAATGCAGTTTTATGTAGCCACACAATCAACAGTCAGTCAGAGTTATTTTGTTTTCACACGCAGTGGGCAGATTTATCTGAAATAGATTCAATTACAGTAACAGATTTGTGTAAAAATAATTGCGCAGCCTATAACCCAGCCAACAAATATTATCAGAAC
This sequence comes from Hybognathus amarus, assembly GCA_030378365.1. Taxonomy (NCBI): domain Eukaryota; kingdom Metazoa; phylum Chordata; class Actinopteri; order Cypriniformes; family Leuciscidae; genus Hybognathus; species Hybognathus amarus. Next base: position 140,922 of record JAQIUQ010000868.1, on the reverse strand, counting down.
TTTGAATTCTGAGGTTCTCTCAAAGTTATGAACAACCTTTCTTCCAGTAACGTTATTAGAAAATTCGTTCAGAGTTATCTGCTCTTTAATAATTGATGATCTTTACAATGTAACTGAATCAACACTGACTTAAGCTGAACAATGACTCAATTTTCTTTTAGAGCTGGTGGTACAGTCGAAATGAAATGTGTGCATTATAGAATCATTTTCCAGTTATCACTGTGGACCTGCTTTGAAACTATATTGTATGAAGCGCTGTATAAATAGGTGACTTGACTTGACTAATACAGTTTTTCTGAATTGCTAAAACACATTTCTTGAAACCATGACTCACTTTTTCAAAACCTTAAAAACAAAACCAAATTTTATTCACATCACAGATAATGTCATCTCTGGAGGCAAATGGAAAAACCCTAAAGCTGTGACAGTGTTGGTTTATGTTCCCTGGTGTCCACTAGAGCAGGGGTTCTCAACTCCAGTCCTTGTGACCCACTGCTCTGCATATTGAGCATGTCTCCCTTATTTAACACACCTGATTCAGATCCTCAGCTCGTTAGGATAGACAGTCTATCCTAACGAGCTGAGGATCTGAATCAGGTGTGTTAAACAAGGGAGACATACAATATGCAGAGCAGTGGGTCCCGAGGACTGGAGTTGAGAACCCCTGCACTAGAGATCCTCTTCCCCATGGTGTCATTCACATTAGGAACTGTATTCCCCACAATCCTTGTCTGCACTCATCACTGTTCATTGCACTCAGCTGTTCCCTATCATGATTGTTAGTTTCTGTGTATAAAATGCCCTGCCTGTTTAGTGTTTGTTACGGTGTCCTTGCCTGTTCTTGTTTTGTTTCTGTCTTGAATTGCTTTATGGATTTTGACCCTTGTCTGGACTGTTGTGAGTAGATTCCCCTTATTACTGCTCTTGGATCTACCTGTTTTGTGTGTCCGCTAGTGATGCACCTGTCTATTCGTAACCGCGGGTCAGGTTGGGGCAGGTAAAGAAATTGTCACTTTTTTTGAGGCGTGGGTCATTAATTAAAAAAAAATATATGTATTCCAGCCTATATTAAAATTTGGGAATATCTATTTTTATATTTTATTAGGTTATTTGATGAGGTTACAATACGAATGCCGTTGGAATGTTACTTGCTGGAGGTTCCCAAACCTTTGGGGCCCTATTTTAACGATCTGAAACGCAAGTGTGAAAGCGCAAAGCGCAAGTAACTTTGTGTGCGGATCCCGGCGCTGTTGCTATTTTCCCGGCGGAAGCGCAAGTTCATTCCCTAGTTTACCGACGTGCGTCTGTGGAGGGAAAAAGCCCGCTTTGCGTGGGTGCAAAATACGAATGATAAATGTGTCAGTGTATAAAGTCATTTGCGCCGGGTGCAAGATAGAGCCCTTGGTGTCACATCACATGACACGTCACGAAAGTGGCACGCCAGCCTTGACAACAACACCAGAGAAATAAAAGTGAAGATGAAAGACGAAGTGCGGGAGAAATTGAGGTCAGGAATTTAAAAGAAAAAAAAGAGGTCAGGCTGCTAAATCTAATGTTTGGGAGCGATTCTCATAAGTCTCATAAGCAGGAGACACAACAGTATCGGCTACCTGAAGTGCAACTCGTGTGAAAAATATACAAACAGTAGAGCCACAAAATGGGCACTTCCAGCATGTGAAGACATTTGTTGGGGGTCTAAGAAATAAAAAATGGTTTAACCTATTAGATGAATACAAGCGCTGCTTTGTAAATGTTGATAATGTTTATTTATATGACCTGATTTATGGTTCATATTCATAATCGTCTGTTATCAGTTCACAGGGTGATGTTTTCAAGCACTTTCAGGCTGAAAAAGGCAGTTTTCATTTACATTACAATGCCTAGTAGCTACTATGTCTATTTACGGTGGCGGTTGCGGGTTGTAAAAATAGAGACAGTGGTGTGGTGGGCTGGGGCAGGCAAATAATTTCATAAAAGCGGGACCCGCGGGTTGGAAAAAAGCAGACCTGCGCATCACTAGTGTCCGTTGTTCCTGAGCTGGAGCCAGTGTCTATTCCTGAGCCCCCGCCATGGCCACCCGAGTTGACGTCTCCTCCACCCTGGCTGGCTGCACAACCTGCTCCCCCTGGCCGCCCGAGGGGTCTTCGCCGCCCATTTATTAGGAAACAGTTGCAAATGCGATTGATCTAGAGTAGACAATAAGCACCCAGATTTACTACTATTTTCGGCAAGATTCTGAGGTGTGTGTATGATGGATTTTACATGAGGCCACAGGAGAGGGTTTGTGAATGGTAGTGAAGCGATGCAACTAACGTTGATGGGTCACATGATGAAGACAATTTGGCAGATACATTTGGTTTTACAGTCATTACACATTCATAGAACATTTTCTAGGCTGCATGCGATTCCGGATGCAGTGGTGTTGAGCGTATCAGTGTTGAATGAAGATCACTTGTCTCCACCTACTGGTGTATCTATGTGGCCTTCAGAAAGAGCTACTTGATTCCCATCACTATGCACAGATTGTTTTAGATGTGCTTATGCTTTGTTCGGCTGAATAGTTATTGTAACTCAAAAAAATTTTCGTAGGCCATCTGTTCCTGAAGAGTCAATAGGAGGAACGAGCACAGGTGGGAATGAAATGAATTCAGGAACAGAAGAAGAATGAGGCTGAGGTTGAGAAAGAGGACAAGGGGTCAGAGCTGCAGGAAGAGGCTTTTGATGAGACAGAGAGATGGAAAATGGGGCACTGTGAAAGTCTTAGGGAAAAAGATTAAAAAGTGGAGAGAAGACCTTCTGTTGCAAGGTGCACATTCACTCCCTCCTTCATATCGGAAAATGTCTTCACAATATCTTTTTGAGCTACATTGCAGAAATCATTTCCATGCTATGCGCAAGTCTTGCATCAGAACAGAAAAGTTGCCATGGGCCTACAGGTCCCTGAGCACATTCATTATGATACAGAGATAGTGCCAGGAATTTATTCAAAGAAGTATATAAGCAGACAACATTCAAAACGTTTGACTTTTACGAGTGCATTGAGGAGACCAGGGCAAGTTGTCACACTGGACTCTATTTAAAAATCCAAAATTACAAATACTTAATATAATATGTGTATGTTATCTTGTACTTTTTAATATTTTATATTTTATTTTACCTTCTAAATATCGGCTGGTTTGCATTGTGCACAACTTTCCTAGTGTGACTATGGCCTGTTCGGGCATGTTGTCTTGTCACAAAAGGTCTACAGTAGGTGTGTTAAATGAACTGCATATTTTTTCCTCTAAATGTTCTATATATTTTATTTTAGCAAGGACTTGATATGTGCCAATGCAGGAGCTGGCTTTAAAAAGAAAACCATACGAAGTATTCACTTCAGCATTTGTGTTTAATTGGGACAACCTAAAACAAGATAAAAATATATATTTTTCAAAGTTGAAAATAAAAAAAAAATTTTTTAAAAACACATACATACACATACATACAGTATATTCATATGCACTTGCAATATACTGGGTTGACTACTTTTTTTCTTTGTATGATTGTATTTATGGGGTGCAATATAACATGTATTCATGGTTTTTCTTTTTTTAAAAGTCTTATTTTTTCATAAACTTCACCTTTATTGTAAGCCGCCCTCTCCTCTGTCCCCTAAACGAGCGGTTCACTTCGATTCTATGAAAACACTCCCTCAGAAACGGGCGGTGGGCTCAGATTGGTTAGTTTGGGCCGGTGTGTTGTGATTGGCTAAACTGGCACTCACGTTGTCCGGAAGGTTAACGCCCATTACCTTTAAGGGCGAAACGGAAATGTCATGAGCTCCGGTCCAGATGTAAATATGTGTCGAACTGCAGTATCAGTTTCAGGCAGAATCAGACCGAGAAAGCCGCGATGAAGAGAGTCAAACAGAACATCACCACACACGGCTCTTACTAAACGTTTCTGAATGATAATTTGCTACATTTTTTTAACTTTATACACGCTTATTTTACACAATAGCATCTGACTGACAACAATAGCAACTGATTGGCTACTAATGTGATACTCAAACAGCGTTGGCAAGTGTACGTTCTTGATCAAATCGAAAATAACGTCATAAAACATATATACATGAAAAATACATTTACAACATTAGTACTTATACAAAATTCATGTTTGTACGTGTTCGTAGACACAAAATAGCATAACTATTAGCCTATAGTGGCAATAAAGCCAGCGCTGGTATTTGAAAAAAAAATAAAACACAAGGCTTCATCTGGAATTATACATGCAAATACATTTAAAATGATGAAGTCTTAGCCTACTTACAGGTTGTGGCACAACAACTGCTGCCTCTGGTTTTAAAGTTGGATCTGCTTCATGTTTTAGTAACAATTTCTTGCTGAATCCGGTGTTGAACTCGTGGAGATTCTGGAAGCTGTCTTCCGTAAAATGCGCAGCACAGAGAGCTAGATTACCATCGTCACTTTCAAAAACATAATCAAACATAAATTGTATCCATTGTTGACGAAGTACAGCGTTCGTGGGAAGTCCGAGCACAGAAGACTATTACTTTTTACTAGTTTTGAACGAATATTCTTGCCATTAAAATAAAGAATTTGACACCGCGTTTATTTTAAAAATGTTGAAAAATAATAATTTTATTGTCATTTTATGCAGAATATATACACAACAAACAGGAGGCCAGCACAACAGCATGATGCTGTCTAAAAGAAAATGAGTGACAGTTTAAGCTTGTTGCAAACTGGGTAATGATTATAACAAGCCAAGACATAGTATTTAGTATTAATCCATTTTGTTCTTGTGAGGTCAGTAACAAATCTAAGAAATGAATTCAGACATCAGATCTGTCACTATGGCAGAATTGTGTCACTGAATTCATGATTTAGGGCCCTATTATCCTGTCCAACATAACTCACAACCACAACGCCAGCTCTCATTTTCTCACAGCAATATATAAAGTCACACTTCATAAAGCCATTTTTTTCTACTTTTCATTGTGCTCCATGTAATGGGGATCTGGTTTGTGGTTTTTACAACTGTGGAACCCATGTATGGCTTAATCAAAATGCCAACTTTTGTAAACCTTTGCTAAAACTTGTCACTTTAGGCCACCTTTCAATAAAAAGACTACCTTCTTATCCAAACATCAATTGTGTGCTTTAAAGCCATTCAACAGAGCAGGCTTGATGAAAGAATCATTCCTTGACAGCTCCATTTGACTCAAGCTGACAAGCACAGTGTTTCATAATGGATAGAAAATTGATATTTTTATAGACAAGGCAAGTACATGCTGCACTTTTCTTTTTTTTAACATTCTGACAGATTTTTTTAAAGAGGAAAAAGGAGACAGTGTTATTTATTGGAGAACAGAAAGGTTTTCCAGTTATGGTGTGCTTTTTGAATGGGCCTTAACAAGAGACTTTCAAGGCAGCTTTTTTTTCTTCTTCTTCATGACAACAGCAAGCAAAAAACAAACATCAGTATGTTATTTAACGGAAAACAGGGATTGATTATTAAGCATTTAACATGTCTATAGTTACTTAACAGATGCATTCAACTCTAATAACATGTCAAGAATGAGAAATGTTTTCATGTTGAATATCAACAGACAACTAATGTGCAATAAATCTTGGTGATTTACGTCTTTTGAGTGACCTTTTAATGCTTTGAGTTAGCCTAGATTCTAATACTGTGAAAATTTAATTAAAATGGTCAGTATAGTGTTCAATGTCAAGGTCCCATCTAATTAAATAGGATAATCTAGCGGTGAGCTGTACAGACAGTTCTCTTCATTGCATTCAGTAACTGGTTCGGTGCACACTCTGAAGAGCTAGACCACAAACTTGCATCGGCCTCGACTGGGAAATGAACAATGCATTTGGGTGTAATACCAAAGACCCTCAGCAATGGTCTGGTGTCAATAGAAAGTCAATATTAATTTTCTCTCTGCCAAAAACCCATTTAAGAGCTTTGGAGAGAGACTGGCCATTGGAGATAAGAAAAGTAGCTAATAGAAACTCAACCCTGTTTTACAGTTCAGAGCCACTATGGTAACTCTAAAAAGCACCTGTATTTAAATATAAAGCTCATTATTAGAGTAAATCAAGGCCTATCTAAATACTCTTTGTTTCAATAATTAGTAGTGCTTAGGCTAAATCACCCTCTTAAATGTCCAGCAATCAGGTATCTGATTGAAACCTGAATGGCTGACTGAATTGAATCTTGCCGAAAAGTATAGCAGTATAGATGTGTAGCTCAATCACTGAATGAATCACTTTTATGAACCAGTTATTTTTAGTGAATCAAAAGCAGTTGAACTAACCAATTTAGTTCCATTTCTAAACGCAAGCTGGATCTTCTTAGTTCCAGCAGGTGACCAGTGTAGTCCCATTCCCGAATGTGAGCCAGATTTTCTTAATGAATCAAAGACTTATGGTGCGTTCACACCGAACGCAAATTTAATCCTTTACGCGAGTAAATTTACATACAAAGTCAATGCAAAGACGCGAATAGATGCATCATTCGCGTCGAGGCGTTGCAATGACGCGAATTGGCCGATGCGCTTTGCCGCGAACGTCTTCCGCGCAAGTTGGAAAATTTGAACTTGAAGCGGAAGATTCGCATGACGCTTTGTTGCGCCAGCCAATCAACGAAGAGCTAATCGAATACGTCAGGTCTATCACTGTTGTCCAAAATGGAGAAGATGCTGATTGTTGCCGTCTGTGGGTACCCTGAAATATATAGACACCACGTCATATACCTCCTGGAGAAGACGGTGAAATTCCCCGAGTTGAGTTCGCCTCTGAATGGTGCTGTGAACCCAGACACGTCGGCGTTTGGCTTTCCTCCGTTTCCACAATAAGTACAGAGCAGCAATATCTTTTACTTCTGACATGTTGGTTCAAACTTATGCCAGAAAGAAATTGTGCTGTTGTTTTTTTTTTTTTTATTCGCGAGTGACGCGGACGCGCAAATGGGTTCAAAATGTTCAAGCGTCTAATTAGCACGGTCAGACGCGTATTTGACGCTCCATTCGCGTTCGGTGTGAACGCACCATTACAGCGTAGCAGTGAAAAAAAAACCCAAACACTTGATGAGCAGTGTTGGTGAATGTTGCTTTTAAAAGTAATGCGTTACAATACTGCATTATTCCCTAAAATGGTAACTAGTTAAAGCTACACTGTGTTTTTTTTTTTTTTTTTACCCCATCTAGCGGTGAAAAAGTATATGACCATCCAGTGAATATTAGTTTCTGTTCCTCTCAATTCCGATTTTGTTTTAACTCCTATGGTGGCCAATGTAGTCCAAGATTAACATGGCTTCCAGTTCAACCTTGTCCATGAGTGTTAACTCAAACGTAAACGCGAAAGGCGAAGCTTGAATTAACGGGTATGTCCCTCTTTGGCTAATGTACTTTTAAGGTGGAGGGGCAACATGGCGACCGACATGAGAACCCCTTACCCGTATGTATTTTCGAGCCCAATCTCATGAAAGTTCGTATTTATAGCACGAATGTCATTTCTCGTGCCATTTATATGCCAAAAACAGTTTTTGCGTGTATATGGTACGTGTTTTTCGCGTGCATGATACGCACTTTTTGGCGTGTAATACGCACAAACTCCTTAAGGGAAAGTTCTAGGAACGTTCTGGAAACCAAAAACTAACGTTCCGCTACATTTGTTTGCTGGGTATGGAAAAAAATGGCTACTATGGAAGTCAATGGGGCCCATCTACGAAATGGGGCCCGTCAATGGGTTTGGTTGCCGACATTCTTCAAAATATCTTCTGGTGTGTTCAGCAGAAGAAATAAATGAATACATGTTTGGAACAACTTGGAGGCTAGTAAGTGATGACAGAATTTTCCTTTTTGATTTAACCATCCCTTTAATGCACACTGGTTAACATTAATGGAAAGTAGGCTACTGAGAGTTTCTAAGAGTGGGAACGTTTTCTAAGGAATGAAACTGACCATTGCCGAAGGCACCTGAGTTATTTTGACATCTTTTAAATCTATTAGAGATAGTGTTGTCTTTTCCGCACCCGAAAGACCTAGAGGTGTGACAGTGATGTGTTGGGTTGCATTAGCAGTGGTGCCTTGAGGGGGACTAGGGACCTTTGCTTTGATGAAATCTCCTTGTTTGAGACCCTTCCCCCTTCTCAAAGTCTCAGAAACATCGGTCTCCCATTGAAAAGAAATATGATGTGGAAAATGGCCATTGGGTGATGGAGATTGATTCAGAAGAAACATGAACAGTGATCAATACGGCGGCTTGTTCGCTGGAGAGAGACACTTATTGGTGTTAGTTCAGCCACCTGGTGGATTCTGGGAGGAAAGCGGTCGTCAGGGAATGCTAGGCATGTAATTTATGATGGAAGTGTCATGCCAAGAGTGATGCTGCTCAGATAAAGGATCCCATGTGATAATGAAAATAACTTTTTTGGACCAAGAAGAGGACAGTCAGAAATGAAACAAATGTAGCATGGGATGAAATTTAATAGCGCTGGTCAACATTTTCAGGAATCAAATTCATTTAATTGCAGATTCATTTAATTTAGAAAGCATGTCCTCTCCTGCATCATCTTTTACAAGAGAATGTGGAGTTGAATAGAGATTGACCCTCGGTAGACTCATCCGGCTACCAGCCAGTATGGACCAATAATCAACAGATTCATTTTTCAATGTTGATGTTGACCAATCCCATATTTGCCATGAATACGCCATTTTTATGGGTTGCTATGGTAACAGAATTGAGGGTGGCACAGGGGGATATAATAATCAATAAAACGATGGAGGTCAGAGCTCTAGAGGCAAACCAGCACAGCGTGAAAAGGTATTTTTGGAAGGTCAGACTGAACTCAAATAGAAGTCATTCTTACTATTTCAAGTGTATGATGTGCATAGCAAACTGTCAATTTCTTATTAAATAAAACATTTTTATTTTTATTTTTAAAGTAATAAATAAATCTGGCTATAGAGTTTTTAAAAAATTTTAAATTGTTTTAAATTGTTAAACACCATAGGAAAGACAGTTATTTCAAAATGCTAAAATAAATCTAAACTGAAATGAAAATGTTTCCCTGATATTATAATATTGAGTAAAAATATTCACTATGATTTCCAGAAGGTTTAATTTTTTTTTTTTTTACTTTAGCACAATGGCAAATAAAAGGTAATTATTTATTTAAAAATATATATATATAATATGCATAAATTTGTTTCTATATAAAACCGTTTTAAAACAAGTTTTTCCTAATTTTTTTTAAAAAAAGAAAGCCTTTTACGAGAAGTGTGCTTTGCAAGGTTTTCATCATTTATGGAGGTCGTTGGTTCTGAAGTTTTAAAACCCCGTTGTTGGGGTTTTTTTGTGCGTTCAAGTTGATGCATTGCAAAAGACAGTCCGCCAAACATTCTGTCTTGCGTCAGAGTTGTCTCCATGCGCCAGGAATAATCTGCAACCTAAATGTGTTCTCTCTATTTATCCATTCATTTCCAGCAGACAAGCACTGTCACACTGACGAATGGGAGCTGGAAGGAGCCAATTGTATTTGTTCAGTAAAGGGCCTTCATTCCCTTGAAACCCAAATGTCCCTCACAAAGAAAGTGATAACCCTCTCCCGACATTACCATAAGTCTCTAAAGAACTCATCTGGGAAATAAAATGTTTATTACCGGATTCTTACACGAGGAGTCAAATCAGCTACACCATTATGTTCTTGATTGGGCATCTCGCTTTACTGGTGTGCTTTGTGCACATCTGTCTGGCAATAACATAATTCTGCAAATTTATTTTCAGTTGCACTAATAGACAATTCTATCTCTTCATCATACTGAAATTAGTTTTCATGAGATATCTGCAATAAAAAATGTTGAAGCAAGTGGCCTGCTTATGAATATCAAGTTTCGACTGATTAATGCAGGTGATTGAAGTCATTACACTAGAACAACTTTTTGAGGCTTAGCAATTGACAATTAACAGTAGCAATTAAAAACCAAGAATGAAGGCATGATTGAATACTATTTTGCATAGTTTTGCTCTCACCCACAGTAAACAGCATTTAAGTGATACCACAGAAAAACATCTCGGTTACGAATGTTAACCCTCGTTCCTGAGTAGGGAATGGAGACGTTCTTTGGATGATGAAAGCCTTTCGCTTAGAAAGCCTATCAACTTTGATCAATAACGAGCCAATAGCAAAGAAATGCCATGGGTCTGCAGAATTTGTATGTCACCCTTACCTCGTGAGTATAAAAGGACGGCGGCAGAATACAGACATGTTTCTTCGCTGAGGAGCCGAGACTGAACTCAGGCGATCCCTGATGGTCAGTAGCAATTAATGGTTCAGCAGCGGTTCTAGGCGGGGGCCTGGGGGGGAGGGGCAGTGCTCCTGTGACAACAAGCTTGGACCCCCTTGTGGCCCCCTAAATGTGGAGTCACTGTGAAATATTTTTTTATAGTGTCACGCATTGAGCGTCTTTGAGCGTTCAGTTGAGTCTTTTGTCACACACTCCCATCACACATTGCATTTCTCATGCAGAAAACTATTCATAATATATTTAATATACGCAATTTCTCTGGCCGCGTCGCGTCGCTCTCACGTGAGAATCAAGCGCGTCTCGTCTGGAGTTCAGCAGTCGACCCTGCCACTTATCAGCCAATCAAAAAAGAAGTGCTACTTAATAGCCAATCAGAAAAGGGCACTGTTGTATCTGGGTAAGATTTAACGCAACAACCAATGAAAAAAAGCATGTTCTAGAATTGTTCACATGTGCTGCGTCCCAATTCGCCTACTACTACTACGCCCTGAAAGTATGTACTCTTTTTGTGAAGAAAAAGTATATACTTTTGTGTGTGCAGCAAAAAGAGTAGGCAAGCTTTGGGACATACTATCACGTCATCTTTAACGGACGGCTCTTTCGCTTGCTGCGTGCATCCTGTCCCCATAAACTGCCCTGTCAATCATCTTGTCAATCATCTGTCAATCCTTCATTCTATCTAATTTGATTTCCTACCGTTTCAGAGCACGTTCATCTGCCAGTCATGGGTCTTTCATGCAGATACTCTCCTCGTGTTTGCAATTTGATGATGCATTTAAAAAGTAATGGCTAAACGTGTCTTTACAAAAGTTCACAATGCTGATGCAATAATGTGGACAACATTGAATAAATTCATTTTCGTCCAGTTAGATACTGATAATTAATCACTCAAACCTGTTTATCTAAACCTCTCTACACAGCCGCGGAACCAACGCAGGACTCGCGCGCCCTCTGTGTCTGTAGTTTTTTAACACTTTTACTCGTGTTTGTAGTTCTAACCGAATCCTCGTCCACCGCGCAATGGTTTGTGGGCAATATCAGCCGTTAGAAGGTGCGTTCCATTCGACAGGGTCCCTACGCAGTGTTCACTGCTCCCTACTTCCTGAAAACGGTATATCAGTTGAAATGGACTTAACTGACTTCCTGTGAAGTGATGTATCGATGTTCCCTTATTCCCTATGCCGTTTGCAGTGCCCTTCGAACTGAACATATTCATTCCCTTCGAATTGGAATCTCACTTAAGATGGCGAAATACCCTGTGAAGTCCACTTCACAGTCCACTTACGGTCGAATGGAACGCACCTAGAGTGTGCACCGATCTACACTTCGGATTATGACCGGAAATAGTAGACCATCCGGGTATCTTTGAAACACTCATTTCAACATACTACGGTTTGGGACGTACTAATTCTATTTCGAATACTATTTAGGACGGATAGTATGCGAATTGGGACGCAGCAATGATTCTGTTACAACATCTTCCGAAAGTTTCTTCACCCACAGATGAAACTAATCACTGGAGCTTGCACGGAGTAAGTCATGATCTCCTGTTTTAATGTTACAACAAAATCACAACTTGTTTGACAAAAACAATGACAACTTGACTGATGTTAGAGAACGTTTCCCAGTTAATTAGTACCAGTCTGTAACTTAGACAACAGTTTTACAGCCTGTTCACTGACAACACCTGCTCAGAACAAGTAGTCTACGCCTAGTCATATTTTCCTTATTACACGACGGCTAACATATTGTCACATTATAAACATCTCTCTCTCTCCAAATAGGCTTGATAATTTTATTAGCACTAAATAAATTAAAGTGTATTGCATAGTCGATTTTATAGGTCACTTAAAATCATGTCATATTTTATAATTATATCCTGGCCAAGGTTGCATTAATAATTGCATCTGTCTTTCAAAGATGTCAGGAAAAAAGCAATCATGAAAAAGCTCATTTACCCTGAGAGGAAAGACCCTAAAAAGGCCAGTTTAGAGGATAATTTTCTGATCTTTTTGCAAAAAAACAAACAAACAGAAACCCCCACAAAAATCTTAGATTAGAGTTAATGTGACTGATGCTGAACATATGAAGAGTTCAGATGCAAGTCTCTATGCCATTTGAAATTTTCTTCTAAAATGACCATTTTTATCAAGCTTATATATTTAAGTTCAGTAATTTCACTTAAATGACATTAATAGGTAATCTTCATTGCCATTTAAGTGAAATTGCTGAACTTAAATATACAAGCTTGATAAAAATGATCATTTTAGAAGAAAATTTCAAATGGCACTTAGAGACTTTTGCATCTGAACTCTTTATACACACACACACACACACACACATATATATATATATATATATATATATATATATATGATGTAATTTCAAATACAGCTACTGTGACTGATACTGAATATGCAAATGTAAAAGTATAATGGAAATGCAAATACATTGTTGGATAATTATAAAACATGATATTTTGCTTGCTTATGCCTGCAGTGCAATGCAGAATATGATGTGACAACAATAAGGTCTAAATGTAACTGGCCCCTCTAACAGTACATCTGGCCCCAGCTTGGCCCCCCCAGTTGAACTGGTCTGGAACCGCCACTGCCCGTGGTGCAGGTGAAAGTGGCAAGAAGACGGAAGTCTCCGTTCCCCTTAGGGAACAAGAGTTACATATGTAACCGTAGAGCATACACATATGACTCGAAGGAATGCACAACCTTGGGCACATATCCAGGCCGGGGACTCAGGATCACGTGAGAGTAGCCCAACCCCGAATTCCAGGCAAGCTTTGTCAATGGAGAATGCGTGCAAGTCCCCTACCCTCTTGATGGAGGCTAATGCTAGTTGCATTGTCTTCAAGATGGAACAAGAGGAGGGCGAGGAGAATTCAGTCCCCTCGCTCCTCTCAGGAACCTGACGATCAGGTCGCTTCCCCACCAATTTACCTTTGACAAGGTCGCGGTGTGCAGCAATAGGGCGATAGACCTTGAGACAGCCTTCGCTCCAACCCATCTTGAAGGAAGCAAAGCACGACACTGATCAAACATCTCATGGCCGTCATCTCAGGCTCTGACTCGACAAACGCCATATGCACACCCAAAAGTGGCAGCACTGTCTTATCTTCACTTCCTGAAGATTCTAGCCCGCACTGTGATGCTGCAATTGACAACAGATCCGATTCTGGAGCATCAAGATTGAAGTGTGTTTGTGCCATGATCTGGAGTATAGCAAAATAGGAGTTTGTGTCCTTGTCTATAAGCAAATAAAGAACTAGCCACATGCATCCAAGGCTCCCCGTGGTCACACCGTGAGGCTTGAGACTCAGTATAAAGAGTGCAAGAGATCTGTCAGCATTGCATCATGTGAAGGGTTTGGTGAACAGGGTTGTCACTGACAACCAGGAACTTACTTTATGCTTGCAAGAGAGATACTGCACACAGAAAGAGTCTGCATATACAGTTCTTTTTTTTCTCAGCTCTTATTTGGCATACATTTTCCCAACTTTTATTGTACTAACGTCTATTGCCCATATTGACTACTTAGTGTCAATGCTTTAAAACAAATATAAATAAAAACATATGACTAAACATATTTTAGATTCAATATATACAGTATATATATATATATATATATATATATATATATATATATATATATATATATATATATATATATATACACATTATGTTTTTTTTATTTTATCCTATACCCTAAAAAGCCTTGCTATAATTAAAAAAATAAAAGTTCTGTCATTTTTCAATTGCATTTTTATGTAGAGAGAACTGAATATTTAAAGTCGGTATGAAAACAGAAGTTGAGACCTTCTTTTCTTTCCCATTATCTCCAATGGTATCTAAGTGAAACAGCTTTTCGGCCAGGAAAATATGTAGGGCGGGACTGGACTTGATTTTGTCCATTTGGATTTGATTAGATCATGACCTCACGCAAGTAAACATGTCATCAGAGAAGAGATGTATACTGTATATTGCAAGAGGAAGGGGAAGTTATTTTGATTCAAGATTATAAGGGCATGGGATTTAAAAAAAGGTGTGGATGGAAAAATCATTTATAATACATACAATATTCCATAAAAAAGACAAGAACTGTCCTTTTTAATTTCATAGTAAATTTAAAATTATTTTTTTTAGAATATCCTCTCTCTTCATTAAAAAAACAAAAAAAACATTTGGATGACTCAAACATGTTTTCAGACTTGTTTTTTTTTTGTTTTAGACTAAATAGCAGATAAACATTACATACTTACTTTAATTGATTTAATCAAATAAAAATAAACATGAATCTGTGACAGAGGAAACCATGCTTTTAATTTGCTTTACTTTAAATGAAAATGGAATCATCCGCATCTCTGCACCACTTTTCTCACCGTGCAGTTTGATTAGCTTTTTAATTACAGTGGCAAAAAAAAAGGCCTAATTTCTCAGCATAATAAAAGATTAGATACTGGGTGCTCTGGGAATCCAGCTCCCTCTAAAGTGTACACCGCTGTCATAGCTTGTGTTTGCTTTCAACAGAGGGGAGAGGGGTGACAGGAACAATCACCATAACAATTTCCCACAGGAACTACTTGATTCTTTTAAGTCACGTACAATACAATGGTGACTTGAAGTCGGGAAAGGAGAGGCTTTTAGTCTTGGAGGAGTTGGAGTCGGAGCTAAGATGATAGAGGTTACTGAGAAGTGAGCAGGTCTCGTTGCATTGTAGTGGTACACTTCACTGCCAGACACATCATTATGTGATGCGGCAGTTGCTGTGTTTCTGTATTTTAATCTTTAATTTAATTAAATGATTTATTCAACATTAAATTATTACAATACAATTTATCAGTGAATATCCTGTTTCATTAGAAAATAATTTACATTTTATTTAAAGTCAACGGTGAAACGGATGTTACGATAGTATTTTCTTCCCTATTGTGATGTACAGTAGGCTATAGTAAAACTGCTTCTCAAACAAGAAAAAATGTAGGGCGGGACTTGATTTTATTGATTGGGAATTGATTGGATCGATTTGGTTTGCTATTGCTGTGATGTCATGTGAGTGACAGGTAACAGATCATCAGAAAAGAGAAAAGGTGTTGCTACAAGAGTACGTTATTTTCATTGTTGGCTACTATAATTAAAATGGGTTGGGGATACAGTTCCATGCTTTCTTACAAATACATTACAAATGGTTAATGTAGGCCTACCCTCTTCCTTCTTTAGCTTAGACAACGCTGAATAAAAACATAAAAAGAGAATAATTTCAAATATGTTATTTCTGAATAGCAGCCAATAGCAACACTCTGCGAGCAGGAATGTCTAAAATGAACTGATTAAAACAAAATGTTGCTTATGTGTGAGGGTCACCAGAATTCACATTTGTTGTGCTATCTAAGTGCACATTGTTTCCTCCACTAATTGAAAGATTGAAGAAAATAGATGAATGCTTCTCCCAGTTTACATCCATCTCAAGAAGATGAGCTCCATGGCAACTAATCAAACACAGCAATTCTTAGCTTAGTAACTGGCTTGCAGCCAAAACCAGTCCCTGTTCTTTAAGATAATGACTCCTTGATGCCAGCAAACATCCATTCTCCAGTTTAATTAACCTTCAATATATTACATGCATCCATGTTTCTGGCTTATTATGGAGGCTGATCCAATAAAGTGTTCAGTCTTTCTTTCTGGCACTGGTTTATTTGAATATGCCAAGTTTGCCCTCATGTGGTCTGTAAAGGAACTGATGGTTGGATTGGTACAGGACGCCCATAATGTTCTACAATTTAAGATAGTGAGGAAATATATTATAATAAGCAGAAAATGTATCTGAATAGAACTCATGCATCCTTTAACGGACTTAGATATTTTGATAGGCTATGTCAAGCAAGTTCGGTGAATTTTTATTTATTTGTTTTTGTCTTGGATTTGATTTGGTTTGGTGTTGAGCCTTCCATGTTAGTTTCTTGTTGGAAATATAGTGTTCATACCATTTTGCATTCATTCATATTTATTTATTTATTTATTAACTAGAGAGGAACCTGTGTTTGGAGTAATCTTTTCCGGACGGCGTGTTTAGTGCGGCTGCACAAGTCTACGGTCAAGGATTACAGTGAGTGATGCAGTGAAATGTGAGTGAGTTTTATAAAATATACTTATTATAATGGTGTTAATATATTTTATGAAATTGATTCCACACTCGACTGTGGTTTCCGTGATCTCGGTCCTTGAAATAATCTCTTTAATCGCACCTCTATTTTTATCTCTCAGGATATGGCTTACTCATGCATTGGAATTCAAATTTTGATATTTAGAATATTTAAAGATAACAATATTATTTTCTAACGTCGTTATTTAATTAATTTAATCTGTTATTAATATGAATACTCTAGTGATATTAATATTATTGTAGCAGCTGGTCTAAATATCTTTCACACAATTAGATATGAAGTCTACAATTTGTTACATAGTCAATCCAACTCCTATTGATCCTTAATTAGAAACATAACAGAGGTTTTAATGACATGTACCAGATAACACTGATTCATTTTTTATACTGTGCCGTATTCTAGATCAACACACCCAGTTTGCTCTTCTTGGCCAATGGGCTGACAGCGGGGGCAGGCCAAGATGTTGAGTGACATTCCTCGGGACGCCCTTCTTCGCCCACTCACCCGGAATGAAGTGGTGGGGATGTTCAGTTAGACTCACCATTTTTGGAGCTGCAACATATTACAGCATCAAATGGGTGGTGGATGCTTTTGACCCAACACAAAAACAAAAATCCCAAGCCAAGAAAAGGGTAACATTGTTTTGTTTTTTACCCTTTAAATGATCCCATGCTGGTTGTGTGCTGCATTTGATTATAAGTGTTACAGTAACTTAAATGTTGTTCCAGTGAATATAAAACTTAATTTACAGATCATATTTCATGCAACCCTGTAGCTCAAAGTGCCTAGGGATTTTCTTCATCGTGGCTTATTATTGATTCATCCCAGTGACTCAAATCTCTTTATTATTTTCACCAAAAACACTAGTGATAATAGCTTGAAATTATTATGTTGTACACTACCGGTCAAAAGTTTAAGGTCCGTAAGATTTTTTCATGTTTTTAAAAGAAGTCTCTTCTGCTCACCAAGGCTGCAATTTTTTGATAAAAAATACACAAAAAACACAGTAGTATTGTGAAATATTATGACAATTTAAAATGACTTTTTATGTTAATATATATTAAAATGTAATTTATTCCTCTGAAAAAAAGCTGAATTTTCAGCATCATTACTCCAGTCTTCAGTGTCACATGATCCTTCACAAATCACTCTAATATGATGATTTTATGCTCCAAAAACATGTATGATTATTATCCATGTTGAAAACAGTTTTTTACATTTTTTATTTCAGGATTGTTTGATGAATAGAAAGTTCAAAGAACAGCATTTATTTAATTAGAATCTTTTCTAACATTATAAATGTGTTTACTGTAACTTTTGATCAATGTAACTCATCCTTGATGAATAGAAGTATTGATTTCTTATTTATTTCCCCCAAAAATAAAATACAAATTCTTACTGATATTTTCTCTTAAAAGTTGTAAAATTTATTTTAAAAGCAGTTCTTTTGATATATATATATATATATATATATATATATATATATATATATATATATATATATATATATATATATATATATATATATATATATATATATATATATATTTAATTGATTGTTTTTATTTATTGACTCCTGCACTCTCCTCAGGCAGAGCAGTTGATGAAGCAGATAGGCGTAGAAGGAGTCAGTCTGACGGAGTATGAGATGAACATCGCCACTCATCTTGTTGATCCTCGCTGCATCAAAGTAAACACCTGTTGTAATCAATGGAAACATATCATCAAATCACACAGTGTGCATCTCATTACATAAGTGATTTTGAAGAAAGGACATGCTCTTAAAGACATGTTTTATTTATGTTATTGATTGTCATTTTGCTCTGTTCATATTATTCAAACTGATTTAGAATAAATGTCAATTGTGTTGACAGATTGGTCATTTTTACTGAAGGTGCAAAGCTGTAATCATTGTTACCATGTGCCAGGGGTTCTCAACTCTGTCCCTCGAGATCCACTTTACTGCAGAGTTTAGCTCAAACCCTGATCAAACACACCTGAACAAGCTAATCAAGATCTTCAGGATCAGAGTGAGGCTGTGTGTGTATTAAGTCTTTATGGCTACATCACACATGTTCCTGCCTCCATGATCGCTGGCACAAAAATACTTAATTGTGGAAAAATACTTTGTATTATAAATCATTAACTGGGTCTATTAATGCAATACAGTGAATGACAACTGTATGTGGCTTACATAATTGGCCGTTTAGTTCACCAAAATAATGAAAAACAAATGCCATCAGTTACTCGCCCTCGTCGTTCCAAACCTGTAAGACTTTCATTCCTCTTTGAAACACAAATGAACATATTTAAAGTGAAATCTGAGCAATTTCTGTCCCTCTATTGACAGTCCATGCAAACTACCACTTTATTGTTTCAAATTGTTCATAAATAGATGGTAAAACTAATCCACATTAATTAAGCTGTTTAGTCCATATTTTGTCATCCCAAGAAGTCATATAACTGACGTCTTGGGACGTCTTTTGACCATACGTCAATATCCGCCTTTTTAGGGTACCCTTAAACGTCGGTTATGTGACGATCCTGGGACCGTCATACAACTGACGCTTCACCTTTAACGTCAGTTAGGTGACGGGGTAGGTTTAGGTTTAGGTCTGGGGTAGAGTTACCGTACGTCACACCGCCGCGGCGAGAGCGGCAAAATTCGCTCTTGCCGCTCTGTCGACGACGCGATGGAAAGATTCGTGGGCACTCTGATGCTCTGACGTAGATTGAATGCGTGATCTTTTTAAAACGGTATTTAAAGGGGCCACAAAGCAAACAAGCTTGTCGGTCGTTAATTTTGCAGAAAATTGATCGATGGAAATAACTTTAAAATTATAGTGACATGTTTGCTTATGAGATAAACAAATTAAAAGCCATATGTGTGTGATGTGGCTTTTGTGTTCATGGTTAAGTGCTATTATAATTTGCATTCCTGCTGAAAAAGTGTTCTAGCACGAAAATCTTGCCTATAAATAGTGTTGCGTGCCCTCTTATCAAATTCAAATGATCAACCTCCCCAATAGAGAGCCTAAGTCCCTCCCCTTCCGGTCGACCACCATGGGACCTTATTTCGGAAAAATATTGTATGGTAGTCAATGGCGAGAGATAACAAATATTTTGATTTCGTTTAAATTGATCCCTGAATTACACATATGATGTTTGTCAATTTAAAAGATACATTTTAAAGTCAAGAAAGTCGCAGTTTGATGTAAAACTGTTGAGATATAAGACTGTGAAAATACGTAATTACAAAGACTACAAACCCCAAAGGCGCACATTTTCTCTCAATGAATGAAGCGAACTTTACTGAGGCTATGTCATTGTTTCTATAGTCTTCCGTTATAATCGTAACGTTACCGTCATGAGTGTGTTGTTCCAGACTGCACACACACACACGCAGCTGATCTTGCTCGTTGTTTCGCCTCCCGGGAGATGTAGTTCATTGAGGGTTTTTCACATAAAACTAAAAGTTACTCTTCTGTTTTATGACAAACTGCGGACTTCTTGGCTTTCATAATTATCTTTTAAATTGACAAACATCATATGTGTAATCCAGGACACAGTTCAGACGGAATAAAAAGATAAGTTATCTCTCGCCATTGACTACCATGCATTATTTTTCCGAGATAAGGTCCATGAAGCCCGGAAGCGGAGAGCAGACTTAGCTCTCTATTTTGCTTGGGAACTAATGTTTACAGGACTGCGTTCTCTGGAATTCTCTCAAACGGAACACTTCTACATTCCGATTGGTTGCCGCTGGTCGCCGCCGAACCGCGTCTTTGCTCATTACCATAAAGTTGAACTGATTTCAACTTTCCTCACCGTTGAACCCGCTCGCCTCGCTGAGCTCGTAGCTCTCATTGAAAATGAATGACTTCCGGCCACTTTGACGCTCTCTCGCAGGCGGCGGTGTGAACGCACAGTTAGGATCCCGATAACGTCATCTAACCGACGTTTAAGGGTACCCTGAAAGGCGGATATTGACGTATGGTCAAAGACGTCCCAAGACATCAGTTATATGACGTCTTGGGATGAGACTGCGCTGTTTCTGAAGAGACTAGAATACTTAATTTGATAAACGGATTGAATTTAGGTTTTCATTCACAAAAAACATGGAAAAGTGAACTTAAACAGAAGCTCAATCGTACTTGTCTTGACGCATGAGAACAAACCATTTTGCAGAAGCTCAAATGAGAATTAACCTCATTGGTTCTTGCACATCAAGCGAACATGTTTCCGTTTTCCACAAATGATATGTAAGTGGTTGGATGTTTATATGTGAATAAAAGCCTAAATTATACCTGTTCATCCTATAAAGAGAACAAGTCTCTTCAGAAATTGTTTACTAAACTGCTCGATCCATATGGATTAGTTTTTATGAACATTTTGAAACGACAAAGTGGTGGTTGCGCAGACTGTCAATGTTGTTTAACAACTTAATGATTGTTCAGCTCACAAAACATCTTTCTGGATAAAAACTTCATAAAACAGTTATAAAAGTTGTGAACATTACATAATCCAGAACCTTTCTACAGTCTGTGCCAATGTAAAGACTGTAAGTCTTTAAGCCATGTTTTCATCAGCGTTAAATTTAGTATTGGCATATATGATTGAATATCTTCTTCCTGTCCTTGAAAGGTGACATGGAGAGATGTTGCTGGGCTGGATGAGGTCATCTCAGAGCTACAAGACACTGTAATTTTGCCATTTCAGAAATGTCATCTCTTCTGTGGTTCCAAACTCTTGCAACCTCCCAAAGGTGAGTCATGGAAAAAGCGAATGGGCTCTGACCTTGTCAATGCATTTGGAGTTTGTGTTTTCCATCCTATATTTATCATACTTGCAGGTAGCATTATATGCAAAATATCAAAGTGAAGTATGTTATTCATTATTGTTTTATATTTACGATTCCCAGGTGTACTATTGTATGGGCCACCAGGATGTGGAAAGACTTTAATTGCCAAAGCAACAGCGAAAGCATCTGGATGCCGCTTTATTAATCTACAGGCCTCCACTTTGACTGACAAGTGGTACGGCGAATCGCAAAAGCTGACTGCTGCTGTATTCTCATTGGCGGTCAAGATTCAGCCCTGCATAATTTTCATTGATGAAATAGGTAACCACTGAATATGCTCTAAAAATGTACAGATATTTACATGGCCAACTTGTTTAACATGCCAAATAAATTCTAGCACTCATAGAGTGATAAGCTTGTCTGTAATCACTATGGATAT
Organism: Hybognathus amarus; assembly: GCA_030378365.1. Classification (NCBI taxonomy): domain Eukaryota; kingdom Metazoa; phylum Chordata; class Actinopteri; order Cypriniformes; family Leuciscidae; genus Hybognathus; species Hybognathus amarus. The sequence goes on along the minus strand of JAQIUQ010000868.1, from coordinate 119,189 downwards.
GCAGGTGTTTGTTATTCATGGGTTTTATGGAAAACATAGTACATGCACATTTGCATAATGACTGCAATGTTTTCGACTGTATTTTCAATGCTGATGACATTTGAATAATATGGTACTGTGACCCATCATCTGTGAAAATGAAAAATCTGAACGCTGCACAGAGTCTCTCTGGCGTTTTATCATAATGTACTTACTGAACAGTCATAACATTTATCATAATGTACTTGCTGAACAATTTAGCTTTTTCAGCACTGCAGATCCTGAAAAAGCTAAATTGTTGAAACTATGACTGCAAAAAAGTTTGTTGCTTTAATTTTGTGTTAAAAATGTAAAAATAATATAGTTGTTTTGTTATCTATATAGTTTAACTGTATATAATTTGACATAACTGTAAATTATAAATATGTTTAAATACTATATGAATGAAATATTTTATATACACTGCCGTTTAACAGTTTGGGGTCGGTAAGATTTTTTTAAAGAAATAATGTTTTTAAATTGCATTAAATTGAATATAATGTAACAAGTTTTCTAATTTATGTGAATGCTGTTATTTTTAAATTGCTAAAATATTTTAGTTTTTTTTTTTCAGGATCTATGAATAGAGTTTTCACAAAAATATTAATCAACACAACTGTATTCAACGTGTTTATTAATTACAAGAAGTGTTCCTTGAGCACCAAATCATATTATTAGAATGATTTCTGAAGGATCATGTGGCACAAAAAATTCAGCTTTGCCATCAAAGGAATATATTGCATTTTAAAATATACTTTATTAAAATAGAAAACATTTCACAATATTACTGTTTTTATTTTACTGTATTTTTTATCAAACAAATGCAGACATGTTGAGCAATGTCTCCTTTCAATAATACAAAAACAATCTGTCTGACAACAAACTTTTTAACGATTCTATATATGTAGTTCTACACTATTATTTAGATTTTATGTTGGTTTCATAGTGTGCATTAAGAAATGTATATATCTACATAAAATCTATCTCTTGTCTTAGATTCATTCCTGAGGAATCGCTCCAGTATGGACCATGAGGCCACCGCTATGATGAAGGCCCAGTTCATGAGTCTGTGGGATGGACTCAGACACAGCACAAAACAGTCAGGTAACACACATCACGCACATGTAGGTTTCATAGGTCATCGGATTTCTTTAAAAGTGCTAGTAACAACACTTTCTATCATATAAAATGTGACAGAAAGTAAAAGTGTATGTCAATGTCCAGGTAATGGTGATGGGGGCTACTAACAGACCACAGGATGTGGATGCAGCAATACTACGCAGAATGCCTACTGCCTTTCATGTAGGCCTGCCTGTGAGTATGGTCAACACACACACCTTTATATTCTGTTGCCCATCTTAATCAGGACAAAACTGAATTATTTTTGGTCCATTTTCAGAATGCAGCTGAAAGAGAAGATATCCTTCGACTAATTCTGTCTGGTGAAAACGTAAGACATGAAGCTCTTCTCTTTTGCACAAAAATTCATTCACAAAATATTTTGTCTGTTTAAATATGTTGTTTATTACAAAGGTGAGGTGGGATAAATTTACATATAAAAAAAGAAAAAGAAATGGGCCTTAACTACACATTATTGGTCAGGAAATTAGTAAAGTTTAAGCAAATGCACCACTTAAAAAGCCATTGCTGTCTCAGAAAATCATCAAAGCCTGAATGAAGTTTTTGGCAGAATATAGGAAGTTGTGTGTTGAGTGATGAATCATAATGAAACACGAGTTACATGGTGATGCTTCAGAGCGGCGTCTTCGAAAAGAAAGCATGTGATAAATATAATAATAAATGCATGTCTACCACAGTGAAGAATGGAGGAAGAGTGTCTTTGTGTGGGAAGCCTTTTAAGCTGCTGGTATTGATGAGCTACTTCACTGTGAAAAGACATTTAATACTTTCGAGATCAGGAGAATATTGCTAGCTTTCTTCCCACAAATGAAAAGTCTTTATCTAAAGAGGAATGATCAGATGTTATTTTTCAACAAGACAATGCTCCTGCCAAAATAGACAAAAAGACAACCAAGAAGTGGCTTGAGAACAAGTCTATCACTCTCATGTTTTGATCTGATCCAAGTCCAGATTTGAACCCTATAGTGGATATTTGGTCTCACATTAAACTCAAACTGTAAGACATTTTTCAAATACTCATAAACATGCTTGAAGCAATTAACATTGAGTAGAACATTGAGTTCTTCCTTTAAAAACAAATGTCTGCACGTTTACCCACATGGCTTAAGCATTTAAAGAAAACAAAGGCTTGGCTAATTATGTGCTAAATTACTTAAAGATTTATTTTACCTTAAAATTATGTTTTCAAAATCGTTTCAGTGGTTTATCATGTCGTGACATGGAGAAATGCACTTATGCCACCACTTTGCGGTCCTTAATCTGATTTATCCACGCAATGTAAGATTGCCAAGATCAGGTCATGTTTCTGTAGTCCTAATGAGACATAAGAAAACAAAAAATTTGACTTGCTTTACGGCAAGGGTTACAATTGCTGATTGCTGATAGGTGGAGCGTACTCGACAGTAGACTACAACTACATGTAAGATACCTAGCAGCCGGGTAGCTTTTGAAATTGTAATCGTGATTAAATAAACGGAGAGCGTGTGTGCGTGTGCGACAGTAGGATACGGTATAGGCTAAATTATTTACGATAGCAGTAATGGACATATTCCACTTCCAACCTGTCAGGGTGACCGCAGAGGAAAAGTTACTTGGTGTTGCTTTAATCTACCATATTTGTGGAGAATTTTTGCTTATTTCCTGACCAGTGACTTGTGATTAAAATGAATTAGACCATTAGAAGACCACCAAATATTTAGCCATTTTAGGCTTGGCCCCTTTTTTTTATTTCAATACAAATCTAAAGTTGTTAACATTAGTTAATGAACTGTGAACTAACATGAACTTTAATAAATGTTATAAAAATGAGACCTTATTGTAAAGTTACAGAAGTATTTTATGCTCATCAAGGCTGTATTTATTTATTTTAAAATGTCACATTTTCCTTCAGAAATCATTCTAATATGATTTTGGTGCTCAAGAAGCAATTCTTATTATTTTCAACATTGAAAAAAAAGTTGTGCAGCTTAATATTTGTGGAAACCTTGACATTTTTTTGATTGTTTCTTTGATGAATAAAAAAATGTCTTTACTGCCATTTTTGATCAATTTAATAGACCCTTGCTTAATAAAAAAAACTGAGCGCAAAAGGTTGTGTGTGTGTGTGTATATATATATATATATATATATATATATATATATATGTGTATATATATGTGTGTGTGTGTGTGTGTGTATGTGTATATATATATAATTTGATTTGAATCTTTATTTTTCATCAGTTAAGTAACGTGATTAACCTGAAGAAAATAGCGGGCAAAGCTGAGGGCTACTCCGGAGCAGTGATCTGAAAGAGCTGTGCAGGCGGCCGCCATGTACCGCGTCAGAGACTATGTCCGCAAACTGCAGATGAAACAGATCGCACAACAGTTCCAGCTGGATGAAGAGGAAGATATGTTTAAGATGCTTTGTATAATACACACACACACACACACACACAATGTTAGCATTCATTTTTTTGTGTGGACGAAAACGCAGCTCTCACATCACGTCCTAACCAAAGAGGTCTATAATATCTATCTGAAATCTATCTCATTAATCTCAAGTAGCTGGTTCATCATCCTGTTTTGTTAGAAGTAAAAAAAACAACAAAAAAACAAGGAATTCTTGTGTGTTTTGAGATGCTGTGTAAATGTGTTAAATTTAATGTAATTTAAAGATGGCTTGAAACGGATGTTGCGATAGTCCCTAATATGATATATATATTAGGGCTGTCAGTTTAACGCGTTATTAACGGCGTTAATGCAAACCCATTTTAACGGCGTTAATTTTTTTATCACGCGATTAACGCTCTTTTTGTCCTAACAAACTTTGTCGTTTTTTCACATGCTTTTGCAACAGGACGGCATGCGTCCTGATCCATTTCGGCGTCTCGCGCTCGTCATCCACTCAAAGCCGGCTCGCAAGCCCATACGAGTGTGTGCGTTGTGCCTGTTGTTTTGTTCCCGGTCTAGCTCCGCTTGCGCTTTGAAAGTCATTGAAATGAATGGGTTTCAGATCACAGCGCGAGGACGTTTTGTGCCGCACACACTCGTTTCGGCTTGTGAGCCGGCCAAATAGTAACGTTTTGAGTGGATGACAGAGCGTGAGACGCCGAAATGGATGCCAATAAGATTCTGAATGGAAAGTTTACTTTTAATAAAGTTGCCAAATTGTCCCATTGACAAGACCAAGTGATCTGTGTGTTTTGTCGTTGTGAACTGAGGAGCTATCATCATTGCAGCACGTCCTGTCTGATACACCACTTGATGATGGCCAAGCAAACACACACACACACACACACAGATGATGCGAATTCTCCACCCCCTCGCCAATATCAGGACCTCGTCAGTATTTCTTTCACCCTTTTATTGATAGACAGTGTTACATTGTGTGAGAGATTATTTGTATATGTTAGTGTGAAATTGAACACTATTCCAATGTTATTTTCAATAATAAAAAAAAACATTTGCACTAAACAAGCCAATCCACTTTTCCATGTAGATAAGAGCATTAAAATGAGAAAAACAATGTAACAAAAATAAATCAAAAGACATTTAGAATAGATAAAAATGTGCGAATTAATCGCAAGTTAACTATGACATTAATGCGATTAATCGCGATTAAATATTTGAATCGTTTGACAGCACTAATACATATACACGAGTGAAACGGCTCTCGAACAAGAACAAACTTTAAGACGGGCCTTGATTTTGTTCTTTGGGAATTGATTGGATCGTTAGATAGTTGTGGTTTGCTATTGGTGGATCTCATGTAAGGGAAAGTTATGTTGATTAAAGATTGAGGGCATGGGAATAAAAAAAAAACCCGGATAAATCATTCGTAAATAAATACTGGAAGATTCCATAAAAAAAAAAAAGAATTGTGCATTATGATTTAATGGTGAATTTACATATCATTTCACTTTGTATATTACCGTAAAATAAATACTGAAAATTAGTTGACATGAAAATAATGTCACAATGCAAAAAAAGTCATAAACAGTGTAGTTGCTCAGCTGGTTCATCTTCAAGTTTTGTTTGAAGAGAAATGCACTTCAAGATATTCTTCAGAGTTTTAAAGTGCTATTTATAAATATAGGAGTGAATGTGAGTGTATATTACTCACTAAAACTCATGTCACTGATTTTGTCCCTGGTGTCCTCTGGTGTGTCCTCAGGCATTTGGACGGCACGCAGCTGAGGCCCGTGACTCGAACTGGACTTGCTGTTTGGCCTAGATAAGATGAGGAGTCCAAACAGGCCACAGTTACAGCTGACCCAACAAATCTGAGAGAGGTGCCTCTGGACTGAAAACCTTCTCGCTTTACACCTTCACACACTCATTTTCTCTCTCTCACTTATTTCTTCCTGCCTCATTCTTTCTCTCCTTTTCAAAAATCTGTTGCATTTCAAACATTACTACTTTGCACTATAATGAATTTACTGTCACACAATCAGTACAATAACCATGTTTATGTGTTGTAAGGAACAATAGGATACACACATACATAATATTTAGATACATGCATATTGTTTAGAAGCAGATATTGAACCACTTTGGGGATTTAAGAGATAAATTAAAGACAATCTTAACTAAATGTTTTGTAATCAGGACCAGATTTCCTGAAACACCAAGTGTAGACTAACTGTCTTATTAGGATGCATGAGTGTTAAAGTTATACTGAATGATGCATGTGTGAGTTTTCGTTAACACCAATTTAGCCATGATGAGATGACTGTGTTCATTTGTGCAAGGGGCATGTATGGGTCTTATTTTAACCCAAAATCAAAAGAAAATTTGCATAAGGAAAATTAGTTTCTTTTCACTGTGAATTGTCAATTAATTATCAATCTATACTATAGTGTGATATATATTATTTGCATTTTCTATTATTTTAAATATTTAACTTATACTTTACAATTATATAGTATTAAAAAATACATATATTACATTTGAATAAAAATAATTCTGATTGTATTATAATACTGTATATTTATTATGGTGTATGTTTATATTACAGTAAAGGGAATTTAAAAGGGATTTTTAAAGTAATTTCCATTTTTTATCTTTTGGTTTTGGGTTGAAATATTTTTTTGTGAGATCCAAGTTGACCAGGTATTTATCATTTGTTTGTCTTAGTGTACAAAAGTTTTATTTGTAGGAATAAAAAAAAAATTGCCATATCTTGCACATAAAGCAATGACTCTCTAGGTATAGACGGCTCTGAAGCAAGGGACAAATCACAGGGACAAATGGTGCTACATGTATCTACTTAGAATTAAGTCATTTCTCACTTAGGTTATTGAAAGATGTTTACATCTGTCATATATTGATGTTCAGATTAGTCAGTGTGTTTAGAAAGGTTTCGCTTGGAAAATAACTTGTATATCACTCAATGTGTCAAACCAGCATCATGACTCTCATTTATCAGAAAATAATATGGGCATAAAAGGTCACTACCAGTGTTGTCCGTCCTCACTGAAGTTTCTGTCCTTTCACCAGCTCTAAATGCAAAATTTTTGCTCTTGCCAAACCGTTCCAAAGATTTAAGCAATTGTTTCCCCATTGGCTAAATATGTTATAAGGTAAGTCTCCATGTGTTACTTTGATAATGGGCATTGTGTTGGGAAACAAGAACATGTCTGGCAGCTTGTGAACCATCTGTCGAACATTGCTTATTAAAATGGTAAATACACTTATTTAGATTTATGCTTTTATCGTGCCATGTATATTTCCAATGATTTGACTATATGAAATATTTAACATGCAAACGAAGCAAATGTGCTTGTTTGGCAAGCTATTCCCACATAGTTCCTTGTTTGCAAAGAGATTTGGCTTCCTTTAGACACCAGATGACACTTTTAATGCTGCTCTGTTCTACTTTGAATGTTTGTGTTTCTGCTTTGGTAATCACGTACCTGGTTGTGTTATAAAGAGACGGAGAAAATGAACTCAGAAAATACTTCTTGCTTTTCGTTGCTATACAATCACCTTCTATTGTCACATAAAATAATGGTCTTTATGTTGGGATGGTTTTGCTGAAAATACCTTTTGTCCAAAAAAAAGCAATCATTCTTTCATATCGTCTGGCTAAATTTAAGATCAAACTATTTTCTCACCCATAAATCTCCACAGTGTGACTGTTGCATTAAGTGTTTTCCCAACTTATAAATAAACCCATCTAGAATGTATTAAATGATTGTCAGAAGAATAATGTACTTGCTGTTCTTGATGTAAAGATTATGCTTTGGCCTTTTCTCCATCTCCAAACATACTGAGCGTTCTGTTTTAGCAATATGATAACAAGAGGCAGAAGAGAAGCTGTTGACATTCAGCTCTTTGCTGTACTTTGTGCATCAAAACTGAATAACCTTTGTTAAAGTCATGAGTACATTTTCTTTGAATCATTTCTTCGAAGCTCTCTCATCACCTCTTTCTCTCCATTCCTCGGTAAACAGCCAAAAATAGAAACTGAAAGAAAATAGAACTGATGTCAATCTGTTGCTTGGCAGTTTTCCTCTGTGATAATTATATATAACTCTGTTTAATTGGTAGTTTTATAAGCTTTTAAGTCCACAAGAGGGCAGTATTTGTATTGCAATATTTCTGAGACTTTTTAAAGTTCTTCGGTTGTTTAAAGGAATAATAGAAAACCCAAACTTCAGGAAAAGTTCAGAAAATTCTGCTTTTAAGAATTCTATATTCTAAAAGTTCAAGATCTTATGTACTTGGTACAATGAAATTCTTCTTTTTGTAAGGAAATGTGACGTGTGCTAAATTGCAAGTCTTGTAAAGTCAAATTGCATGGACAAAGTCTTGCATGGACCCAAACTGAAGTCATTATTTACTGAAAATCTTGAAATCTGCCTTAGCTCTCTTTGACATATGTGGGACAAGTAAAAATGTCGAGCTCCCAAACGTATCATTTTGAATCTTTTTTTTTTTATGAATAATTTTATCCAGTTTTTTTTTTCTACTTCCTCTTTCCAGTTTGAAAGTCCACATAATTGTATAGAAATGAGTGGCCAGTATAATTATTCAAAATGTGTGGTTTTGTGTATCCATAGAAAAAAGAAGAAGAAAGACATATGGGTTTGGAACGACATGAGAGTGAGCAAATGATCACAGATTTGTCATTTTTGGGTGAACTAATCCTTTAAATCCTGACTCAAGGCAGTTAACCAGATCCATTGCTGGAAAACGCTTCCTTTAAAATGTAGATCTCCTGACTCTGTAATTCTCAACTTGGAGCATGTGAATGTATGAGTAAAAACATTTTTTTTTGAAAGAAGTCTCTTGCGCTAAAGATTGCATAAGTTTAAGATCAGTAAGATTTTTTTATGTTTTTAAAGAAGTCTTCTGTTCACTCAAGGCTGCAATTTTTTGATAAAAAATCACAAAAACACAGTAATATTGTGAAATATTATGAAAATTTAAAATGGCTTTTTTATGTTAATATATATTAAAATGTAATTTATTCCTCTGAAAAAAAGCTGAATTTTCAGCATCATTACTCCAGTCTTCAGTGTCACATGTATCCTTCACATATCACTGTAATATGATGATTTTATGCTCCAAAAACATGTATGATTATTATCCATGTTGAAAACAGTTTTTTACATTTTTATTTCAGGATTCTTTGATGAATAGAAAGTTCAAAAGAACAGCTTTTATCTGAAATGGAAAGCTTTTGTTACATTAAACACTACCCTTTAAAAAGTTTGGGGTCAGTAAGAATTAGTATTTTATTTTGGGGGAAATAAATAAGAAATCAATACTTCTATTCATCAAGGATGAGTTACATTGATCAAAAGTTACAGTAAAGACATTTATAATGTTAGAAAAGATTCTAATTAAATAAATGCTGTTCTTTGAACTTTCTATTCATCAAAGAATCCTGAAATAAAAATGTAAAAAAACTGTTTTCAACATGGATAATAATCATACATGTTTTTGGAGCATAAAATCATCATATTAGAGTGATTTGTGAAGGATCATGTGACACTGAAGACTGGAGTAATGATGCTGAAAATTCAGCTTTTTTTCAGAGGAATAAATTACATTTTAATATATATTAACATAAAAAGTCATTTTAAATTGTCATAATATTTCACAATATTACTGTTTTTTGTGTATTTTTTATAAAAAAAATTGCAGCCTTGGTGAGCAGAAGAGACTAAACATTAAAAACGTAAAAACATAAAAAATATTACCGACCTTAAACTTTTGACCGGTAGTGTGTATATATATGAATGAATGTATGTATGTATGTATGTATGTACGTACATATACACATATATATAAATTCTGGACTGGCCCGAAACTGAGAATGCTTTTTAAAAATTATTTATTTTATATTTTAAATTAGAAAAATATTTTCTCCTCAAATGTTCAGCCCGTGTTACCCTTTGGCCTATAATTTTCGTTTATATACTGTATATATGAACTGACATTATTTTCTTCCGCCTGTAAACTGTTAGTGCCTCAAGGACTGTCCCACAGGTCCTAAGAAGAGACGTTTATATATTAAATATAGAATTAAATATATAAACACCCCTACTTCAGGACCTGTGGGACAGTCCTTGAGGCACTAACAGTTCACAGGCGGAAGAAAATAATGTCACAGTTCTAATAGCTTTGGACATTAAAGAGACCATTCCACTGAAACACCATAAGATTACATATGTGAACATGTCATAGTCCTGCTACAGGAGGCATGAGGACAGCAGAGGTGGCCAGTGCAAAAAACTGAAATGACCATAATGTAAGATGTCCAAGACAGTGCAGGGAGACAGGAAAGAAAGCTCGTGGTCCTTGCAGTGCTAAATCATGTGTGATCATATGTCCTCGCAGACATTTTTTAGCTTGCATGTGCCTTGGTGGAAGAGTGGAGTAACATCTACAGCAAATACTAGCAAATCTGGCTCAGTCCTTGAAGACTAGATGCACTGCAGAACTTAAAGCATCTGATGGAAACACCATATACTGACTGCTAATTACTGACTTTAGAGACTCATCATTCAATTTCTGTTCATCTAATGTTGGCCTATGTGAAATCTGGTTCATCTATTCGCTTTCATTAATATTGATGAGGTGTTGTCATTCTGCAGTGTCTAGTGATGATCAGGAACTTTAATACTGTCATAACATGCAAATTGCGTTTAATGCAACGTGTTGCATTTATTTCTTATTATTTTCACTGGCTGTTTTGGTATGTGCATATTTATTATACAATTATAACAGTAAAACAAACGGCAGATGTCATCCGGATTGTGGATTGTTTAAATGAGTGTGTTTAAAGCCGATTGCTGTTTTTGACGTGTGAGTGAGAGGCACAGGCTGCCTGCTGTTGTGATTACCGCATCTTTAAATGTTAAGTAAAAATCAGGACCTAGTGTCTCGAAACAGGTTTAATGTACGTTTTGACTTGACTTGGTTACAGTAGTTTCATCTTTATATGGTTTTATACAGTACAGATAGTTTCGAAGTGACTTGAGTTGACCGTAATAAACAGGAAAATAATGATCAGTGATGCAAACAGAATTCAATTCTGCTGGAAAGCAGCAATAAAAAAAGACAATAGCGTCATTATTCATAAGTCAGTTCAGTGTTGATTCAGTTCAATAAGATAACTGTGTAAAGGTTATTAATTATGAAATGAGTTCAATTCAGCCATAAGCAATTTTACAGAAGACAATAGTGAGCTCAGCTTAAAGGAGTAGTTCACTTAAAAAAAAAAAAACTGTTTGCTGATGATTTACTCACCCCCATGTCATCCAAGATATCCATGTCTTTCTTTCTTCAGTCGAAAAGAAATGAAGGTTTTCGATGAAAATATTCCAGGATTTTTCTCTATATAATGGACTTCAATGGGAACCAAATGGTTCAAGGTCCAAAAGACAGTTTCAGTGCAAACTGTTCAAAGGGCTTTAAAAAATTTTAAGCGATTCCAGACGCTCATTTAAAAAAACATAAAAAAAAACAAAGTTGAAGTTTTATAAGCTCAAATGGTCCCCTTGCTCTGTTCATGACTCTCCTGTTTGAACTCGTTCATCAAAATGAACAAATCTTTCTTCGTGTCATTTGGTTCATTCAATGAACGAAATGAACGAGTTGACTTGGGAAAAGATTCGTTCATTTTGAGAGAGAGTCACAAACGCGCATCACAGAACAGAGCAAGGGGACCATTTGAGCTTATAAAACTTAAACTACCATCACTGCAATATTCTCCAGAAGTATAGATTGCTAAGCTTTGAAAGCTTTAGTGATTTATGTTTTCTCAAATTAACTTTCAAATGTCTCAATAATATAGCACCTGAGCCACTCAGTTCATTTATCCATAGACAAAGCATCAATAGAGTCACCAGAGGCTCTATCAATAACAACTGTATAGTTCCATACCGTAAGACTTCATTTGGTCAGTCTGCTTTTTCATATAAAAGTGCAAAGTTGTGGAATTCATTACCTGCTGAATTTAAAACCATGACTGAGCTTAGAATGTTTACTTCTCGAGATAAGTCTTGGATGAAATCGAAACAGGAATGTACCCATTTGTAGATAGCTGGTTTGTGTATGTAAGTGATTTGTATAGTGTGTTTATAGATATGTTTTTTTTTTTAAGATGAAATAGTAATTGTTGTAGTGTAAAGGCCCAACCATGGACTGGAGTTGAAAATTAGCAATAGCTACAAACTCTTTTTGCATAGCATCAGTTACAGACTTGTTTTGTACTATGTTTAATTGCAATGTCCATGTCAAATAAATGAATAAATAAAATAAACAAATAATGTTTTTTTAAATGACCGATCGTCTTGATAAGACCCTTATTCATTGTCTGAAATCATTTAAAGCCCTTTGAACAGTTTGCAGTTTGCACTGAAACTGTTTTTTGGACCTTGAACCGTTTGGTTCCCATTGAAGTCCATTATATGGAAAAAAAATCCTGGAATGTTTTCATCAAAAACCTTAATTTCTTTTCGACTGAAGAAAGAAAGACATGGACATCTTGGATGACATGGGGGTGAGTAAATTATCAGCAAATGTTTTTTTTTTTTTTAAAGTGAACTACTCCTTTAATTCAGATGATTCCATTCAGTTTAATAACATTGTCAATGTCACAAAAATCGTCAGTTATGAAACAAAGCTAAGTCAGCTCTGCAGAAACCAGTGATGTCATCATTCAGCTCAATTTAGTTCAGGTTTTATTAGTGTCAGCGCAGTCGAATCAATAATAGTAGTGAAAATAAAGTGCCCAACTAAGTAAGCCAAAGGTGACAGAGAAACCCAAACTCTTTCATGTGTCAGAAATGGAGAAAAAACCTTGGGCTCAGTCAGGGGACCAGTTCTCCTCTGGACAAATCAACAAACATGGTGTGATTATAATTCAGGCAGAATCACTAGTCAGAATGTGGATATCATTCAGGATATTTCATCCAGGTCCTTCTGCTTGAAGATCAGGATGCATCATGCTGGCTTCCAATTGAAGTTATCTTTTGCTATCGTCATTTGACCATGTGTGTGCATATTAGAGGAAGGAGCACTGGTGTGCATCTTCATCTGACCCTCTGTTTCTTTTCTGTGGACCCTGATCTGCATCAATAAAGAAAAACCAGCTGACGGGAAAACTGCATTGCACTTGAGGCTGTTTTCCAAGTATTATTCAGTGGCCCACTCTGATTTAATTGATGTGTTCACGAGTTGTTTTATGCATTTTAAGCGCCCGAGTGAGCGTGTTGTCATCTCGCTGAACCCAAGTGCTAATATTGGATTCAGTATGGAGATGTCTTCTGCAGTTTAGGCACCTGCTGTCTACTACATGTGGAGTAGGGAACAGAATAATGAAGCATTTCTCACAGGCCTCGGGGAGTAAGCACAGCTGAATCCTGGAAAGGAACCCATTCTGGTTGTCTTCAGGAAATGTGCTAAAGTGGATGAATTGAGATGGAAGGGGAATGTTAACCCTTAAAGGGAACTCAAGTGATCATAAGTGGGAGAAATTCGACTCAGCATTCCAATGGAGGATTACATTTTTAAAATGACAATGCAGCATTTTTCCCCAGGTGCATTTATTTGATGCTTTTTTTTTAATGTGTTTGCACTATAAATAGTCTCTCTCTTGAGATGTGCCTAAGATTTGCTGTGTGTTTCTTTTAATAGTGTCATGTTCCCCCATCCTTCTGTTCTGAAGGGTATGTTTGAATTTTCTGTTTGTATATGAAGTTCGATGTGTTAATATTCCTTTGATATAAAAAAAGCAACAACTTCTGGAGTGTGAAAGATCTTAGCAAAAAGCTCAGGGGAATTACTGCTTAAAGCATTTTTTTTCAGTAGCATGTGGTTCAAATCCCTCATCTGCCTTATTATTCCGATGAGGCATAACCTCCTGAGACTTATGCTTCTTCCATCTCAGATAGAGCAAAACTGCAATGTAGGCTATGTTATGTGTTCAGAAATTAAGCCCTTTTCGATTACATAACCGTTTTATCACATTCCCAATTGCACATAATCATGTGGCACAAGAAAACCACAAATATATGTTAGTGATTATGTTATTGTTTGCCAGACTTTGTCACTGAATTAGGGCGTCTATAGTAGACTATACTCTCTTTAAAAAGATAGTTCCAAAAGGGGTGGCGATGCCATTAAATAACCATTTTTGGTTCCCCAAAGAACCTTTTCTTGAAGGGATATCCACTTTTTTAGGCTTAATAATAGGCTTAATTTACCACTCCCCCAAAGTTAAACATGGTTTTACCGTTTTCAAATCCATTCAGACGATTTTCTGAATACATATCAGTAACCAGACAGTTTCTTGTCTCATTGACTTCTACTATGGAAGTCAATGAAACTAGAAACTGTCTGGTTACTGATATTCTTCTAAATATCAGAAAATCGGCTGAATGGATTCAAAAACGGTAAAACCCAACTGTTTAACTCTGGGGGAGTTGTAAAATGAGCCTATTTCCAAAAAAGTGGAGTATCCCTTTAAAAGAACCATGTTTCCCTTAGTGTTTATAACAGTTTAAAGCTGCAATACCTAAGATTGCATGTCACTAGAGGGCGCTACATTCAAAACAACAACAACGGCTTTGCTTGATGACGACGTGGAGGAATGCGGAATGATGGGAACTGTTGTTTTCAACTCCACCGTGGATAAATCAGTCAGACGGGAATCGAAAATTAGTTGTCATGGATGAGGTAAAGTTCGATTTCTATAAATGTTATCACAGATGTTACTGTACGAGTCACTGGACGAAGCTATGGTGGAGAGGGTTTGAAGTCAAATCGTTGCTAATGGACTTCGCCCTATGCTGCAATATGCATTTAGTTTTGCATTCATTTACAGAAATCAGCTGCTTGAATGACAATTGCTGATATTAGATTTTTCAGGTGAGAATTCTCAATTCATTCAGTAAACGAATGCTCTGAGGTAAAGTTTTCCGACTGCAGACTCAGCAACGATTGTATTTAATTGTACAGTACAATCATAACATAGAACAGACATTATCTTCCTTTCATGTCATTAAACATAACAATATTGCTGGCCATATACTGATGAGAAAGTGCGCGTCCGGTGTGCGAATACTGGACTTTGTCGTCAGACGTGGCGCGGCTCTTCTAGTCCGATGTGCGACCCCCTTTATACAGCCAACAGTTCACATTCCGAGAATAATTGAAAAGAATAATTGTGCACCATTCCAATACAAATGCACGAAACAAGCTGACGTTTGTTGCTTGATAGACGCTAACGCACAACTACAACTTCCGCATTTGTCCAGGACTACACGTAGTACGAGCGGAAACCGAGGTAACATGGATATGACGCGATTGACTGGCGAGCTCCCAGCTCACCCCTGCTCACACGCCCCGTTTCCTTGGTTAAAATCTCAATTTTCTCGTGATTTTAAACATTGTTTGAAACATTTGGAATATTGTAAGTTATCATCTTAACTAAATATATAACACTGGCCTTGTGATTTTGGGATATTTTAATGCAAAAATCTTAGGTATTCCACCTTTAATAAATCATCTTTTTTGGAACATCATTGTCAATAAAGAACCTTTATTTTTATGAGTAGGCCCTAGTGTTTACACTTAGTATAGTCCTTTTGTTGTGTTCAAGCACAGCTTTTTGGCCGAAACGTAACCTTTGAGAAGCGACAAGACTGTCAGCTTTTGTCGCCACTAGTTCTTTAACGTCAGCTTGGTGTGTCCCAGGTTAACCATTCCTGAAGCCGGTGTTCGGGGTTGTCTTTATGTTTGGCATTTTAAAAGTAATATAGAAGACTTTACTGTCAGTTTTGATCAATTGAATGCATCCTTGCTGAATAAAAGAATGCATATTCGGGTTGAACATACTTCAAGAAAATGTAAACACATTTTTGTGCTTGTGTACAGCAAATGATTAATAAGTCATGTGAGTTGATGGATGACTTGTAAAAACCATAAAGGGCTTCCCACGAAACCATTTTTGCCATGAAAGGAGAATTCTTTGGGAGTGATGACCTTTCTCACTGACAGGATGCAGCTCTTGGTTGTATCTCAGATCTAGATCTTAATATAAAAATGATTAGGATGTGCACCTCTATCTCTCATCTGTCTTTCTCTCTCTTCTGCTGAGCAGAGCTGGAGTCGGGATATAAAGGCCACCGTTCCATTACCACTGCTGATTGAGTCTAGGGGCGTTTTGAAAGGTTTTCAGATGAAAGTAGTGTGTAATAAGAGGGTGTAAAAGTGGGATTTGAAAGACCCTTTTAGACATCTGATAAAGATGGCTATTGGAGACTTTATAGAATTGTGTGTGAGCTTTTGGATGTTTGTTTCAGTACCTGAAGCGACGTCTTGAGTATGTTTGTTTGTGTGTGTGTGTGTGTAGAGAGAGATAAAGAGTTATCCTTGATCCAAAACCTCTTTAATCCACCAAATCAAAGTATGGATGGATATCTGAACCCAGCTTCCTGTGTGTGTTTTTGTGTGAAAAGTCGAGAGTCAAATACTGATCAACAAACACATTTTTGTCAAATGTTAACATCTAGTTCTAATTAAAGGTGTTTTTGCAGTTAGAATGATTTCTCATATTTCCAGTTTGATATACTGAGATAGCCAGTCATAAACACATATTAAGTGGAATTTTCTAAACGTTTTGTCAGTGTTGTGCCTGAACGCGTTCGTTAAACGATAGATAGTTCATAAACTTGTTCATATTTTGGGCGAACGTGAACTGAACGTACTGTTTACAGCCTGGTGAACGTAACTGTGAACACATTCATTCTGGTGTCTGTGAACGCACGCTCTCTCATTTAACGTTGTTTAATAGGGTGTCCGATTTCTATAGAGCCGTCCAGGTGCAAACCCGGCTAAAACACACGTAAACAGGCCTTAATATGTAGTGAAAAAACACCCAATCTGGCAACACAAGCCACTAGTGTCGCACCGTTGCCGCCGCATGCGTCATCAAGACAAGAAGCAGCATGTAGTCGACCATAGACATATACAATAGACGCCACCTTGGGGTTCGAAGCATGCGTCAAAACCGCCACCATCTTTGAACAGGGGTGTTGTCACACTCTAAAACAATGCTGGGTTGTTTGAACCCAAATTTGGATAAATATGGATACAAGTTAAAAATGTAATTTCAAATTAACCCAACTTCAACTTTCACTTTCAACTGTACATTTTTTATTGCATTTTTAACCCAACATTTGGGTTTGTCAATATTTGACCTAAATTTGGGTTGAAACAACCCAGCATTTTTTAGAGTACATAGGAAGTAGCTAGGTAACACTGCTATCTCTGCCTTTACTTTGAATTAATTGATGGTGGCAAACTTTTGTTCAGTGTATGATGTTCACACGAATGAAATCTTAATTAGGAAGAATGTTTTTAATTTTTTTTTCTGGAATCAATGATATATACGTCTGACCATTGGAACGAACCAAAAAAAAAAAAAAAAAATCGCATTCATGATGATTTATGGAGATTTTACTTCAAAATTGTGAAAAATAAATCCAAACAATCTAATAAGTTATGATAAATTCACAAATAACTCATTGCCACAATAGTTCTACTTGGCCTGTTAAACACAAATAAAATAAAATGTTTTCTCAGAGCCTTAAGTTTTTTTCAACCTGATCTCAAGATTTTTTTTATTATTACATTGTTTACAATGTGCTTTGTATGAAAACATTACAATTTTAGAAAAAAAAACTTAGAAAAGTTTAGAAATTTAGAAAAAATTTAGAAAAATTTAGTTCCCCTACACCCACGCCTGAACCTAACTGTCAGACAAGCAAAAGCAGACAGTGTCCACCTGATTTTGCAATGCTAAAGTACGCTATTTTCTCTGATTTTCCACATGCAACACCTTAAATAAAATATAATAAATAAATAAAATTACACACTTCACTTTAAAAAACACCATGCAGCTCTAATTATATTGAGTGTATACTGTGATAATCGCTCCTGACTTCTTGTTTTAGATCTGTGTACGGATGACATCCCAATGTCGTTCATGCACATAACGTGGGGCAGTGTGGACCAAGCCATGTGTCAGTTTGATGGGCATGAGTCACTGTGACAGCTCTATTAGAGATGCTAATAGAACAGGACAAAAGCACTGCACCCACTCAGGAAGCAGGAGATGGAGTAATGATGCCTAATTAACTCACGGGGCCCTCTCCTCTTTCTCCTTTACAGGAAAGAGAATATGACTCACAACACTGTTGACCACCTGCTCATACAGTGATCCCAAGTAAAGATCAACAATTCCTCCTTGGAAATTTAAACCTTGGCTTAATCTTATTTATTAGCAAATTACTCAATGAAATTGTAGAGGTGGTGTATTTAATCTAATTCTCTAATTTGTATTGTGGGAGCGTGTTTGCCAATTATACCTAGAAGCAAATGCTGACATAAATAGCCTTCACAACTTGCTAATTGTAGATCCTCACCATTTGTATTAATGGGAAACTTAAATGAGGACTTTATGGAGTTTGGAGTTATTGTACTGTATTGAGTTATTATTACTGCAATGTTTTTATGTAAAGGTGCTTTGAAACAATGTGAAAAGCTAATAAACTTAGATTGTGAACATGGAATAAATGTTTTATGCGACTACGCATTACGGAGGAGAGCTTAAGTTACAACCCACTAGAACCGTAACGTCCGAAAGAACCTTTTATATGTTGAAATGGTTCCCTTTCGATGTCACTCTGAAGTTGCGTTGGATGATGACGAATGGGAAAAGAAAGGCCTAGAAAGCTTACCGATTTGGAGTATACAAAATGAGCCAATGGCAAAGATATGCCATGGGTCTGCGGAATTTGCATAGCATATCTCCGCCTTACCTTGTGGGTATAAAGGAGGACGGCGGCAACATGCAGATATGTTTTGGCTTCGGAGCCCAGAGTATCTCTTCACTCCACAGCCATTTATGAACTTCGCTTTACGAGACAAGCCACTCTCTCCGGTGTGACGGCAATCTGCAGAGAGTTCACATTTCCTGCTGATCTGTGCAGTGATCTGCCAGTGAGTGCATTTCTCCCTGCTCGCTTCAACATCGCAGGGATTATTCTCCTCTCACAAAAGAGCTTGCACGCAGCACGTCTTTTTAAAGGTTGCGGTCGACACATTTCCGGCACATTCTCGGCGCTGCATGCTTGGGCCTAAACACTCTAGAGCAGCATTTGTGGATGATTCTCGTCTGGGCCTTCCGAGTCAACTGGGAAAAGAGTAAACTTGCCCCGTGCAGAGGTTCTTTTCTCGGTATTGACTTGATCGCCGCCTTCTCTCAGCCACTGCTGACTTGCCTGAGACAATCAAGCACAAGAGTGTGGTTCCACTGAAGTTTTTTCTGAGGCTCCTGGGGCATATGGCGTCCGTAGCCGCAACACAGCCACTCGAATTGCTCATATGAGACCGCTAAAGCTTTGGCTTTGCGACCGAGTCCCGGGGTGGGCATAGCAACACAGCATGTTCTGAGTACCAGTTACTCCGACCTGCCATCAGACCTCGAACCTCAGTGTTTATGGGCTAGTGCCCCTGGAACAAACTTCCGGGCATGTTGTTCTCAATACTTGCCTCCACTACGGGCTGGGGCGTCGTCCGCAATAGACACACTGCTGCCAGCTCCTGAGCAGGACCTAGTACCCTTAGCATGTCTATTGCCTCGAGTTGCTGGCAGAAGTCCTTGTTCTGCACCGCTCTCTGCATTGCGCAAGTTCAACGCGTACTAGCCCTCTCTGACATTATGGTGACTCCATCCCCAGTCGGTTCAGTTGGTTTGGAACCAGTTGGGGACGCACACATCTGTTTGCCTCTCTCGACTCGACTCATTGCGCCCTGGATCATTCCTTGACCGAGGGCACGCTCGGCACGGATGCACTGGCGCACAGGTGGTCGTGGGGCCAAAGATATGCGTTTCCCCCAGTGAGCCTCCTTGCGCAGACCTTGCGCAAGGTCAGAGAGGGCGAGGAGCAGATCATTCTGGTTGCGCCGCACTGGCCCACCTCGGACCTGGTTCTCCGAACTTGTGCTCCTCGTGACAGCACCTCCCTGGCCAAATACTCTGAAGAAGGACCCCCTTACTCATAGACGGGGATCCTCATGGCACCCTCGTCCCGATCTTTGGTTACCACCAGCAGTGGTGGCTACCATCACTTCCACGAGACACCTCTACGCGTTGAAGTGGAACCACTTCGTCAACTGGTGCTCTTCTCGCCGAAAAGACCCCCGGAGATGTCCAGTCAGTGTCGTGCAGGTCAGCATGACCTGAACGTCAGGTTCCTGAGTGGGAGCGAGGAGACTGAATCCTCCTCACCCTCCTATTGTTCCCTCTAGGGACCTCTCAGTGGTTCTAAATGCTCTGCAGAGTGCTCCCATTGAGCCTTGCAATCAGTGGAGCTGAAGAAAGTCTTCCTCAGTCTTGTTGCAAGCTGACGAACCCTAATTTGGTACTGTTTGGAACCATTTTTCTAAAGAGTTAGTAGTTACTAAGCTTATGAAGCCAATTTTTTTAATAAATGGTCACTGTTTTGAATCAGGGGCTGGATCCAAAAATGTAGGCAGCTGACTTGTTCCCTCGCTGTCCTATCAGGTAATGACTTTGCAGGCAGTGTTTGCTCACAAAGGCACCTCACAAAACTGATTTCTGACAGTCTTCTGAGGCAGCATAACGGTTTAATGATCTACATCAAAAAAGAGAGAGCTTTGATGATAAGAAATGAGAAATTACATCAAAAGTGATAAATGTTGAACAAAAAAGTACATTCACTCACAAACTGGCCAGTAACCGAAACTTTTAGATGCCAAAGCTTAGCTGTCATAGAATGGAACGCACAGGATTGTGGGATATCAAAAGCAGCGAAAGATCTATGCTGCCTTTTAAAATCGATCAGATGAGAGTATCTAAAGAGACAGGAAGTTAAGCTAACACTGGATTCAGTTGTGCCTTGGTGCCTTCCTATCTTGAAATGCATCCTCTGAAGGCAGCATTTTTAAGATTTTGGATGCAGCCAAGGTTGAATTCTTCCCTAAATTGAATCCATCAGAGCGGTTGATGAATCATCTGACTCACTGAACTGCATGCCATCTTTTTTTCCTAGTGATGTCCATATGGAAATAAAACAAGTTTGTTTTGGCTTGCATTTGAAGACTCAATAGGTAAATGTTTCCTGACGTTTTTGTTTGTTGTTGTTGTTTTGGGATGTATTATATTTTTTATTAAATTGCATTCAATACAGACTGCATGTAAACTCAGTTAAATGGTACACTGAAGATTCACCAGCGATGGTATTAGAGGTGGGGGAGCGGTGCAATAAACACTAGTAGAGTATAATGGTAATATCATCTGTACTTGCACAGTCGCTTAGGCTATTTTGAGAAGCTTCTTTGGTGTGTGAATATGTAAATATTTACATGCTGAATTTGTGGACTTGTTAATAATTTCCACCCATTTCCATCAAAAGTGCTGTTTTCCTTCCCTACTGCTATTTGTGGTGTGATTTATGGGACTTGAATTGGATTAGGCACTGTTTTTGTTACAGGGTCACGCTATAGCGAGACACAATTATTCTACCCTCGTGCCAGACATTGTGTACCTTTCGTCGATGTTGTTTGTGGTTTAGAGTGAGGAACTAATCTCCTGAATGTATCCCGCAGATAAGTACATTAATGCGTCCTGTTTGTTTGCTTAAGTTGGGCTAATTCTGAAATTGCATTGGCCTATACAAATAAACATCCTTAAATGGCCATTTTACTGTACTACTAAATGCATAGTGCAGATTAGTATAAATAAGCGCTGAACTGCTGTTGAGAAATGGAAATGTGCTGATAGTCAGAATGTAATTTCATTATTTTCTGGCCCAAGGGCACAAATGGTATGCAAATCCTCACCCTTTTCTTAAATGTATTCCTGAGCCAAGAAAACTAACTCCCTGCACAGAAAATTTTATCCAGTATTCCTTCTCTCTTTCTCTTTTTGACTGCGGTGACTCGTCTGTTGACTGTTTGAATGGTCCGATGGATTGATGAATTCTGGGACCTTTTGATCTCTCTCTTATTATGGAAAACATCCAATTTTGTGCTAACATCACTATATGATTTCAAGATTTTATGCGTGAATGCTTCACTCTAGGTAGACGCTCTCTCTGCAAACGTTCATATATTAACTCTGAAATCAATGACATTCAGTTGCGTATCCTTATGTGACTATTTTGGAAACCCTTAAATGCTATTTAGATCATTCATTCTGTATTGTCTTATACATTCCAATATAATTTGAATTATAAGTTTGGACACTTATCAAAGAAGACATTTCTTAAATCAGGAAAAATACAACAAAAAAACCATCATTGATTCATATTCATTCAATAAGTTTTTGCATTTACATTTTTTGTTTACACTTTATTTTTAGGTGATGAAGTTACATTGTTCTTACTATAAGTACTGAGTGATATTAATTAACTGCATGTGCTTACTATAGAGAGCCTAAGTCCCTCCCCTTCCGGTCGACCACCAGGGGACCTTATTTCGGAAAAATATTGTATAGTAGTCAATGGCAAGAGACAACAAATATTTTGATCTCATTTGAATTGTGCCCTGAATTGCACATATGATGTGTGTCAATTTAAAAGATTCATTTTAAAGTAAAGAAAGTCGCAGTTTGAGGTATAAGACTGTGAAAATACGTAATTACAAAGACTACAAACCCCAAAGGCGCACATGTTCTCTCAATGAATGAAGCAAACTTTACTGAGGCTAACGTCTATCATTGTTTCTATAGTCTTACGTTATAATCGTAACGTTGCACCGTCATGCCTGAGTGTTTTATACCAGACTGCACACACACGAAGAGCGGATCTCGCTCGTTGTTTCGCTTCCCAGGAGATGTAGTTCATTGAGCGATTTTCACATGAAACTAAAAGTTGCTCTTCTGTTTTATGACAAACTGCGACGTTTTTGACTTTCAGAATTATCTTTTAAATTGACAAACATCATATGTCTCTCGCCATTGACTACATTCATATTTTTTCCTAAATAAGGTCCCATTAGCCGGGAGCAGAGGGGCGGGACTTAGGCTCTCTATTGGGTTAAGGTCAGGGTTTGGTTTAGGATTAGTTATTTGTAATTGTGCATAGTTCAAATTTAGGTTTACGTGTAGAAAAAAGAGATTCTTGGAACATTTACTCATTTAGCAGACATTTCCACCCCCCCCCCCCCAAAAAAAAAAAAAATAAATAAATAAATAAATAAATATATATTATAGCTTGAATGGGTTTTACTCTGAGATCTTGAATGTTCTGAGACGAGAGTTGTTCTTTAGACCACATAAGATATTTGATTGCATGACTGGCTGTACAGGAAAGGTTGTGCAGAAAACCCTTATGGAGATGCTTGGCCGTAAATTATGCTACAGTGCACTGTTAGTAATTCATCATCAGTAGAGAATGGTAAGCATTTATGTGGACACCTTTTTTTGTGAATCTGGTTTGCGAAACACTATACCTATGCACTGATATGTGAATGAGAATAGTTGTCTCTATTGTTTCAGTGTTTTACACCAGACAATAAGAATGCCCTTCAATGCTTGATTTTTATTCCAGCACTATAGGGTAAAAACAATTAAGTTATTTTAAGGCAGAGAGAAGTACAGTAAAAGAGAATTGTTCTCAAGCTTGTTATGACTCACACACACTTTTTTTACAGTCTTTCGTCCCAGGGATCTTGAGAACCTAGCATGTTAAACCTCCCGTGGGACTATTAAATGTAATCTTATTGCTGTCTTTTTGGCAGTGTGTGAGACAGATGTGCTTATACAGGAGCATGGGGCAATTTGTGGATACAGACCATATCTACAATGAGAAACGTGTCAAATTAACTACAAAGCAAGCTAAAGAAAAATAAGGCAATCAAACCAAAATGTGTATTCGATTTTTACATGAGTGAGTGGTGCAGGCTGGCGCTGGTAGGTCCTTTACATGTATTCTGCAAACAAACAAAACTCAAGGACTGCTTTGTTTCAGACCCCATATTTGTTGCCCCTGATCCCTCTCGTCAGTTTGTGGTGGAGGTTGAACGCGTCAGAGGGTGGGGTAGGTGCGGTTCCCTCCCAGCGCTCCTCTGTGGATGGCAAGGTACATCCGTGCGCTTATCTTTCTCATCGTTTGTCACTCACCAAACACATTTATGACATTGTTAATAGAGAATTGTTGGCAGTCAAGTTAGCCTTGGAGGAGTGGCATCATTGGTTGGAGGGCTCGGGGTAGCTTTAATTTTTTGGACCGACCAGAAGAACCTTGAATACATCAGGTCCACTAAACGACTTAACTCTAGGCAGGCTCGGTGGGCATTTTTTTTCTGGTCAATTCGATTTTTTTTTTAGCTCCTACCGTTAGGGTTGGGAACTGAGAACCGGTTCTTATCCAGAACCGGTAGTGTTTTTGAAAAATAAATGGAACCGTGCAAAATCCCTACGTTTCGGTTCCGAAAATGGTTCTTGTGCGATATGTGGTCGTCGGCGAAGTGCTGGGAGTAATGTCAGATTATCCTTAGCGTCTCACCTCAAGGCGAGAGAGAGAGAGAGAGTGTAGAGCTGCATTATTAATCTTTAAAAGATTTTGATTCAAACACCCACGCCATCTTATTCCGTCCTAAATTACAAAAAACTTTACCCCTGAAGTCGCGTTTGCTATCACACGCGCTGCATTTGTCACATACACACACGCACGCGCCCAGTCACTATCTAGTAGCTTACATTCAAATCTGTTTGTGCTGAGAGAGCAGTTGTCCATATGAAACTGCTTTACAATCACACAATATTTACGTGTTACAAACATTCAATTGATTAACGTTACAGAAGTACTGAGATAAAAGTTTATAGTTAGAGTAAACATTGACGGTAGTAATCAAAACAGATGCAGTCGGTAACTTTTTTGGTGTTCAGAATTTACAACATGTATACAATGAGCGAGTGCATCTTGAATGCCTTTTTCAAATCGTGTTTTTGTCTTACTGAATCACTACGTTAAGCCTGTAAAAAGCGTTAATAGTCGGAGTAGACTAGCGTTTGTAGACTAGCCGGCGGATCGCAGCTGCTGCGGAGTAGCCCAATGCCTGCGTGACTCGTCATGGACATAAACAGAGAAAAGTAGCTCCGGCAACAATGTTCTTCCGCAAGACGCATGCAGATCTGTTTATTAACTGCTAGAGCGCCGATTTATCCAGTAATGAAATAAGTAAAGTCTTAAATTATGAATCAATCATTCAAACTGTTTTAAAAGATAATCTGTTCTATCTTACATGTGTGTTCAAGCATATTCTACCCCTTCTGAGAGAACCGGAATCGTTTGGCGGAACCGAAAATTTCTCACGATTCCCAACCCTACCTACCGTCAAGGTTTCAAAAACATCAAGCCTGACGCATTGTTCATGGGGCGTTGATGGCACAGTGGATAAGACACATGCCTGTGGTGTGAGAGACCCGGGTTCGAATCCACTGTGAGACACCAATGTGTCCCTGAGCAAGACGCTTAACCCCTAGTTGCTCCAGAGGTGTGCGACCTCTGACATATAGCAATTGTAAGTCGCTTTGGATAAAAGCATCAGCTAAATGAATAAATGTAAATGTTCCATATCTTTTAACAATCAGAACCCCTGTTTTCTCCTGAGTCCATCGTTCCACAGAGATGTGTGGTTTCAATGCTAACTTGGGAGATTCGAATCGAAGGTCCGCATGACCTTACATGGGGTGAGTGCCTCGGTTATTCATGCCAAGAGATTACGGTCCAAAATTTAGCTTATAGGTAGATTATCATCCAGGAGTACTATTTTTCTCATTAAGCAATAGTGGCAAAATATGGCTTGTGACACTCGTCATTTTGTATGGGCCTACTCAACCTCCTGCTGGGCTCCTTCAACTGTGGTCAGTTCCTTCAAGACCCTAGTCACATATTGCACTAGATTTTCCCACTGCCTCATGTTTACACAGTGGTTTTAACCATGGTGGATAGGTCTCTCGAAGGCTACTCATTTCGTCGCTCTGCCCAAATTACCTTCTGTCATAGAGACAGCGGTTGGTGTCATAGACTATTCTTTTTTCGTATTCATGGCCTCCTGACAGATATGGCCTCTGACAGGGGTCCCCAGTTCATATCCAAATTTTGGAGAGAGTTTTGTCGATTACTGGGGCGAATGTCAGCCTTTCATCTGGGTTACATACCCAGAGCAACGGTCAGACGGAGAGGGCCAACCAGAATTGGAACGAGGGTTGCAATGTTTGGCGTCACAGAATCCCTCCTCTTGGAGTCAGCATATCTCATTTGAGTGTAGTTTAGGGTACCAGCCACCAATTTTTCCTAGTTGGAATTGAAGTCGCAGTTCCCTCTGCTCACGAATTTGTCCAGAGGTGCAGACAAATAATAGGCCAAATACGACATAGAATACAAATGAAATAAACAGGTTTAAATATACATTGATTCTTATGAAAGCTACTGAAGTTATTCAGTCAAGAGCCAGGAAGTGATTTTATCTTTGTTTTTTTGTTGTTTGATTAACATTAAGTACACAAGTGGCAGAATTTTTATTAGGCTGTGGTTGTCACAAATATGAAGGTCCAAAGATGATGAAGAGTCCAAAGTTACAAACACAAAGGAAATTTAATAAAATAATCCATGCAGAAAGGTCTAGCATATGCAACAGTGTGTCTCACACAAACAGCAACCGACAAAGAACTGAGGAAACAAAGGAACTTAAGTATGCACTGATAACAAACTGAAATACAAACAGCTGTATTGATTAAATTAATATCCATGGTCCCAAACAAGTGGTGGGAAATGTGAACAAAGACAACAGGAAATAATAAGTCCATTAGAATGAAAACTGTAAACTGACAGTTGGTGACAGCAGTCAATTTAATACCGAATGCACAGATCTAACAGGCATCCGATTTTCTCCCAACTCTTTATGTTCACTAAAGACATACTGTAAAATACTGCATTTATGATAACCTTGTATGTATTTGACAGCTAAAGCGCAATAAGAGCTAGTTGTCACTCGCTGTTGGACAGGCTTTTAGTGTGTGAGCACTTTTGGTGTACGCACTTAGGAAAGCTTATGTCAGAACTGCTTGTGAATCAGATGTTAACTGGCAAGGCTTCAAAACGCATGCAAATAATAAACGTTAATGATTGCGAAGAAATGCACTTTCATGTGAGTGTAACCCTACCACTGCGTTGCTAAACAGGAAGTGAATGCGTTTTCGGTGTACAGAATAGAGGCCTATGTTGGGATGTAAACATCAGACTGCAACTGATAGAATGTGTGCTCTGAGTCTGTATTAGCACGTCATTATGATCTCACTTCAAAAGCAGATCGTGGAGACAATTTAATTGTTCACTAACTAAGATATTGCATACCCCTATGAAGCAATTTGATGAGACAAGTGAGACAAGAACCATTTGTTATATAATAGATCATTTCTATTCTTAACCCTAAGTCGATCCCACAAAGCACTGCCGAGTCTGACACTTTCACTTTCTGTGGGAAGTAGAAAACAATCTAATACATTGATCCTGAGAAAGCCTCTCTTTCATCTAAGAAAATTCACCCGTTGCACCCCTGGCTCCTGAAGCTCTGACATAAATCCGGGAAGCTGATCTCTGACAGGCACCCCGCTGCACTGCATCAGCCATTTGAAAAATAACATTAGGCCACACATTATGAGCAATTCAAATATGGAAACCAGTTTATGCTAATATTGATCTGCATATTGATCTAAATAATGATGCAACTGGAAATGATAGGATGTTCAGGGAGGGGGGCATTATTCATTTGTGTGGAAAAATGTTTTCTTGCCATCTGTAGAGAACAAACTTGATTTAGATGAAAAGAATAAATGTAGAGAATCACAATAAAGGTCATTCACTAAGATATGAAGCCAAAAGCACTGAAGCATTGATGACAAAAAATCCTTTGAAAGAGACACAAGCAAGACTTGAACAAAGGCAGGAAGACAAAAAATAAGGAATAAATTAAATATCAGGTTGAATATGGGTGATGATGTTTTTAATGATATTCAATTTAATCAGAAATAATTACTGAAGTGACAATGAGCTCAGGTTATAAAATTTTTCCTCTCTTGCATACATTTTTGGAGGTAATGATTACAAAGTTATATGAAAAAAAATCATAATAGATTCAATTACATCTTTAAAGGTGCAGTACGGAATTTTCCCTCTTTGTCGCCATCTCTGTTAGAAATGTGCAATTGCAGTCATTCGGAATTATTAACTTTACGTGAGTTGTAATTCGACACTGCACAGCGGTGGATGAACACAATGTTTGAGGAGACTGTGAGGCTGTCGGTGTAGATACTGGTATTCAGAATCAGATTATTATTCTTTTTGGAAGTATGACCAACATAATCATTTTCACTGGAAAATGTCATCTGAACAAGTAAGAAACTTGTTTAATAAACTTGTTGTGGTAAATCGCGCTGATTAAATCTAAAAATCGCTTGTATCAGGTAGTCTCTTTTTTTCTGTAGTCACTCCGAAGTCCAAAGAAAGACTTTTGTATTTTACAGCGGGTGAGATCTTTAGTTGTCACCGGTGATTGTCGTTTAAAACCTTTCTGGATCACCATCAAATTGATAAGTGGAATTATATCAAGTGCTGTGAGAAAAGGCTATATATCTCTACCTTCAGCATCCTCACACGCAATAGCTTCTACTAGCCGAGACTTCTTCTTTATGTGTACAGATGTGACGTAATGACTCAATGTAGCTTATACTAGCCGTAGACTCCTCCTTTATGTGTACAGATGTGACGTAATGACTCAATATAGCTTATACTAGCCAAGACTCTTCTTTATGTGTACAGATGTGACGTAATGACTCAATATAGCTTATACTAGCCGAGACTCCTTCTTTATGTGTACAGATGTGACGTAATGACTCAATATAGCTTATACTAGCCGAGACTCTTCTTTATGTGTACAGATGTGACGTAATGACTCAATATAGCTTATACTAGCCGAGACTCTTCTTTATGTGTACAGATGTGACGTAATGACTCAATATAGCTTATACTAGCCGAGACTCCTTCTTTATGTGTACAGATGTGACGTAATGACTCAATATAGCTTATACTAGCCGAGACTCTTCTTTATGTGTACAGATGTGATGTAATGACTCAATATAGCTTATACTAGCCGAGACTCTTTCTTTATGTGTACAGATGTGACGTAATGACTCAATATAGCTTATACTAGCCGAGACTCTTCTTTATGTTTACAGATGTGATGTAATGACTCAATATAGCTTATACTAGCCGAGACTCTTCTTTATGTGTACAGATGTAGACGTAATGACTCAATATAGCTTATACTAGCCGAGACTCTTCTTTATGTGTACAGATGTGACGTAATGACTACAATATAGCTTATACTAGCCGAGACACTTCTTTATGTGTACAGATGAGACATAATGACTCAATATAGCTTATACTCAGCCGAGACTCCTTCTTTATGTGTACAGATGTGTCGTAATAATGCAAAGACATGCTTGAATCTCCCACTGAAATCCACCAGTAGCACTGGAATTAAAAACATTATTACAAGTTTGCCGCTTTATATCAAGCTAAGGCATGCAGATAGTTTTTAACACTGGCTGGTTATGCAGTTTCTCAAATATGTATTTTGGGTCATTTTTAACCCCAAAAAACCTACGGACTGCAGCTTTAAAGCTGATCCTTTTGGGACTTTTGGAAGCCGACTGACGCACATACACACACACACACACACACACACAACAACAACAACAAAACCATAGGAAGTAAGATAATACAAGATATTGCGAATGGTACAAAAACTCTCGCTGCTAACTTAATTGCATAGGCTTAGCTTGTTTTTTCCACAACGTACACATGTACCACGGCACAGCAGGAAAAATAATCATTAGAGACACAGACATCCTTTCAAAACTGTCACACAGTTCATGAATCAGCCAAGCAAGATCTTCCCAGACATAATGCGACTAGCATGGGTCATGTTTGCGTGTCAGCCTACGTTTTTTTCTTCCTCTTTCTATGGTCATATCAAACCCCTTGCTCATTCCTGTTTGCAACTCTCTGCTTATTGAGTACAGCTGTAATTAAGTCTGGTGAAGAGACAAAGCTGCACCGAATTGACTGGATTCCTGCTGACACCGGGCTTTCTTAATACCAGTCTGAATGAACATGTGCTCTCTCAGCGGTGAGAAAGAAACAGCAAGGACGGAAAGAGGCAAACATGAGATTGTGGAACATAATGCATTCATGAATGCCATCCTGGCAGTCTAAAAATACATGCTGAATATAATGTGAAATTATAGATTGGGTGTGAGAAAATTATTTTACACCTGCTGATTCTAAGAATCTATTAGAAACAGCTTGGTCCTAAGTGACATCAGCAGAGAAAAAGTTGTGTGAGAGCAAGAGCAATATACACTCACCTATAGGATTATAAGGAACACCATACTAATACTGTGTTTGACCCCCTTTCACCTTAAGAACTGCTTTAATTCTATGTGGCACTCATTTAACAAGATGCTGAAAGCATTCTTTAGAAATGCTTGCCCATATTGGTAGGATCTTGCAAGTTGATGGAGATTTGTGGGATGCACATCCAGGGCATGAAGCTCCCGTTCCATCCACATCCCAAAGATGCTCTATTGGGTTGAGATCTGGTGACTGGTGGGGGCCATTTTGGTACAGTGAACTCATTGTCATGTTCAAGAAACCAATTTGAAATGATTCAAGCTTTGTCATGGTGCATTATCCTGCTAGAGGATGGGTACATGCTGGCCATAAAGGAATGGACATGGTCAGAAACAATGCTCAGGTAGACCGTGGCATTTAAACGATGCCCAATTGGCACTAAGGGGCCTAAAGTGTGCCAAGGATACATCCCCACACCATTACACCACCACGCAGCAGCCTGCACAGTGGTAACAAGGTATGATAGATCCATGTTTTCATTCTGTTTACACCAATCAGACCAGGCAACATTTACGACTCATCAGACCCGGCAACATTTTTCCAGTCTTTAACTGACCAATTTTGGTGAGCTCTTGCAAATTGTAGCCTCTTATTCCTATTTGTAGTGAAGATGAGTTGTACCCGGTGGGGTTTTCTGCTGTTTAAGCCCATCCGCCTCAAGGTTGTGCTTGTTGTGTATTTCACAAATGCTTTGCTGCATACCTCGGTTGTAACGGGTGGTTATTTCAGCCAAAGTTGCTCTTCTATCAGCTTAAATCAGTCGGCCCATTCTCCTCTGACCTCTAGCATCATCACAAGGCATTTTTGCCCACAGGACTGCCGCATACTGGATGTTTTTCCCTTTTCACACTATTCTTTGTAAACTCTAGAAATGCTTTTGTGTGGAAATCCCAGTAACTGAGCAGATTGTGAAATACTCAGACCGGCCCGTCTGGCACCAACAACCATGCTATGCTCAAAATGGCTTAAATCACCTTTTCTTTCCCATTCCTGACCTGTTTAGAGTTCAGGAGATTGTCTAAATGCAATCTCCTAAACCCCTAAATGCATTGAAACAACTGCCATCTGATTGGTTGTTTAGATGTGCATAAATGAGAAATTGAACGGGTGTTCCTAATAAAAACAAAATAAAAACTTTTGTACGATTATATTATTTAGCCAATGAGGCAAGCAGTGTTGGGCCAAGAGCCGTGAGAGAACGGAGGAACTATGGAAGCATATAGGTGGAGTGACGACAGTGAAGGACAAGAGAGGACCAGGCCTGGACATTTATGTTATGTTTTGTTTACGTGTGAGCGGCAGTCATCTGTGTGGGGCTGCTGCTTTTACTTTCATTTTGTTTTTGGAATTAAAATTCCCTGATCCTTTAACCTTTTTACATTATAATATAATATAATATAATATAATATAATATAATATAATATAATAGTATATGCCAGACTGTCACTTATTATAAGACACAATTTACCTAACAACTCCTTGTGCTTCTTCTGGATTAGAATCTAAATCACCCATGACAAAACATATCTCCTCTGTCCCCACTGTAATGCCTATGGGGTCAAGCCAACATAACTTATCAAGAAAGGTGAACTATGAGTCAATTCATGCAAGCAGCACAATAAACAAAAAACATGTCATGTATAAAACGAATTAAGTGGAGGCAAAAGTAGCACAAAGCATTTCAAAGGCTTTGGAGGTAAAGATCACTTGAGAAAGCACAGTGAATCCAGGTGCTTTGCATGTTGTTTATAAGTGGACATGGAACTAAAAATGGGTCAGACAATACCTCCCGCCATCCCACTGAGATTTACATGTTCTGCCCTTTGGGAAAGAAAGTGGGAGGTGGATGTGTTTGTCAAGGAGCATGTGCTGAACAATTACTTGGGCAAAGTGACTCAGGGGAACTATTTTTTCATTAGCCTTTACCAAATTACAATTTTATTAATATTTGATTTCTTCATTTTAGATGGTTAAATGGGTCATAAAAGGGATTATAAAACCAGTTGTGAATGGAGAGTTACTGCTATCCTAAAACACAAAACCACATAATCAAAGCTCTGCGCATGGATTTGATACAAACCCTACAAAGTTTTTGAATAGTCAAACTGAAAAATTAAAACTAATCATTTACTCACCGTCAGGTTATTGTAAACCTGTATGCATTTATCTCATGCTGAACACAAAAGAAGATATTTTGAAGAACGTTGATAATCAAACAGTTTCGGTTACAGTAGACTTCTATAATATTTTATTACATCTGTTTTCCAGTGATTATTCCCTGTCATTTAAAGGGGTCATGAACTGGCTTTTTAAATGTTTTTATTTTGTTCTCTGAGGTCAACTTATGACGTTCGCTTGGTTTTTACATTCAAAAACATACAAATGAATAAGTGATATGGGCTATTTTCTTCCCTAGTTTTCAGCCTACTTGAAAAATGCTCGGATTTTATAGGCGTGATTGCATTGAAGACTAGGAAGTAAACAGCCACTGCTGTGAGTGGATAACAGTTTTGCATATTATACTGAGCTTTATCGTCGGTTTCGGTCGGTGCACGTGGGGGAATTTGTTTTGAAAACCACTATTGTAAAATGGCAACCGGAATGATTCGCCCATACATGTTTGACCCAGAGTCCGATCAACGCAGGACAATGAACCAACAGCACCTCGAATACAACGGATACTTGTAGACACATACACATAATTATTAGATATCAAACGATCTGTAACAATGCAATGCTAGCCGAGTAGATTATTATTTCAAAAATGGAAATATTACTCACATAAATGTGTTGCACCACTCCTGTTGGATCCAATATAGAAGGTACAGTGCCTTTTTTAATCTTAATTGGTCTGCAAATCCAGCCTCGAACTGTCTTGTTCACAAAACACTCCTTGGTGAAATGAAGCGAACATACGTTTTACACTGCTGGAGCGTCATTAAAAACTAATTTGAACCAGGCATTCCTAATATTGGAATCCAGAGGAAGCTTATGCAGCAACTGTCTTCTTCCACAGCCAGGCACGGCACAACACTTTGTCAACGGAATGTTTATTGCTGGTAGCTCGCTCCGGTTTGTCATCACGAGGTATGCTTTTGTTCACCTATGCGTGAATGCGCGAATCGGTGGGCGGGTAGTAAACCGGCCGTGTCTGAAGTAGGCGTTGATGAGCGGGTGGGGTTTTAGCGTCATTGACGTCATACTTCCACACTTTCAAAAACGAGACGTTTGTTGAGGCTGGTGTCAATAAAAGCTTTTATTGGACTAACAAGGTCGTTTTCAGTTCTGAAACTTACAGGATATTCTTATAATATGATGACCTCTTAGATGTCAAATCTCAAGGAAAATTTGATTTCTCAGTTAATCACCCTTTAATCTCTCAGTTCTTTCAGTTCCTTTGTCTGGTATTGTCTTGGTTTTATGTTGTTGTGTATGTTTTCTCCTGCAATCCTTGTGGATTTAATAAAAACTTTATCTACTTCTTTCATAGTGCATGTTACTACAGCCACAATGTGACACCTATAGGTCACACTCAAACATGAAGAAATGTTATTGCATTAAATAAAACATAAAAGTTTTTTATTACTATTTATTGTAATAAAATATAAAAGCACTATGTCACAAAATTTTGAAATTATCCTACATTATAGGATATTTTATATATATTGATCGTACAGATGTTAAAACTATCGTACAAATATGATAAATATCTTCGGTCTGGCATGTTGCTCATCTAATTTCTGTCGCTCTACATACGTCATCTGGTATAATTGAAACGATTGGCTATTAGCTACGTACAGGTGCATTTGATAGGCATTCTTAGCACCCAATAAATGGCTCTGGGCATTCGCAAACCACGCCTCAAATTGAGAAATTGAACATGTGGTTCCCAGAGCCTTGGGTCTAGCCAGGCGAGCCAAACACAGAATTTCCCATTATTTGTGATAAAAACGCTTCACCGCTGAAAACACAGAATTTTCCGGGTTTCCATGTTTTCAGCGTTATATGGTAGGGGGCACTATAACGCATCTTCTGAAAGAGTACTGAATCTCAAAACACATGCAAAGAAGACACAGAAACAAGCGATCTCATGTCTAATCTGTAAAATAATGCATTAAACATTAAAGAGCATATAAATCAAATATCTAATATTAGGGACTGTTCGATATGTAAAGGGCCACAGGAGGAAAATAGGGGAGGGTCATGTCTTTTTATTCTTTATTGATAGGAGGGTCATCCAATGTTTTTTTATTTCTATAGAGGAGGTTCACCCAACTTTTGTATTCATCAAAATAGCTAAATTTCAAAGTGGCTTGTTTGGTGCATATTTCTTCCAAGTAGCTATAGCTCTCTCTCGGCTCCCCATTGCTATCAGATGGGTCTGACCCAACAAAAATCCAGTTTGGCACTGAACAGTGCGCACAAGTTTTACAATATTGGGACTGAGGCGCCAGAACTGCAGCTGATGTAATGTGCGCTGTAAAATACTACCATATTTTGTTTCCACAACAATTTTAGTGAGTAAATCTACTGAAATTGCCACCATAACAGTGAAGGGTGATGTGTTGGACATAGGGCTACCACATTTTTAAATTACTATGAGTATTATTTGAAGTTAACATAATAAAATTCGTAGACCTACACCAAAAAAAAAAAACTAGTTGAGGATAATTCTTTAAAAATGGGAAATTCCAGCGTTATGGACGTAACATTTGCAGTCAAAACTACCTAAAAGTAATTGCAAAATGGCAATAAAAAGTGTTGAAAATGTTATTCTTCTAAGAAAATCTAATGCCATACAATTCTGGGGTCTCCAAAAGTGTCATTGTCCACTATAAATACAGTGGATTGTGGACCATTAAATAGCTTAAATCTTCTCATGGAACGCTTTCCAGAGAATTTATCTAAAGTGCAGCCGGAGAGTGAATCTAAAGACATAGATTTTCACAAATCACTGAATAACAAATGTAGGATTGAGCTCTAATCCCAACAATTCCAACCTCGTAAGTAGTCCTAACCAATCCCTTCTGTAACCTGCTTCTAAAAACTAGCAGCTCATATATTGAAGCTCCCAGTCTTGGATTCCAGTCACGCTGGTCCATAGCAAGATTTCTAATTTGCCACAAATCTGTTCCCATTTCCTGCGCTGACCCCCAGAGAGCTGGCCAACCGTACACTGAAGGCCAACAATGGGAGCTGAGCTAAAGCGTCCGACTGAGGAGGTAACATAGTAAGCTTTTCTGCCGCCGCGATCCGTGGGCTATAGCGCAGAATGTCAAGCTTTTGAGCAACAGGGCAAGAGTAATGTCACAGCAGGAGGTGGCTGTGCGCAGTTTATCATAGATTCAAGACCAGGAACATGGCAGGAGTGTGCAGTCACATGTAACTTATGATGGGTTCTTCATTTACTAGTTCCCTAGAATGCACGCATCTCTTTATTTATTTATTTTTGCCAAAATGATATCAGTTTATCTTTGTCATCATCTTCTGCTAAGCCAGCACTGTTATAATCTGTCATCTGATCGATGACCTGTCATCCTGTCCGATATCAGGAATACAAAATACTGTAAAATAAGGATCCCTTTTTTGAATAGTCAAGCAGTGCTATTGCTATTTATCACATTTAAGGGTTTTCTGTTTGAACGGTGTTCGTGTTAGCAGCCCCTAAGTTAACCCTTCTGGGGTCTGCAATCACGCTGGTGTGATCTGCTTGCTTTTTTTCTTATCAGTGCAAAACAAACTCAAAAAATAACTCAAACAAACTAACCCTAACCCATCTTGATCTTAAGTGTTACACATCATTCAAAACTGTTAATGTCTTCTTTTATTTGTGTACACTATAATAAAAACAAAATGTGTTTTTCGTAAAATAAAGAAAATGCACGTTCTCCTGTCTCGGCAGCCTATAACTCAGTGAATGCTTGTCACTGAATTATGTAAATCATATCAAAAACAAATATGCTCTGTTTAAGTATTTTTATGAAAGCAATGACATGTACAGTTTCTCCAGCCCGAGCTGATTAGCGCTAATGTGACCACATGCACAAGCTGTTCTCATGCAAATGATCCAAGCAGAGAGACGCAAAGCTTTTATTGCCTTTATCACCTTTTAACAAAGAATCTTTTTGCTGTTTACCTTGGATTTACCTCAGAAGAATTAGCAGAACATGATTTGATTATGATAACGATTTTAAAGATAAGACACTAATAGTAGCATGTTATTGTTGCAAACACATTGTAGCTACTAGTTAAACTGGTTCCAGACTAAAATGTACGTTATGAAATTTGATTGGAGTTGGCCTAAAAACTTGAAGCCTAATGCTAAATGTATACTTTTACGACACAAGAATGTTTTTATATTCAATAATTAAATACAGCACAATATAAGAGTAGGCTCATATGTGTGTTTATTCATGGTGAATATTCAACGCGTTCTCATCCTTTAGCGTCATATAGAACGTTATATGACAAAACGGCGTTATACTGACGCGCATGGTACCCTTTATCGTTTATATAACACGCGGCTGTGATGGTTAGGTTTAGGTGTGGGGTAGGGTAGGGTAGTTTCATATTACGCTAAAGGATTTATGACGCCTTGAGTTCGCGTGTTATATAAACCGATAAAGGGTATCATGTGCGTAGTATAGCGCCGTTTTGTCATAAAGCGCTTTATGTGACGCTAAAGGATGAGAACGGGCTCGAATATTATAATGTTTAGACCTGTGTTTACTGTTAAATACTGTGTGTGTTTGGATATCTGCTCACACGATATGTAATAATATGTGATGCGATCGAGGAAAACCTGTCGGATGTTGTGCTGATACGTTTTCAGTAAGGTCTAAAAACAGATGGAATGTCATTTTTTATCAAAATTTGGTTTTCAATAAATTATTATTCTATAACATCTTGTTTATCATCTCTGAATATATCTTGGAAAAAATAACTAGTTTAGTGCAGAAAAATTGCAATTTATACTGGCAAGCTGAAAGCGTCTTTCTCTTAAGAACATGCACGGTGCAGCAGAGGGGCAAAAAACAACAAAATCATCCATTGAGTGCTCCTTCTCTAAACACTACAAAGACCGTTTTGCCAATCAAAATAAACCACATAACAGAATAAAGGTCTCGCCAGTCCTGTGTAAACTACAACGTCACGCAAGTTTTTATTTTTTTATTTTTTTCTAGCGTTATCTTGTGGTGTGATGCGGAGCACAATCCATGTCTTCCAGTCTGAAGCTGCTCGCTTAAAAGACCTTGCTCGCCTCTCAATCGTCCAATTTCAAAACGGTTTTCACAGGATGAATTTTGAGTTCGTAAGCTTTCGAATGATACCTAATCCATGATGATTATTAAAATATGTGATATGAAAAAAGGAGCAAAAAAGAGCACCAGTTGTCCCGCTAGAAGGACGTGACCATTGATTAAACCTGTTTTTCCTCAATATTCCGTTTCTGAAAATCATAGCGATCAGCCGACTTCAGATAACCACAACTTTCTGTTACAGACAAACGATAAACGAAATAAAAACAGATTTGGAAAGGGCTTGAACCCAGCTTTAATATGGTCAAAACTCAAAACCTGTAATATGTCAAATTTCCAACACAGTCTCATGAAAATGCATATCTATACCACGAATGTCATTTCTCGTGGCATTTATTTGCCCAAAATTGTTTTTTTTTGCGTGTATATGCTATGCACTAAAAACCCTAGGGTAGGTTTAGGGGGGAGGGGGATGGGGAGTTTGTGTCGTATCACACGGCAAAAGGTGCGTATCATATGGACGCGTTTGTGCTATAAATACAAATTTTCATGAGATCGGGCTTCAAATTTCACCATGTGCTGGGTTTTCCCAGATTGCATCACATATGGTAAGAATAATGTTTCATAGTTTGGAGCGGCTCGATCAGTAAATGTCCTCTGCACGCGCTGTGAGTTTGAGTCACTTGTGCTGTGATATAAAGTTTTCTCACCGGTGAATGACGTTGTAACGTATGTACCGTTGTCTTCTCACTTATTGGCTGAAAGGCATAGCTTTGGGCAGCAATTTACAGGGAGGGTGGGACTGGGACGTATGCTTTTACTGCTATCAGGCTAAAGTTAGCATGTTCACATAGCCTAGAAATCTAGACGCACCCTAGCGGCAGCAAAAATGATTTTGCCGCAAAGTGTGGTTTAGCAACTCTCCGTTGACTTTCGAAGTGGAAAAACCAAACTCTGGTAGGGCCAATCACATCGTGTATAGACTCGGCGGACGGGCTTAACATAATGACGACAGAGTTGAGACGGTAAGAGCAAGCTCGGACATACTCGGTTTTAGTCGTTCATCCTCGATGCGGCCGACGCCGCGTGCGCTGTTACAAAAAAGCTGTGGCAAAACGATCAACTTGTCATTTTTGCCGCAGTCGTGCTGTGGCGTCGAGGATAAAGGCTTTGCTCCGTGTCAGCGCGTGCTCTGATCGGTATAGGTGCACGGACCTCTCCCGAATCATCTCAAGCGAGCACCACTACTCCGCCTCTGTTTCCCTCGTAAGCTGATATTAGTATTTAAACATTCTCTATGATATTATTTTTTAATGACACACTGTCTCTTGCTCTCTCATACACACACACGCACACATATATACTGTCTCTTTCACTTATTTTGGGGATGGATTCGGGAAATCTCCCTTATTTTCAATGTGCATTGTTGACAGCTGGACTGGATACGGTAAAAGTTTAATAATATCAGGGATGTGATTTTTCCGCATTAATTCGGAATTCCGGATTTTTCGACCTGAAAATGTGACCTACGTGAATCATGCAGATCTGTAAAAAAAAAAAAAAAAAAAAGTGAGGGGGGGAGGTGTCGGCTGCCGGAGTGAATAGGGGACATAAGGCTGACGTGCGTACAGATTCTTCCTTCCTTTCCAAGTATCAACAAGGACGTACTTGCGTTCAGCTTGTTCACCTGCTCAATTTCGTACCTCAGTCGCTCTCGCGCTACAGTGGTATCGTTGTCAGTTGACAAGAACATCACCGTCAGGTCCCCAGTAGGGCTGGGCGATATGTCGATATAATTCAAATTTGCGCTATGATCCTTGCTCCAAGCAAACTGCTGACTGCTTTTGTAGAAATAGTATATCGTGCATTCTATCAGTTGCAGTTCTGACGCCTCCTTCTCAACAGCATTAGTGTACAACCAACGCGACAATTACTCACATAAAATATTAACGCAGAGTAACGGCCACAGCAGTTCAGTGAGTTCACAAAAGTTCATTATTTGCATGTGCTTTAAAGCCTTGCCGGTTAAACGTCATTCACTGCTGATCAGCTGTTCTGAGAGCGAACACCCGACGCGCACATGCACTAAAAGCTTGTCTCTGCGCCTGGTTGCTGCTGGACTAAGTTGTCTTTCGATTCTTATTTCGCTAATACTCTCAAATACACACACGGTTTACATAAGAAAATTTGGTTATGTCTAAACTGAAAGCAAACCAAGAAAATTGAGAGAAATCTGCTTGTCAAATGCGTGTATATTAGACGCGTCGCTTACAGGTCTTAAAGTGACAGTAGCCCTAATAATAAACATGCAGCCGCTTGTCCTTAAAGGGATAGTTGACCCAAAATAAAAATTCTGTCATTATTTATTCACTGTAATATTGTTCCAAACCTGTATTAATTTATTTCTTGTGCTGAACACAAAAGAAGATATTTTGAAGAATGTGGTTAACCAGACAGTTGCTGGTCCCCATTGACTTCCATAGGGAAAAATATACTATGGAAATCACTGGGTACATCAACTGTTTGGTTACCCAAATTCTTCCAAATAACTTCAACAGAAGAAAGAAACTTATTCAGGTTTAAAACAACTTGAGAGAGTAAATGGTGACAATTACAATTTTTGGGAGAACTATCTATTTAATGTTAATAAAACAAGAAAACACTTGTTTTAGAGGGGGGGGGGGGGGGCTCGGTATATTTTCCTGCTTTTTTGTCCTTAGCCAATCACATGCCTGTAATATATCAACTTGCTTCGCTGAGTATGTCACATTCTTCGTTGCTCTGATTGGCTTTAGCGCTATCCAATTGCATGCAGAGAGAATTTAACAGACAACTGTTTATCCCGCCCCTTCGGTTTGAGCCCTGTCAATGAAGAGTTTCCAGACCTAACATCTTGATCTAGGTCTGGCATGCCAGGCTAATGTTCTCACACTCTTAGAAGAAAAGGTTCTATATAGAACCTTAAAAGGTTCTAAAGCGCTGACGTATTTGGAACCCCTGAAAATGCAATGCATGTGAATGATCACAAAATTCAAGATACGGTGGTTAAAAATGTAATCAATATCACACGAAAAGTGCCATTTCAGTTTTTATCCTCCAAAAATCTGCATGATTAAAATGTGATATTAAGTTACAACAACAGTTTAATAAACAATAATTTAATAACAACTACAAAATGGAGCAGAATAATGCAATATATGAATGAATAATAGCCTTTAAAGAACCTTTGTGCCAAAAGTGTTCTTTCTTGTCATTATTGAACCTTTCTTAGCATAAAATGTCCTTTGGAGTTGAATAAAGAACACCTATGCTACATATATAGAACCCTTTTTTCTAAGAGTGCAGATGTCCAACAGCAACTTTAATAATAGTGATAACTGATAACTGTACACTCACCGGCCACTTTATTAGGTACACCTGTCCAACTGCTCGCTTAACACTTAATTTCTAAGCAGCCAATCACATGGCGGCAACTCAGTGCATTTAGGCATGTAGACATGGTCAAGACAATCTCCTGCAGTTCAAACCGAGCATCAGTATGGGGAAGAAAGGTGATTTGAGTGACTTTGAACGTGGCATGATTGTTGGTGCCAGAAGGGCTGGTCTGAGTATTTCAGAAACTGCTAATCTACTGGGATTTTCACGCACAACCATCTCTGAGGGTTTACAGAGAATGGTCCGAAAAGAAAAAACATCCAGTGAGCGGCAGTTCTGTGGGCGGAAATGCCTTGTTGATGCCAGAGGTCAGAGGAGAATGGCCAGACTGGTTCGAGCTGATAGAAGGGCAACAGTGACTCAAATAACCACCCGTTACAACCAAGGTGGGCAGAAGAGCATCTCTGAACGCACAGTACGTCGAACTTTGAGGCAGATGGGCTACAGCAGCAGAAGACCACACCGGGTGCCACTCCTTTCAGCTAAGAACAGGAAACTGAGGCTACAATTTGCACAAGCTCATCGAAATTGGACAATAGAAGATTGGAAAACGTTGCCTGGTCTGATGAGTCTCGATTTCTGCTGCGACATTCGGATGGTAGGGTCAGAATTTGGCGTCTACAACATGAAAGCATGGATCCATCCTGCCTTGTATCAACGGTTCAGGCTGGTGGTGGTGGTGTCATGGTGTGGGGAATATTTTCTTGGCACTCTTTGGGCCCCTTGGTACCAATTGAGCATCGTTGCAACGCCACAGCCTACCTGAGTATTGTTGCTGACCATGTCCATCCCTTTATGACCACAATGTACCCAACTTCTGATGGCTACTTTCAGCAGGATAATGCGCCATGTCATAAAGCTGGAATCATCTCAGACTGGTTTCTTGAACATGACAATGAGTTCGCTGTACTCAAATGGCCTCCACAGTCACCAGATCTCAATCCAATAGAGCATCTTTGGGATGTGGTGGAACGGGAGATTCGCATCATGGATGTGCAGCCGACAAATCTGCGGCAACTGTGTGATGCCATCATGTCAATATGGACCAAACTCCCTGAGGAATGCTTCCAGCACCTTGTTGAATCTATGCCACGAAGAATTGAGGCAGTTCTGAAGGCAAAAGCGTGTCCAACCCGTTACTAGCATGGGGTACCTAATAAAGTGGCCGGTGAGTGTATATGTATTAACTTAGTACTTACAAATCATATGTACTGTATATTGTCTACTTATTTAACTATCATACTGTTTTTACTGTGTACCTTGTGGTACTATTGTCTGTATTTATTGTCAGCATTTAATGTTTCGTTTAATCTCACCATTTAATCTTTTTTAGTCCTTGTGACTACTAGATGTCACTGTTGTTTCCTGAAGGAACTGTTTATATTTTTTGCCATGTGATGTGCTAAAATTACAGTGATGTTGACTTTGACCTTTAACAGTGTTCATTTCATTTTTTTCTTTCTTTTAAATCTTACTGAGCCCAAATGTTTAAACAGAAGTGTCATAATACATATTTCTTGTTCTTTAAATAACTTACATTTGGCAAGCTAACATCCCAGCGTACTGTTTCCACCATAGCAGATCAAGTTTCTCATCCAGGCTGTACAATGTGCTTCCCACAGCCCATCAAACCTCCACATATGGGGCAAGGGGGAGTCACCAGCATGCCCACTGTGCTCCAAACATGGAACCCTAGAGCCCATTTTGAGTTGCTGCTCAAAGGCATTGGGAGAGGGAAGGTACAGGTAGAGGCATGACCTAGGTGCTGAAGGCCATTGCTGAAGCTATTGCTAAAGGAGTCGAGTGGGCCAAGTGCTCCTGCCCCTCCAAGCAAGCCAATGACTTCGTCAGAGCTGGGACCAGCTGCAAAACATCTGCAGGTATCCTGGCCACTGCGTGGGGACTGACACCTGTTGGTGGCAACTCAGTTCCCCAACCACATTGTGACCACCACCTTAAGACCAGATGTCTTTCTCTTTCCTGAGTCCACCAAACAAGTGGTTCTTTTGGAGCTTACAGTCCCTTCGGAAGACCATCTGGAAGAGGCCTTTGAGCGGAAGCTTGCCAAGTATCGAGGGACTGGTCAGTGATTGTTGACAAGCCGGATGGAGAGCAAGGTGTCTCCCAATAAAGGTAGGTTTCAGGGGCTTTGTAGCCCGATCCCTGTGCTGAGCCTTCAGCCTGTTGATGAAGTGAGGAGGAGAAGAGCCATTCAGCC
The DNA here is from genome assembly GCA_030378365.1 of Hybognathus amarus. Taxonomy (NCBI): domain Eukaryota; kingdom Metazoa; phylum Chordata; class Actinopteri; order Cypriniformes; family Leuciscidae; genus Hybognathus; species Hybognathus amarus. Next base: position 76,108 of record JAQIUQ010000868.1, on the reverse strand, counting down.
CTTTAAAAATGTAGTTCAATGTTTCAGACCTTATTCAGAGCAGCGCCATGACAGGTATGAAAGTGAGGCTGTGAGGGATAGACTTACCGTGTTTCCAATGGACATTCGCTGTTAAAAGCTGAATAAAGCTCTTAGATTACTTACAATTTTCCACAGCTTACATTGTCGGGAGTTTTTTTGTCAACTGAAATTTCTTGGAAAGATATTTTTCCAGTGTTTCATGAGCAGAACAATCCGAAAACACATTAAATAACAGTACAGCCCATTGAAGAGATGCATGTCTATCCCTCACAGCCTCGCTTTCATTGTCATTAAAAATCAAAGATGGCGCTGTCGTGATAAGCCGTATACGGGAACAAATCTCCTCTACATCTGTTACAAAAAAGCAATTAGCCAAATGGCTTCTCATTGCTTATGACTTTATTATTTCTGTTATTATCGTCTTAGCACAATATTGCTTCTGACAGTAACCTTTTGTCAATCATGCGATCCAGTAAACATTAATTTGTTTGTTGTTCATTGTTTATCCGTCGGTTTTAATCTCCCAATTATGTTTATTGAGTGGGCCGCTCCTGTGTGCGTGTGTACAGTAGACTGACGGCTGGATTGACAGCTGTGTTAAATATCCATTAGGTAGGCAGCAGCTGGCGCAGAACCTCCTCTTTAACCATTAACATTGCTTTGATTTATCCACATCCCCTCATTTCCATATAATATAATTAGCATTAATCAAAACAGGGTAGGAGGAGAGAACCCAAAGCCATGGCTGAAAAATGCAACACCTTTGAGGATACTGCGAAATATGAATGATCCACTGAGTTATGTATTTTTGGACCAAACTCTGCAGAAAAGGTGTGAAAAAAGAAGGCGGACTTACGTCATGTTGCTCACACTAACAGTTGCTCGTGATCTCGCGCCAGCCTTAAAATGGTCACATAATTAAGATGTGCCTTGGCCAGGTTTTCCTTCTCTGTAAGGTGATGACTAATGTTTGATTTCAGTTGGTATTTATACTGTATGTTGAATAAATAAACGATAAACTAACAGTCTGAGCTGACTTATTTAACCTCAAAGTAGCACTTGTTGGAGGTATCATTCGTGTAGCTAGTTGGTTTATGCGTCAGTCACCGACTGAGTAATCTCAGCATTCAGACCTGGCAAGCGCAATAATATTTTGCCGTCAATTTTTTGTAATTCATAAATCAGCAGAATATATTCAATGTTAATTCATAACCAAATGTCGTCTTCCTACAAATAAAATGCCATGCAGATCCTTTGCTCTGGAAATGTGCATATTGAGTTCATATAAAGACCCGTCTTGGTAAAATCCATAACACTTGTAAGATTTTTTAAAGAAATTAATACTTTTATTAAGCAAGGACACATTCAGTTGATCAGAAATGAGAGTAAAGACATTTAGGTAACACTTTACAATACGGGTGCACTAATAAGCATTAATTCATGCTTAACTAATGCACAGATAATACTGAATTAATGTGTAACTAATGATTATTTAAGCTATTCATTAATGATTACCACATTAGGAACTAATTAAGAGTATGTAAGGTTAATGTAATAGTTCATATATGAATTGTAATTAATTAAATATGTAATTGTGGATTAATTCCATAATAATTCATTTTTTAACTAATAGTGTTAATTAATATGTTAATTACCAGAATGAGCCAAAGCCTTGTATTTCAACTTCCAGATAATATGACCGGTGCACTAATATGCATTAATACATCATTAATTACTTAATTGTTAGTGCAAATTCATGTGCAAATTACTACAATTACTAAATGACTAGTTAATAATGATGTGCCTCAACAAGTAAAGTCATAACATAATGATACTGTTGCAAATCATTAGCTAATGATTAATTAAAGCAGACAACTGGAAGTTGAAGTGCAAAGCTTTGACTAATTGTGGTAATTAACACATTAATTTACACTATTAGTTAATAAAATATGTTATTAAGGAATTAATACACAATGATACATTGAATTAATAGCAATTAATTTATTCCTTAATCTATTAATCATATAGACTCTTTATTAGTTGCTTATGAAGTAATCATTAATTAATGGTTGAGTTACACATTAACTCATGATTATCTGTGCATTAGTTAAGGATGAATTAATGCATATTAGTGTACCCGTATTGTAAAGTGTTACCGACATTTGTAATGTTGCAAAAGATTTCTATTTAAATAAATACTGTGGGAAAACAACAATGACAATAATAATAAATGTTTCTTGAGCAGCCAATCAGCATTTAAGAATTGATTTATGACTGATCATGTGATGCTGAAGACTGGAGTAATGATACTGAAAATTCTGCTTTGTTATCACAGGAATAAATTACATTCTAACATATATTAAAATAGTTATTTGTAATAATATTTTACAATATTACTGATTTACTGTATTTTTGATCAAATAAATGCAGAGACCTCTTTCAATAACATATCTTACTGACTTTTGAAAGTTGTGTCGATTTTTTTTCAATTTCTTCTTAAATGTAAGCAGTAGCTACCTAAAAACCTAAAGTTAGTGGTTTGTTCTGACAAATAAAAGCAATGTTAACAGTGATGCATGACTTATCAAATATCATGGCTGTGTTGCTGAACCAGTTAAAATATAAACATCTAATTTGTGATTTTTCCTTCCTGTGGATTTTATTGTATGCGCGGTAGCTCGTCTCCATCATGCATTTTCCCAGTCCTTTCACTAATGCTTCCTCATGGCCTCAATGGATAAATGATCCTCATGGTCCGTTCTGATTGGCTGAGAACTCGATTATGTGCATCCATTGTGCTGAAAGTCATCTTTCCTCTCAATGATGTGTTTTGATGTGTCAGCTGCAGAGGATGTGGGAATAAGTGAGCCTGAAATGCACTATATTGTGTGGATCTCTACAGGCAAAGTCACCGCACATTACAATTTAGAAAATTGGAGGAGGTTGCCCTTGGAAAGCAGATAAAGGACCATGCATTAATGCACTTTTAAACCAGCCATATAACTTCTTGGTGTCCATGGATTAGGGCTATATTTATTATAAATCTTCAGTTTGGTGGTAAGTGCAAAATGCAATAATGAAACAAAATATTTATCTCTTTTAAACTACAACTTAATATTACATTTGGGAAAAAAGGAAATGTGCTCTAGATTTATATATGCATCATGTTAAATGTGGCTTGACTTTACTAGATAGAGGTCTGAGTTTTATCTTCACCGGTATAGGGAGGGATTACGCTATCAGCAGAACAGATCAAGCCTCCCTAAATCTATCCCATGTTTCCCTGTGCTGCATACAAACAAGGCCACAAATGGAAACGACTCCATCCAGAATATATTCAGATAGTCTCTTCGCTAAGACTCCTAATAACCTTGAAGAAAATAGCGTCAATATGGTCGAGAAAGCCCTATTTTTCCCCATTTTCGGATTCCCAGATGTGACATCAGGCCACACTCTCGCAAATGAAACCGAAAGAATGTGTAAATACATGAACGGAGCAAGAATAACAGGCCAGAATGAAAAGACACAATTCATTATCCAAAAAAATACACTTCAAATTTGGCAAGTGACACGGTGACTACCGCATTTTTAAACCCGGTTCCCCAGTGACGAGGCGTGAGAGTTCACACTGTCGCCTGCGAATGAAAACGACATTTCGATTAGCAGCAGAGATGTTCGTTTAATGCCTCAGGACAGTTTCCCTCCCTCTGCAGATGGTTAGTATAAATATAGCGCTTTTATTGTACAAAGCAGCAGATTCCAGCTCCATGCCCCTTTGAATCCATCTGTCTCGACTGGGACAGTTTTAATCCCTTTACCGTTTCTGTTGTTTTACACTTAGGTACCTTTTAATCCATTGACCCGGTACATCAAACTGACACATGCTGTAGGTTAAAGGATTTACTTTCACTATAGCCATTACTACCGATATTGATGTGTGCAATTCAGGGTTTGGAAGGAGTTGGTCCAGTGTCCTTTGCAGAGGAGTTGTAATTATTTGTCTGTCTCAGAGGAAAAACTTGCCTCAGATAAGCCACCTTGATAAAACGGCTGCTTGTTCATTTTAAATCAATTTATGAAAACAACTCATATACAAGCTCATGTCAGCACACTTATATAACTCTCCCTGGGGGTTGGATGCCCTCCGTGCTAAACCAACCAATCATTCTCTTGTTTAGGTCTATTCAGACTGCATGTTGATCAGTTGAAGATTGAAGGTTGGATATTTGCATGCACTTTGATGCAATAGAAGAGCATGGAATTGCCTATTTTATGATTTCTGCTTTTAAGTGAGGTTGATGCTCAATATGTGTAATCGAATATGTTGATCTTGTTGAGTGGTCAGTATTAGGAATTCACAATATTGTTAGTATAATATCAGTTACTGCCTGATATAACTGTCACGTTATACTTTAAAGGGGTCATGAACTGGCTTTTTAAATGTTTTTATTTTGTTGTCTGAAGTCAACTTGACGTTCGCTTGGTTTTTACATTCAAAAACATAAAAATGAATAAGTTATGGGCTATTTTCTTCCCTAGTTTTCAGCCTACTGAAAATATCTCTGATTTTATGGGCGTTTCGCATTGAAGACTAGGAAGTAAACGCCCACTGCTGTGAGTGGATAACAGTTTCGCATATTATAATGAGCTTCAACTCTGTCGTTGGTTTCGAGGTCGGTGCACGTGGGGGATTTGTTTTGAAAACCACTGTTGTAAAATGGCAACCGGAATGATTCGCCCATACATGTTTTACCCAGAGTCCGATACCGAATCGCAGGACAATGAACCAACAGCACCTCCAATACAACGGATACTTGTAGACACATACACATTATTATTAGATATACAAACGATCTGTAACAATGCAATGCTAGCCAAGTAGATCTAAAATTAAAATATTACTCACATAAGTGTGTTGCACCACTCCTGTTGGATCCAATATAGAAGGTACAGCGCCTTTTTTAATTTAATCGGTCTGACAAATCCAGCATATATATAAACCGGACCGTGTTGAAGTAGGCGTTGATAAGTGGGTGGGTTTCAGCGTCTTTGACGTCATACTTCCCACACTTTCAAAAACGAGGACGTTTGTCGAGGCTGGTGTCAATAAAAGCTTTTATTGGACTAACAAGGTCATTTTCAGTTCTGAAACTTACAGGATATTCTTATAATATGATGATGACCTCTTAGATGTCAAAAGCTCAAGGAAAATTTGATTTCTCAGTTCATCACCCCTTGATTTTAGTTTCGAGGACTTACCGTTCCTGTTTTCTTTGTTTAATTTTCCCACTCTTTGTTTATTACTATGGTTATTAAGCACTCCCAACTTTTCGCATTTAGTTTATTATTGTTTGAGCCCTGCATGTTTCGTTGAGTTTGCTAGTATTGGATTACCTGAGTTTATTTTGTTTAATAAACACGCTCCTCAACCATTTGCTCCCAAACATTTTCAGAAACAGCCCTGGACGCAACACAAACAGACAATTGAAGATGAGACCTAACATGTCCAGATAAGTTTTGAGTTAGTGAGGAAATGCGGAAGAAATTCCTAACACCACATTACGCACTGACAAACTAAAAGATATGATTACGACCCACTAAGAAAAAAACCAAACAAACAAAAAAACAACATAGTAATTATAAACTTCGGTGTTTATTTTTGTGCAACGTGGACTTCAATGTTTAATTTGTGTGACTTTACCAAAGCATTTGATTTGTAAGCATTGCGAAGCCTTTGCGCTTTACCCTGACGTTTCTTCCCGGCAGGTGCGCACGGACTGGGTTCGGAGCGGTAATGAAAGGCTTTCAACGGTCAAAATATTATTCAGACTGACAAAAATAATAAAAAATACATTCTTCTTCTGTTAAATGATAATAATAATATAAATATTAATAACGACATCCTTCTTCTAAATAACAAGCGTCATTAATACAAATCATAATAATAAGAAGAAGATAAGACTCTTCCTCACCTTGCTTTATACACAGTTCATTCTTGAGGCAAGATCAGATTCTTTGGATACCACATGCTGACAGCAAGAATAGTAGAAATGTTTTAGCATCCTTTTAAACTTCAGAAGTTGACACTTCCTCTGATGTGTACATATCTTGAAGGTCAGCATGTAGTGTTGAAGTATGACCTGCCTACAGGATCTGACACTCAGCTCTCAAAACCACAAAGATGTTAAAGCTAGCCACGCAGAAATGCCACAGCAAATATCACCTTCTGAAAGTTTTCAAAAGATGAAATGGTGGATACCCTTCACTTCCTTTCAAGTTCACTCTTTTCATCACCAGCGTCAATCGCAGGCAAAAAAAAAACTATCTATATACACACTATGTGGTGTGAACATTTGCTTCAATTGCTGATCTTGACAGCTTTACTCACTGCTTTAGTGAATCACATTGATTTGACAAGAGTAGCACATCATTTCAAGTTTAATTATGATTAGCTTAGATTGCAATAGCAATTAGATGATCCACATGGGATGCAGTAGTAGCAGCTTTGCAGCGTGACAGGTTTTTTCCCACAAAGATATGACAGTAACTACTCATTTATTCTTCACTGGATATAGAATGAGACGCAAGCGGCAATCATTAGGGTCCAAACACCAATTGCCCAGAATGATTAACGATCCAACTGTCATTAATCTTGTGATTAAAAGTCCAATTTAAATCTTCACTGAATGTTTGTTGAAACCGGTATGAGCAAGACACAGGTGTCAAAAATGGGATCTGACTTTCAAAAGAAATCACTTTTCTGTTAGTGCTATATTTAAAAATACCCCTCTAAAAATGTTTACTATTGTAATGTTGTAATGTGTGTTACGTAATAAAATAAAACATCAATGTGAAAGTAAGACTCATTTTCAACAATTACATTGAGACGAATCACATGACATAAATGTCAAGTCAATTCCAAATTAATGTGAAAATATAATTTGCTCAAAACTATCTGAAGCATTTATCTTAAAAGGGTAGTTAACCCAAAAATAAATAAAAAAATCTGTCATCATTTATTCACCCTCAAATTGTTCCAAATCTGTATGAATTTCTTTCTTCTGCTGAACATAAAGTAAATTTTAAAGAATATGTGTAAACAAACATTCGATGGACCCCATTGACTATTAAGTTAATGTCGTCCATCAACTGTTTGATAATCGACATTCTTAAAAATATCTTCTTTTCTGTTTTTTTCATTATTTTCCTGTTATCACTATGAAGGTGCTTTGAAACAATCTGTATTTATTAAAGGGCTATTAAAGGTTACTTAACTTGATGGCCCAGAATCAGGGTAGTCAGACTTGTGTGCGGTGAACCAGTGTAGGCTACCCTGACATGAGTGCAGGCCGGAGTGACTGTGTCCCTGAAAGGTTCTGACACAGAGCATTCTACTTGCAGAAACTGCCAGCACGCTTCATCAACGGCAGGAAATCACATTTACTACACACTCCTACTTCAGCGCTACCTCCTGTGATAAGTGCATGAAAACTGTTCATTATCTTCTTCTGAAATACATTTATCTCAATCCTTGTGAGTGGATTGAGTTTTTCTCCAGACAGACAGAAATGAATTGATTTATTTGTTGGATAGCAGCTGTCGCTTTTGTCGCATCAAGTGTTTTTTAAATGCAGTTGTCATTTGTAAATACTGAAAAAGTGAGAATTCTCTTCATTCGTTTTATTCTTTCCAATTATTAGATTGTATTTTATTTTATACAATTATTAAACACTAAATTATATATATGTAAATAGAGTTTTAAAAGAGTTTAATTGAGACAAGAGTTTAAAAATAGTTTAAATAATGTTAAATTCATGCATTAATTGACAAAAACTCGACATTGGCTGTTGTGTCACTCGCATTTGCATGCTGCGATATAGAGTAAGTTCCTCCCTTCCGGCTCGAACCCATGGGACCTTATTTTGGAAAAACTCTGTATGGTAGTCACCACCATGCTAATAATGTTTTTGACCCCCTTTCACCTTCAAAACTGCCTTAATTCTACATGGCATTGATTCAACAAGGAGCTGAAAGCATTTTTTTTTTTAGAAATGTTGGCCCATATTGATAGGATAGCATCTTGCAGTTGATGGAGATTTGTGGGATGCACACCCAGTGCACGAAGCTCCCGTTCCACCAAATCCCAAAGATGGATTGAGAACTTATTGTCATGTTCAAGAAACCAATTTGAAATGATTCGAAGCTTTGTGACATGGTGCATTATCCTGCTTGAAGTACTGTAGCCATCAGAGGATGGGTACATGGTGGCCATAAAGGGATGTAACAATGCTAAGGTAGGCCGTGGCATTTAAACGATGCCCAATTGGCACTAAGGGGCCAAAAGTGTGCCAAGAAAACATCCCCACATCATTACACCACCACCACCAGCCTCCACAGTGGTAACAAGGCATGATGGATCCATGTTCTAATTCTGTTTATGACAAATTCTGACTCTACCATCTGAAAGTCTCAACAGAAATCGAGACTCATCAGGCCAGGCAACATTTTTCCAGTTTTCAACTGTCCAATTTTGGTGAGCTCTTGCCAATCGTAGCCTCTTTTTCCTATTTGTAGTGGAGATGAGTGGTACCCGGTGAGGTCTTCTGCTGTTGTAGCCCATCCGCCTCAAGGTTGTGTGTGTTGTGGCTTTGCAATTGCTTTGCTGCATACCTCGGTTGTAACGAGTGGTTATTTCAGTGAAGTTGCTCTTCCATCAGCTTGAATCAGTCGGCCCATTCTCCTCTGACCTCTAGCATCAACAAGGCATTTTCACCCACAGGACTGCCGCATACTGGATGATTTCCCTTTCCACACCATTCTTTGTACATCAATGGTTGTGCATGAAAATCCAAGTAACTGAGCAGATTGTGAAATACACAATAACCATTTTAATATGGCACCAATAACCATGCCACACTCAAAATTGCTTAAATCACCTTTCATTCCCATTCTGACTGTTTGGAGTGTAGGAGATTGTCTTGACCAGGACCACACCCCTAAATGCATTGAAGCAACTGCCATGTGATTGGTTGATTAGATAATTGCGTTAATGAGAAATTGAACGGGTGTTCCTAATAATCCTTTAGGTGAGTGTACGTCTTTTAGTAGGGAAATGGCTCTTCCGGTTAGCTTGTTACAATGGCGGAGTCTGATACCGCTGGACCAAGTGGCTAGAGCTATAACAACACTTGTACCCTTTCCTCAGTTTTGACATTTCCATTCGAGAGTTTTCATTAACCATCCGAACCACATCGTCATATGTGACTTCAGGCAAGTTGCGGAGAGATTTTGTCCACGCCGTTGGACTATTTTCTTTAATCTTCTTTAAGCGCAAATGTTGGGTGTTGGCTGCACAGGCAAGGTCTCTCGCTCGCTTACCTCTCTGCCGTCGTGCGCATGCACATGCACGCTCGCCAGATTACAGGGTATTTTAACTAATTTGCTGTAAAACTAGTCAATCACGAGTGGCTCAACAGGTAGATCTATAGATAAACTCATCTTTCAGGCATTTGTCTGACCGGGTTGACACCTCAGCGTGACATATCGGGGGTGTGGAGTGAGAATTGGCTTCGAATTGAAGAATTTTGGCTTCAGTATCTCGTGGAGCAGAGGTTTTCCATGAGATATTATGCAGGATCTATTATATAATGCAGATATTATGCAGGACTTGTTCCCTCTTCTAGAGAGAACCAAGGTTACTGTTGATTAGTAACCAAGTATGTTTCCATCTCTTCCAAATTACAGTAGTTATGGCGTAAACGGTTCAGGAGGAACTGTAAAAGGTGCTGCTTTTACTTTTTGTCCATTTCATCCTTTCATTTCTTTCATTTTATTTTTAGTTGTCTCATTACCATAATCTGACGAGGAGCTAGCGCATGAAATGACGTAACACACATGTTTAGAGGTAATGGCCTTTGAAAACACATTGAACCTGTGGACATTTAAATGTTCTGATGTGCAGCGCTTTGTAGTTGTTGTTGTTGTTTTTTTCCCCACTGCATGAGCTGTTAAGTATTTATCACACTTTTTTATCTTAATGTCACAGGCTGCTGATGTCATTATGCCTGTAGGTGCATTTATGTTTCTAAGTCTCATGATGGATGTGTTTCCTGTTCCATTAAAAGAACTTACCATCTGGAATACTTCACACAGAGAGCAATGAGAGGAGGTGGATCCATCATGCTCATAAAACTGTGAGAAAAGAAAGAGCAAAAAGATTCTGCTGCTGGTTTAACAAAGTTTACTTTGTTACAAATGGCTTAGCCTACTTGTAATGTAAATAATACAAAGGAAGCATCTCCAATTTTTGAGCTTTAGTTTTCATTGTGTGTGTGTAATGAGAGGCTGGTGTTGGAATGTGTAATTTTGTATTGTTTTGCTGAATAGACGTTGCGGTTGTCATCGGTGACGAGAGAACAGCAGCAGTGTTCTCTCATGCAGACAGCTCTGTCAAGACGCGCTTCACTTCTAATGCTTTTCTTCAAACTCGATTTCTGTTTCAGGGAAATTATTGGACAAAACACAAACAAATTTGTTACTGATATACATCCGCATATGTGCAGATGCAATTTTTGGTTCATTAAAATAAAAACGTGGGGGGTTGTATTTCAAACCGCTCGTATTTAAAGTGAAAATGGTTGATGGCAATGATTGCTCCCTCAAATCACTGTATGAGACCTTTTATGTAAAAAAAATTTATTTTCTCAACTCAACTCAAACAAATCCTCCTGAAGTTTTTCCTTTAGAAAGCTGTACTTGGATATTCTAAATTTCTACTATTTACTATGAAATAAACTATGCACATTACAAGCACAGACTATTTCTTATTTGTATGGAACAAAACAGTAAAATATCAATATTTGAGCATGACCTAATTAATATGCATGAGCTGAGCCATGATATAAACAGCAGGTTTGACTCTCCCTAGTTTAGGCCAAGCTTTGTTTTGGAAAGCTAAGATTTTTTTTATGTTTTTTTTTTTTTTTTAAAGTCTCCTATTTGGTCCATAATGGCAAAAAATTCTTGTAGCATTTTTCAGCCGTTTTGGTTCCTTTTCACACCACACTGATTACTCTGGTTGGAATTAGTTGACAAGTTGGTGAAACAAACCACACTGTAAAAATGAATAGGCTTTATCTAATCAAGACAATTGTGGCAACAGATTAAGGAATATTATTCATTGAATTGAACAAATTAGAATTGAGTAATAATTAATCAAATTAATTCCTTAAACGTTAACCATTTCAAATTAGTAAAGTTTACACCAAAAAAAATTAACAAAAATATCTCACTAACAGATAGACGTCAAAGATAAATTAAGAACTCTTTATTTTAAATTGCCAACATTGAAGACACCTGATGTTAACAAGCAGAATCACTGAAGGAGAAAACCATAATTTTAAAACAAATACTAATCACCATAATGGTGACTTGAATGTATGTTTTTTTTGTTGTTGTTTTTTACGCTTTACTCATTTTAAATGGTAAACTTTTAAGGAATTAATTAGATTAATTATTACTCAATTCTATTGTTAAATTGAGTTTATAATATTGCTTGTAATCTGTTGCCACATTTTTTTTTTTTTTTTTTTTTTAGATAAAAAGATTAATTTTTACAGTGAAAAATGCAGTCACATGAAAACATCCACGTTCAGGACTTGGCCAGATGTTTCTTTGAAAGTATTTCCTAACCTGCTCTTTGATTGGTCAGAATTAACGTGCAGGATAATTCCAACAGAAGTAAACGAAGAGAAGAAAAGCCACCATACAACACATAGCTTTTTTTAAGTCGAATTATAAAGGGACGAATGCGTGGGCTAAATGTATCCTGACCCTGGTCATCATATAGTTTGTATAGATGACTTTAGGCAAACTATACAACAACCAAATACATGACAAAGAAGTACTGTGGTATCAAAATGACAATATCCTGATACACTAAATGGTACTGAATGATTCACATATTAATTTATTGGTATTCAGCGAGGGTTCATTAAATACATCAAATGTCTATTCATCAAAGAATCCTGAAAAAAAACAAGGATTTCACAACTGTTTTTAACATTGATAATAATGATGATTTCTGAAGGATCGTACTGAAGACTGGAGTAATGATGATAAAAATAAATAACATTTGAAATTATATTCAAGTAGAAAAAAATAAATCAGTAGGTAATATTTCTGGAAGATGAGCATGTCACAGTTTAGCAAAATTAATGCACGCCTCCTCCTAAAGTGGCTTGCCTTTGCCATTTGCAGTGCATTTTTCAGCTGCAGCCGTGCTTCATTCTTTGTTATCTATGCCACTGAACTCAAGGAATTCCACATTCCAAAGTCTGGCTCATATAAATATCAAATGAATATAAATGTATCTTCTACACTCATGATCTGAATCCCGTCAATGATGATCAACTCCAAATTCCTTGAATTTGTAATATTTAGCTTGTGACTCACCAGCGGGCGTCAATATCAGTCTCCAGTGTTTTTATGCCAAGACAAGTGCAGGTGGGAGGACCTTGACATTTTAGGTTGCAGTGAGAAAATGGGATTATTCCATAGTAATCAACAGTTATATTTATAGAAATTATCCTATGTCTGAGTATGATGGTTGCATTTCGAAAATGGCTAATAAAAAACAAATTGTGGGGAGATTTATTTATGTTTATGGACTGCAGTCTACATTTGTCGATAGAGACAAGACAAGATGATAAATATTTTGGGCATGAATATTTATATGGACAATTACGTTAAATATTCATGTTATACATTAGGATCACTGTCATCAAATTGTACATAGATAGAGATATTAGAATGGCTATGTTGGTCATGTGGCTCATACATTTATCAATTTTGTGTTCACTTGAAGAGATTGAATGGGAAGCTACAGTAGATGCTTCAATGTGTCATAATAATATGGAGTAGCTGAGAAGAATATTCCAGGGTCAATACAAGTTGAGCTCTACTGGCAATGTGCCATGCTGTTGATAACCCATGACTTATTGCTTGGTTTGTAAAAACAGTTCAACAAATTAATTAATAATAATATTAATAGGCTAATGTACTGAAAATGAAAGTCGATGGGGCAAGTCAGTGTACCAGATGGTTTAATAGCAGATGTGCTGGCATGTTTGTATTTTTATTAAAACATTTGACTTATTCTGTAAAAGTTGTTATTATTGTTACTTACACACTTGGAAAGTGTAAATCTTGCAAATCACCCTTTTGAAAAAAAAGCTAAGTGCATTACTGCTCTTTTGTTCAAATTAAGGGTAGTTGAAAATGTTCAACCCAATCTCATGAGAATTCGTACGAATTTTACGAAGGTGGATAATTCGTAACAATTCGTACGACCTCACTCGATACGAATTAGTAAGATTTTTGCTAAATTGTACATACACTGTAAAAAAATATTGTTGGTTTAACTTAAAAAAGTAAGTAACCTGGCTGCCTTAAAATTTTAAGTTGATTGAACTGGAAAAAGTGAGTTAATACAATGAAGGAGATTGATTTAATCACCAGAAACTCAAAATAATAAGTTATCTCTACTAAATAAATTATTGACGTTGATTTGACAAAAGAAAAAATGTTGTGATAACAAATCTTGAAAATATTTTTTTTACAGTGTATTTTACCAATTTGCCAATTCGTATACATATTTGTACGAATGACCTACCCCTGACCCCGCCCCTAAACCTACCCATCACGTGGGTTTGGACAAATCGTACCGAGTGAGGTTGTATGAGTACATATGAGTATTCGTATAGTACGAATTAGCCACTTTTAAATCACTCTTACGAATTCGTTCAAATTGGTCGTGAGATAGCGTGAGAAATATTCTCTATGGTAATTGACAGGCACTTAATTGAGCATAAGTTGTATTGAATCCAGAACATTCTTTTAATACTGATTGGCATCCACAAGAAAATGTACCAGATTCAACTTAACTTTATTTCTGTGATTTTCTGTGTGTAACCCCTTACACCCAGGTCCTACTCGACCTCGAACCCGGGTCTCCGGCATGAGTCGGGCGCTCTAACAAGGAGGCTAAAGACTGCAGCCTCTAGCGTCTGTCGCTAGAGCGCCTATTGAGATCAGGGAGTGAGGTTTACACGCACAGCAACTACTAGCTGGCCTCCGTTACATGTGCAATCTCTTTCATAACTGCACTATAAGTGACCCTAGTCTCAAATCACAGCGTTGTTGACCCAGATTTGAAAGTGTGATGTGTTCAGTAAACAAATGTGTGGATCTTTCTATGCTTCAGCACACATACATGTACCACAAGGACTCGTGGGTAGACGCAACACACAGGTCACATGGACGATCAATAGGCCACAAGAGATCGCTTACAGTGAGTAGTTAGTGCTGGATGCATCCTCTTGTTTAGTAGTAGGCCTAGTAAATCCATTTGGCTCGATGAAATGAACCTGTTTAGATCCCAAATGACCTGTTCTTGACCCAAGGTCTATTACATGATTTAAATGTAAATCTTCAGTTTTTAAACTTAACTGGTAAATTATTCTTATGTAGGTTGTTTCAACATTGCAAATGAAGATATAAACATACTTTTATTTTGTTTTTGAACATGTTGATTAGAAATTCACCATAAGAACAGAGGCTAATTCCCTGACGTGTGATCACTCACTTGTTATGTGATTGATGGATGCCATTAGCCTAGAAATCTAGACGCACCCTAGCGGCAGCAAAAATTATTTTGCTGCAAAGTGTGGTCTAGCAACTCTCCGTTGACTTTCGAAGTGGAAAATCCAAATTCTGGTCTGGCCAATCACATCGTGTATAGAGTTGGTGGGCGGGCTTAACACAATGACGGCAGAGTTGTGACGGTTCTGCGCTGTGATTTCCATAGGTGATTTCCCTGCTACTTAAAAACAAACAAGACGCAGCTGGCAAACAGCCGTTTTTCGATTCGGCTTTGGCCGTGACTCGGATGACTTGAGCGTAACTTAAGTCATTCTTAAAAAAGGAAGATGTGTTCAGAGTTTTGACGACCAGATAAGGCAAAAGTTTAATACATCAACTTGCTCCGCTGGAGAGAAAACCATGGGGAAAACGCATGGGACTCACTCAGCCACAGCCATCATCGCTCTGGTTGGTTAGTGCTATCCTATGGCGTGCAGAGGGATATTGAAAGACAACCTTTTATCCCGCCCCCAGATTGAGGTATGCCAATTATGTAGTTCCCAGACCTAACATCTTGATAGGTCTGGTTTGCCAGGCTAGGATGCCATACCATTTGACTTTTTCCTTGGTTACCCGCAAGTTTTAATTTTGTCCTTTTAGCCCTGATGAAGGCCTTTGCGTCGAAACGCATTTTTGACCATTTTGATCTCTCCATTTTGTAAGTGTTTGCTGGTACTGTTCCAATAACATTGGCAAATCAAGATAATTTGTATATTGCATAAACATGCGTTTAATGTCGTGTGTGGTACTGCATGCTGACTCTGAGACTAAATGAGAGTCTCAGTTCCAGTTTAGAGTATGTTAAAAATAGAATTAACCCTCTTCTGCACTCTTCCCTTTCATCACTAAACACTGGTATATACACTGGATTCCTGTCCTGCTGTGACCTTCTCGGTGCTTTAGCTTCTCACTCTCTCCTCAGGGCGGTATGAGTGTCCTCAGCTTTCTCCATTTCTTATTATAAGCACCCATCACACACTCAAGTCTGCACTGTCATTTAAAGGTGACACTACTTAAGTGGGTCACAGAAAACTGCTTTTAAACATTTTATCATTTGCCCGCGTTGACATATATTTTTGAGTGCATGCATTAAAGACTGGAATACTCAGACCTAAATCTCTGCATCATGCACAAGTATGGTTTAGTAGTTCAATGGTTTCACTGACAACAGCTCTTTAAGCTCTTTTGGTTTCAGTAATGCCACATGCAGCACTCCCTGTGTTTGTGTAATTCCTATCCAATTTTCAGTTGGTAAATATGTTGACATTTATTTTTTTGTTGTTGTTGTTGGACGGAGCTTAGGTGGAGGCAGAACGATCCGTGCTGGCCGCTTTCCTAACGGTAGTTTGCAAGTGTTGTTAGATTGTTTTTTAACATTGACTGGAGAAGATTCAATTTTATCTTAGGCCACGTTTACACAAAGCCGGGTATTTAGCAAAACGAATATTTTCCCCCTCTCCATTTTCAAAAATAACATAGTTTACACACCCGCATAAATACGCAGTCAGAGCGCCATCATAACTATGCCAAACCTATTGGCGGCAGTGTAGGGGTTAAGGATAAAGCCATGCAAGTCAATCAGAATCCTGGAATCGAGAGAACCTAAAACGCCGTTTCTCCCAGTTTACACGGCAACACAAAACCGGCGTTTTCAGAAATCTCCACTTTGGCTTTGGAGTTTTTAGAAATAATCGTTTTCAGTGATAAAAACGGCGTTTTCGTGTACAAGACTTGTGTGGTACAATCCGCTGTTCTGCCAAGCCAGTGCCAAGAAGACGACAATGAGTGACATTAATGATGTGAATATTTTCTAGAAATGAAAATTCCAGATACAGCACACTAATTTTTTTATAGATTCTCGCTTCCAACAACACAACAAGATGACATTTAATAATAATAAAAATAATTTAAGTTCCTTATTATGTAGCCGAATCTGTGCTGATTTGTACTGGCCGCCTCCAGTTTTCCCGTTGTTTTGCCTCCTGATAGCGCCATGACGTAACTGTTGGCTCTAAATTGGCCTGTTATGTAGGTTGTTTCAACAATAGAGTGCCGAAGTTACGATGTCACTCTGTAGGCCAAAACGCGGAAGTGAGTTAGCATTTTAGCACTACCGGTTCCCTCGCTCTAAAGTCTATGGGATTTTTGAATGGGTTTTTGCTAAATCGCCTGAAATAAGTTATGTGATGAACAAAGCCTCTAAATATTTTCACGTTTTGATCTATAACATAGAACACACAGTTATAACCTGCTTGTGTTTTTTTAAACTTTATTGTGTCTGCTTGTTTTTTTTTAAAAACTTTATCTAGGCTTCAAAATGTATAAATTGTGCATTAACTTGTAAAGATTATCTTGATAGACAAAACGTGTAAGGGTCACAACACTTTGTTAAACACAGATCTTGTTTTTGCGATTTTCCAAAAGTCTATGGGGAAAATGCATTGCTTTTCAATCGAGGGAACCCATGCGCCGCTAGCTTCCGAGTTGTCCCACAAAGTGACGTCATCACTTCGGCACTTAATACGAAATGAGGAACAATTTTGTTTTCCCCAACCCTTTTTTTTTATCTTGATAACCGTAAGGCTCCCTTTATTCTACTAAGTATCATTTAGCATTGTTATTACATTCAAATAGCTTCATTTTTACACTTTTTAATTTTACACATTTTTACAAAAAACAAAAATCAATGCTATAATAAATACCCATAAAAGCTGTTTCTCCATTAATGTTTTAATATTTACAGTATATGGAGCAATTAGAGAAATCTCATGAAAGTCCCACCAGGAAATGTATTGATGAATAAAATCCCACGTATTGTTGTTTTTATACTCTAGCTTTACCAAAGTAAAATTGAACTATTTCCAAGTAGCCCTTGGAACCTGCTGGATGGAAATCAATAAGTACGTTTACATGCACTACAGCCTTTATCTGTTTGACCAAGTATGCATGATACAATGCGCATTCATGTTGTGCTTCACTTCTGTCTTGAAGCAAAAATGACAACATTGGAGCTGGTGTGAAAAAATTGACTGGCATGATTTTAGTCAGGTTTTGATTTATTCAAAATGCATTAAAACGTATTTACTTGTGTAGAATCTAATATGACATTGTAACATGTGTCATTGTGTTTATCCCTGCTTGCCTGTGTGGCCTAGTTTCTACTAGCTAGTCTGTGTCAGTTTCATTCAGTTCACCTGTTGTTCGTTAATTAGCTCATTATTTCCTTGTTTGGTCTTGTATATATACTCCCTGTTTGGTTCAGTTTGTTGTCTTGTTTCATCAATGTTAGTGGATGTGTTTTCCTTTTCTCCTGTGTGGAATTATTATAAACTGTGATTCTTATTTCTCCTTTGTCATGAGCTGATTTATAGCTCCCACAGAGAGACAGATAAACAGAACTAGCCTTTTTTTGTAGGCTACATTTTCTAAAGAATTGTGAGCAGTGTTTGCATATTCTGCCAACGAAGATACATAAAGGACTCTACAATAAGACAATGAGAACACACAGTATAGCTCTATAAAAATAAAAAAGGACAAAATACATACTATACGATACCAAATTACAAAGAAGATTTTGAAAAGAAAAAGTAATTTGTTGATGTCAATCACTCCCTATAGTCCTTTTTATTTGTTTGTTGAGGTTTTACTAACACAGCTCTTACTAGCTGGTCTCCATTATACTCTTGTTTAAAAGTAAGACTTCAGTACCAAGTCGATACTGAAATTTAAAAAATGTGACGTTTTGAGCGCTGTAACCGGAATCTTAAACACCTCGGAATGGCCATTGTACTCACGCGTTCATCAAATACGTCTGTGATTGGCTACAATCATCAGCCCTTCAAAAAGTTGTAAACATACATCAATGGCGCTCTTCAGGGAAAACATCTCCGAGTGTTGTTCTTTGCTCGGTTTTTTACAAAAGGAAACGTTCAGATTGCTTAAAACAGACGCAATAGCTGATTCGAACGAGTGATGTTCGACGTCGTCATCCATCTTTGTAATGTAGGCTACAAAATTGTCTTCAAAATCCCAGCGCTGTCGTCATTCGATGTAAAGCCGCCCATCGTTTCAGATTGGTGCCGCGATTTCAACGGATTGGAAATGGGCTTTAATGAGCTCTTTGCCAGACTGACTTTCAGAGCAAATCTATATTTGCTGGAAGCTGGGTTTTCCCAGGCTAGGTTTAACCCAGCATCCTGGCAAAATTTGTCCATTGCCCTATGTCCATCATGGCCTCCTAAAAATCCCCCTATATACTGATTGGCTTCATCATTCTGTCTCCTCTACACCAATTAGCTGGTGTGTTGTAGGCGTTCTGGCCCAATATGGCTGCTGTGACATCATCCAGGTGGATGCTACACACATTGATGGTGGTTGAGGAGATTCTTGTTTGTCTTTCATAAGCACTTTGAGCACTCAGAAAAGCATTATATAGATGTTACAAATTATTATAATTATATCCCATCCCTAATATAGCTATAGCTTGGGTGCCAAAGTGATGACGTCACTTTGAAGGACAACTCGGAAGCTAGCGGCGCATGGGTTAACACAGTCTCATCCCAAGTCGTCATATAACTGACGTCTTGGGACGTCTTTTGATCATACGTCAACATACGCCTTTTTAGGGTACCCTTAAAGTTGTTTAGTTGACGATCCGGGCGTCATACAGCTGACGCTTTACCTTTGAACGTCAGTTAGGTGACGGGGTAGGTTTAGGCGTAGGTTTAGGTCTGGGGTAGGGTTAGGATTCGATAACATCTACCGAAGTTTAAGGGTTCCCTAAAAAGGCGTATGTTGACATTAGGGGTGGGACGATACAGGTACATCACGATTCAATTCTGTGGCGATATGTGGTCCACGTCGAGTTTCTTAACTTTTTGCCGACGAAAGCAGAGCCGTGAAGAGCCGCTTCGCCATGCTTTCATTGTTTCTGAAATGACAGGTTGGTGGGTTTGTGTCGCCCAGATTTGCTTCCCCTGGTCTGCATTTTCACCAGACATGCGTTCTTCTCCCACACAAAAACAGAATTTCAAACCAAATGTGTAAAATTCCACGAAATTCCGCGTAAACACTAGATTCCGCGCGTTAATTGGCCAAATCCATCCGCGATTCCGGCGTTTGGGGCGTTAGTGTATCGATTTGGGCGTTAGTGTATCGATTATTTATTGCAACAGAGAGCACAACAATATATTGCAATATCGATTTTTTTTCCACCCCTAGTTGACATATGGTCAGAAGACGTCCCAAGACGTCAGTTATATGACCTCTTGGGATGAGACTGCGCTGCATGGGTTCCCTCAATTCGAAAAGCTATGCATTTTCCCCATAGACTTTTGGAAAATCGCAAAAAACAAGATCTGTGTTCAACAAAGAGTTGTGACCCTTACACGTTTTGTTTATCAAGATAATCTTTACAAGTTAATCCAAAATTTATAAGCCTAGATAAAGTTTTTTAAAAACACAAGCAGACACAATAAAATTTAAAAAACTACAAGCAGGTTATAACTGGTGTGTTCTATGTCATAGATCAAAACATGAAAATATATAGAGGCTTTGTTAACCACAGACCTTATTTCAGGCGATTTAGCAAAAACCCCAAAGACTTTAGAGTGAGGGAACCGGTAGTGCTAAAATGCTAACTCACTTCCGCATTTTGGCCTACAGAGTGACGTTCGTAACTTCGGCACTCTTTAGCCAAATCACTTATAAAAGTAATAGCAGACCTCCTCATAACCCGCATTATTTGTGGTCTCATTCATGTCTGCACCGTAATAAAAAAGTTTAATACTTGGGGTTAGAAGTTTGTTCAAATCCATTATGCATAATGGTATGAAAGTATGAGGTTTAACGGTAGTGATGCTTGCCTTGGTAAGCCCTTTAATAACACCTAATCTCTAATAATAGGGCAGCTGAAGTGTGCTGAGGTTTGCCCTTTGGATTTATAGAATGTGCGACTCGACTCATGCATTGTCTTTCTGATTGCTTTGCTCCCTGTATACATCATCCACTCCTCCTGTCTATAGTGCCCATCAGAATAGCTAAATGCGCGCACATCTGCCACACAACCTCTGAATAAAATATTTCCCTGCAAGCTGAGAGAAGAATAAAATGCCTTTTTGGGTCACAGTCTTTCTAAGAGGCTGAGTTTTCTTTTCTAGACTCGCACAATCTCTCTGTTCCTCCCAGCTTTGTTATTAGACTTAAAACCTCTCAGCTCATGAATTAGTAACCAAATGGGATGTTTCTTTTGGGATCTTATTCCAGGCGGTCATTCAGCCAGCGGAATCCACCTAGAGAGCAAGCGTCTCACTTCTCCAAGAGTTAATGCTGTCAGAAACAATTGAGATGTTTGTTTCTGGCCGGTTTTACGCTGGCAATCTCACAGCAAAGACAGCTCAGACCCAAGGGTGTGTGTGAATTGAGTGTGTACACAGTGTGTTATGACAGTTCACCATAAATGCAATAAAAAACATGCTGTCATGTTTACCAAGACAGTGACACGCAGACATAACAGAAAGAAAAAAAATACTCACGGCTCATAAACTTGTTCACAATTTTATAATTCAATGTATAAATATAACGAGGTAGAAAGCACTTTTTCATGTGATCAGATGTGATATATACAACATTACTACAACACGATAAAAAAAAATCCTTCTCAACTTTGCCCACATCCTGTTCACATAAAAGTTTGCAGGAAGTACTTCATGCAAGTGTGTTTCCCCCGGCCCTTAATAACAAGCAGTCAGTCTATAAGATTATGATCGGCTTTGTTTGACCAAACACTCGTTACAAGCGAGATAGATTCATTACAAGCAGTCATTTAGATATAACAGATGTAAAACTCCACTGTAGTTATGTGTAACAAAGTTTTCAGCAAACAAGGAACATTTATGCTGTATCTTTCTGAATTGGTGGCATAGTTCACATCATGCACTGATGATGGCAAACTCGTGCACAAAAGCTGACACCTGTTTTCACAGATGTTGCCTCATCCTGTCAAATCAGTTTGGAAAAAAACTTTCAACGTTCCCTAAACACATTCTGCTTTCAGATCTCAATTTGACAGCATCTGGCTGGCTTTTCACATTGTGTTTGAGCACAAAGATATCTTCAAACACAGCTTTTTCTTCCAAACAGGTCTTAAAACAGCTCAGATCTGAACACAATTACCAGACAGCCAGGATTATATGCCATGTCAAACAAAGGCAAGTGACTATGAGAACATAATTCGTTTATTCATTTTAGGCTGAGACAATATTTTTCACTTGAAGGTTTCTTTTAATTTGTTCTTTGTTCTAATTATGGCTTCCGAAAGGATAAAGACCTTTTCTAAACACCCGTTTGTCACTATGCACTATCAGAAAAAGGTACAAAAGCGGTCTCTGGGATTTGTACCTTATTAGTTCCGAACTTATTAGTGTGCAAAATTGTCCTGTTCTGTTAGGTTTGTACATATAATACAATCTAATTATAATCATAACTTATTGAAGGTGGCATTGCAGCTCCAAGATGTGATTAAGTACAGTAAATTAAATTGATAGTTAGCCATTGATAGTTCCATGAAAATCCTTTAACATCCATGGAAACTTTTCATTCGCTGTACCGAAAAAAAAAATGTATTCTTGTATTCTTGTAATAATGTATTTTTCTTGATAAGAAATAAAATAGAAATAGTAATATTGTGAAATATTCTTATAATTTAAAATAAGTTTCTAATATGTTAAAGTGAAATTTATTCTTGTGATGACAAAGCTGAATTTTCAGCATCATTACTCCAGTCTTCAGTGTCACAGTAAACATTTCATATTATTACCTGTTTAAAACAGTTGTGCTGCTTAATATTTTTTTGTAGAAACCATGTTTAAAAAAAACAGGATTCTTTGATTAATAGAAAGTTCAAAGGAACGTCATTTATTTTAAATTGTTTTTTCCGTAACATTGTACTATACAAGTCTTTACTGTCCCTATTGATACATTTAATGTATTTTATTTAAAAAACTTCTGAACAATAGTGTAAATGTATATATACATCTCAAATTGGTTGTTTAGGACCCAACACTAAATCCTTTTTACTATTTTACTGTTTTCTAAATCACAGACTCGTCAATATCAATGAGGCAACAGTGCAAACTAATACATACCTAATACATACAGTACGTAGTTAGTACAGGTATGAAACTCAATACAGCGGCACCAAATTCAATGCAGCGGCACCAGCCAATCAGAAGTAGGCCTACTTCCAAGTCCACATATGGCTACGTCCACATTAATCTGGATAGATTTGAAAAGGGGGTTTTCCGTTTAAAAACGCTCTCCGTCCACACTAGCGTTTTCAGGCGTTTTCGAAGTTTCAGTGTGGATGAGAAAGTTCTAACTTTACTGCGCATGCGTGAAACTTCACAAAAGCTCACTGAGATGATACAGATGGGAAAATAAATAATAATGTTATTGCACAATAACAGAATAATTTTATTTAGCAAAATATCTCACCATCACGGATGCGTCCAGGTCGCATTCAGTCACCATATGTTTGGTCTAAAACGCAACTGCTCTGCAAATGTAAGTAGGCTACATTATCTGTCATCTTTGCAGTACTGCGCTATGAAGAATAGCACATATTAAGTAGAAAGTAACATATTTTAGCAATAGTGTAAAAATGAATAACACATAACAGGCAATACTGATTTTGAAATATCTATTGGTACTACATGGATCACATGACTAAACTTACGTCATCGTTTTGAAATACCTCCGGTTTCACTTTCCACACTACAATGCGAAGACAGCGTTTTCAAATTTATCCACTTTGGAGAGCATTTTGCAAACGATACGTTTTTGTTGACTTAAAACGGCGTCTCAGTGTGGACGTAAGGCCTAAGCGGAGAGAAAAATCGAAAACGTATTAGTGTGGACATGGCCACAGCCATATTGTACCCTAACCTGCGATCGGCATGCTGCACAATATAAAAACTTCTGCAACACCACCAACACTAACCTGCTACTTTCCGATTTATTAATTTAGCTGACGCTTTTATCCAAAGCAACTTACAATTGCTACTTTATATGTAAGCGGTTGCACGCCTTTGGAGCAACTAGGCATTAAAGGAGAACTCCAGCGAACAAATGAACCTTTGGTCTAATAAAACATTGTTACCTAGTCCAATCGTTCTCTGAGATTTGTTTTCATGATAATCGAATGTAAAAAGTTTTATATATTAAGTTTGGGGTAATGAAGTGGTAACAAGCAGATATACAAGCAAATTATTTAATTGGTTAAAAAATAACAGGTACCTATTCTGTTAATATATTCCAGACAAAAATTGTATGTCTGTTGTTTATAAAATGTATCACATTTCTGGCAAAATATGTTCTTGTGCAATGTTACACGGTAATTTTGACATATGTGGGTTAAAAATTAAAGACACAAACACAAACACACACATATACACTATGATACAAATTTAATTTATTGGCTTTTCTTACTAGATTACTTAATGTTAAGTCAAAATAATTTGTTTTTGCTATGATTTTAATTTAGAGCATGTGGTAATGACCATGTGGTAATTAGTACTTACCTTATACCATTGAATTGCAATGCCACTAAAATGTCAGGGCAAATATACGGTGTAATTAAAACGATTGTTTTTTTGTTTGTTGTTGTTTTTTTATGACATTACCTTTCTCTGCAATTAGTGCAAATAGTGTTGTTTCATATTGCTACATAGTAAGTAGCTTTGTTACCCCCTTGTTCTGCGTAGTTACAGGGTAAGTGTAACTCCTGCGGGCTGTAAATTAAAGTGGTGTTTGTTACCCCTTTATTACCCAAAACTTAACATATTGTTCCGTTATACCTACACAGAAGTACACTGTAATTATAGAAACGGACACTGTAATTTCAGTGTACTTACACAGTTATTTGCGGGTCGTAAAATAAAGTGTTACCGCTCACTCAGCACGACGTTCGTGATTTGACTTATCGAGACTTATTTTCTAAGATGGCTTCTGTCTGTATACATGAAGTGAACTGTCTTTATAACGTATCTTCTTATTAAACGGTCTGTACACTTACAAAGTTCTCAATGCTTCGTTTTGCATGTATGGACCCTCATTATGTTACTGTGTTCGTGTGGGGCTATTTTGAGCCTTGTTAGTGGTATAAACAAGCAATTTCTTTTTACTTAGTCAATGCCCCCAGTACTAGCATTATACGCTAAATAGGGCTGCACGATATTGGTAAAAAATGGCATTGCGATATTTTATATTTCCGCGATATATATTGCAATATTAGAATAATTTCCCCAGATGATTTGAATAGCTCTATTTGGAAAGAATGAATCATTGAATGACTGGGGCGGTTTTGTTATGGAGTATATCCGCATAGAAACTAATATTAATTAATTGAATGTTTACTAATGTCGTTAACAGGTTATGTTAACAGGATGCTGCACATTAGTGGTGGTTGAGGAGATTCCCCTTCCCCTATATAAAGCACTTTGAGTGCAGAGAAAAGCACTATATACATGTAATGAATTATTATTATTAATGTAGTTAACTATAGTTAACTACATTAATAATAATCCATTTATTAAAGCATTTAATAAATGGATTTTTAATCCATTTATTAATAAATTCCATTTATTAAAGCCTATAGGCTTTAATAAATGGAACCTTATTGTAAATTGTTTCCGATTTATGTCTCTTGAGTTCAGTGTTGAATAGATCAGTTGTTTTAACCATTCATTAAAGTGAATCGGTTCAAATGAGTCATTAGTTCGCGAATCGGACGTTTCATTAATGGACCACGCCACACCCGCTGTGTGATTATCCAGGCAGGTTAGGACATCGCACAAGATTTCTGTCAACACGGAAAACATTTCATCACCGGATCGCATTTTTTTTTTTTTTTTTTTTTGAAAGTGTGGTTTATGTAATGTCATCTGAATGTGTGGAACAGCAACCAGTGGTAGTTCAGAAAAAAGGTCTTCGACTTTTTACCGTCATGTATTCTCAAAGATATTCAGTTAACTCAATTCATTGAAATGCTTGAGCACGGGAGAGCAAGGGAGTTTGAAGACGGTGAGTGCACGCGCGACCGGGACTTTCTCTCTCAGTTAAACGAGCGCAGAAGTCACTCATTGTCATCTACATCATTCACCGGTCAAGTTTGGCGGGACAAAAATGCGCTTTAGTAAGAAAACGGAAAACAGAGCGGAAGTTCCAGTCTTCTTGCGCTTGATGTTTAAACTGACAGGACTTGCAAATTGATAAACTCTCACTATGTTGGTTAAACTTTGCATTTAATCCGCAAATCACAAGCGTTACGGGCCGGGGAGCTGCTGGCACGCAGCCTACTGATCACGAATCACGGATTAACTACGATCCCTAGTGACATCGCACATTCTTGCGATGTGACTATCGATGAATGCGCACATCGCGATATCGATGTTAAAGTGATGCATCGTGCAGCCCTAACGCTAAACAGTTTTTAGAGATAAAACTCTTTACATTCGATTATCATGAAAACAAATCTCAGAGAACGATTGACTAGGTACCAATGTTTTATTAGACCAAAGGTTCATTGTTCGCTGGAGTTCTCCTTTAAGTGTCTTGCTCAGGGACACATTGGTGTCTCACAAGGGGATTCAAACCCAGGTCTCTCACACCAAAGGCATGTGTCTTATCCACTGAGCCATCACCACCCCTATTTGCTCAGCAGCAGCGTAGCAGATCTCGTTCGCAAAATCAAGCCTATGTTTATTTCATGCCCCATGAAAATAAATGCTGGTTGAAATTCATTCACTCCGATAATTGTCATGACTGAACTGCATTTCACAGATTTCTTGTGATAAACTGAAGCTACAACTTTTGGCAGGCACAAATAGACTATCCATTTGCCATCAACGCTATGGCACACTGGCACGCTCAATGAACAGCTTCTGTCACTACACAGACGACAGTATCTTTGCTGTCTGGATTTTGACCACAATCACTTTTTCATCCCCACAAACTACTCTCTTGAGCCATTGTGGCTCTACCGCAGCAAACAAAATACTTGACAGCAGGTTCAAAACCATTTATTTCCAAGCAATGTAACTTTAAGTATGGGCACTTTACCTGATAATGACATGTCTTAGGCTGCCATACATCAGTCATATTTCATTCTTCTCTGCTCCCGCTGTACTGTATTTTGTTCTATTCATAGCATAAATTGTATGGCCTTGGATACATCAGTGCTGTATATAATACAGCACTGCTTTATCTGCTGCATGAACACTATGATTCCCTATCATTTGATTTGAAAGGCTGTTTTCACAGTTGTTTCTTTTATTTGCTCAGAATTATGAAAGTGTTAGTGTAAAATGTTCTTTACACTAAAAAAAGTTTTTTTAAGGACTGTTCACAAGTTCTTTGGGAAACCAAAACTGGTTCTTCTATGCTATGGCATCATTGCCAAAAGCCCATTTTGGAACTAGCAGCCACTGTATATAACAACTCAGAAGATGAAGATGCCAGTTTTTGTCCCTTTAGATTTCCCACTAAAACGGCACTCAAGTCTGTCTGCAATGAATGTTTACCAAAAGAGAATCACCAAATCGGCTTTCCGAAAGTAATTCACAATATGCATATGTGGTATGTGTGACTGAACAACACTTCACACCAATTCAGTTCAAATTCCAACTAATGAACTAAAAGCAAAGCCAATTGTTAGTTTTTGCATTTTCCAATCCAATCAAACAAACTGATCTCTGAAGTCAAACAAAATTTGGTTCCATATCAAAAGTGTGAAAGCACCCTTAAAGGGTTTTTCCGATATATAATCAATTTAGATTATATATCAAAATGCATAGTAACTGGCAGCCTTTGGTTTCAGGCAAACATGCACAAATGCATCTATAAATTAAAGGGGTGATGAACTGAGAAATCAAATTTTCCTTGAACTTTTGACATCTAAGAGGTCATCATATTATAAGAATATCCTGTAAGTTTCAGAACTGAAAACGTCCTTGTTAGTCCAATATAAGCTTTTATTGACACCAGTCTCAGCAAACGACTCGTTTTTAAAGTGGGGAACTATGACGACAAAGAGGATAAAACACCACCCCCGTAGAAGAAGATCAACGCCTGCTTCAACACGTCTGGTTTAGCCCCGCCCACTGATTCGCGCATTACACGCATAGATAAATAACATAGATGCCTACCTCGTGATGACAAACCGTATCGAGCCACCGAGCAATACAAAATATTGTGCAGCGCCTGGTTGTGGAAGAAGACAGTCGCTGCATAAGCTTCCTCTGGATTCCAATAGGACTGCATGGATAAACTTTATTTTTAATGACGTTCCAGCTGATGAGGGTAAAACATTGTCCGTCTGTTCGCTTCATTTCACTGAGGATTGTTTTGTAAACAAGACTGGATTTGCAGACCGATTAAGAGTAAAGAACGGTGCTGTGCCGTCTATATTGGATCCGACAGGAATTGTGCAACACACAGACTCTTGGTCGAACATGTATGGACGAATCATTCCGGTTGCCATTTTACAACAGTGGACGCTTTCAAAACAATTTCCCCCAAGTGCATCGACTGGTACTCATTATAATATGCAAAACTGTTATCCACTCACAGCAGTGGGCGTTTACTTCCAAGTCTTCAATGCGAAACGCCCATTAAAACCGAGCGTTTTTCAGCTAGGCTCAAAACTAGGGTAGAAAATAGCCTATTTCTTATTCATTTTGATGTTTTTGAATGCAAAAACCAAGCGAACGTCATAAGCTGACCTCAGACAACAATATAATAAAATGTAAAAAGCCAGTTCATGACCCCTTCAATGTTTACAAAGGTTCTTCAGATGCCCAGCCATTTTTGTAATTTCAACAAATCATTGCAAGAAATCATGTGCAACCTACAGGGACAGTCAGTTAATTCTGTGGAATGAAGCAAAGACACATTGCTGATCCGAATGAGAATTCCCTCATAGAAATACCCTAAATAAGTCAAAACTTGTCAAAATAGTACCTTGGTTTCTTTTGTCTTCTAATTTATTTCATTTCTTTAACTTTCTTCATTTTCCTCTTTACTTTGTTTTACATCAACGATCTTGGCAAAACACTTAGTGTTGTCCTTGTTCGCAAAAGGTAATACACAAATATACACAGGCAATTTCAATGTTTCTGGTGCAGGATTCAAATCTGTGACAAGAAACACTTTGTAAGCTTCTCACAAAGATTTGGCAACACACATATACAACTGTACATCAAAAACATTTCACCTCTAGAGTCCCTGTGTGTAAACAACCACATCAAGTTCTTCAGTCAATAATGTGTCTTAAGAGTAGGTAAGATTTGAGATTTAACAGGAATTCAGTCCTCAGTAAATGTTGCTTACCACAAGTTTCATCATATGGTTGAGGAGACACTTAAAGGCATTGAACGTCTTTTCCAATTGCCACATCAGGTCAAAAAATGGGTAGAAAGTGGACAATGCCAGATCACAGCATATTCACAAAGGCTCACTGAGTGAGATGTTCCATCAAAGACAGCCGGCTATTCCATGCTCTTAAAGTTCTTAAAATAGATGGACTGAATCATCGGAAAAGCAAGGTGAGTGTCCTGTCTCTTGTTTCTAGGCAGGGATTCACGCTCTCGCACACACACATTCTGATGGATTTCCAATATCAGTCAAGCCTCATAGTGACAACTGCCCACAAGCCCTTATTTTTCCTCCTCTGGAGACTTGGTCGCCTGATATGTACAGAACATCTGCTTTAAAGTGGCCACATACTTCTTCAGAACGCTCACATGTGGAGGGAAATCAATATAATCACAGCTTAATGCAGACAAACGAACCAGCAAATTAACCAATGAATGGCTAAATACAAACTAAGGAAGATTTAGGCTACACTTTTGTGTCACATTTTGGAATTTTGTGATGAGAAAATGAACAGCTTTGAGAAGATAACGGCCAGAAGCAATCCCTATAATCACAGCCAGTTGCTTTATGACAGCAAAAAAAAAAAATGCTGTGAATTTATAGACAGAAATAGAAAACGTACTGTTGCTTTAATTTTAGGATTTTATACGCAAGCTGTGCAAATTTCAGGTAATTTTGGCCAACTTTTATCATTTAAAGTGTCCCAATATACCTGAATATTCAATCTAAATTTCCAAATGAACATCTGTTTCTTTCTCCCTGATTCTTGAGAGTTCTGAAAACAGCCAATAGCCATTGTTCTTTATACAAGGGACAATTTTATTTAACCCCTTACCTGTCACCCCCTTTTTGATAATTGGCATTAGAATGCACTATACAAACTTAAATGGTTGTAATTCAAGAATGCTTTGGAAAAACAATCAGCAGATTATTACTGAAGTGAAAGCACTTAATGGAAGTTATAATTTACAGTAAATCAAATATAATTTATTAATATATATTTTTTAATATAAAATAAATATTTTACAAAAAATGTTGTACAATAAAATTACTATAAAATGAAAGCTATATATCTAACCAAGTTGTGTTCCAAATTTAAAGTTGATATCACAAATTTTGAAGTTCCCATGAGATTTTGTTTTGGCGTTATACCAAAAATAGCCACCAGGTGCCATTGAATTGCATTGAATTTAATTGTATGCATTCTGCCATAACAAATTCATAAATTTCTATCCAAATATCACGTCTGTCACTAAATATGGAACCTTGAGACTCAGACCTTTCTGACAATATGTGTTTTGTCAAGATTAGAAAAGGTTTTGATAATAAATTATGAAAGATGATGCCCAAAAGGGGAGAGGCCTAATAAAAAAAATACCGTTTCTATGCTAACGCAATGTCGAATTTCAAAACGGTTTTCACAGGATGAATTCTGAGTTTGTAAGTTGAGTTTCAAATGATACCTAATTTATAATAACTACTGAAATATGTGATATAATAATAATAAAAAAATATATTTATATGTTATATTATACTTTTTAGAGGACTTCTTACCTTACTTTTTAAAATATAATTTTATCTTTTTTTATTGACAAATACTAATTATGTTTTATTATGAACTTTGAGCACTAAAAACCAAAGTTTCAATTATTAAAAGAGTGTGTGTCGACTTTTTGGCTACGTTCACACTGCAGGGCTTAATGCTCAATTCCGATTTTTTGAAAAAAATTGATTTTTTTGCAAGGCCGTTCGTGAAATGACCCAGAAGTGACTCGCATGCGCAGAAGAATACTCAACGGTCAACGATGTCACTTGTTGTTTGCGGAAGTAGCTAAATGGATGTCTTACAGTGAGAGCTCGTTTAAAATATTCAAGTTATTTTCACAACAGAACAGAGCCAGCACACTTACAATCTTCTCGTTTTAAGAAGAAAATTAAACAGAGAAGCGTGTGGGTGCAGAGTCGCAGCTAGAAGTGGTGGGATACTGATGTGAGTGGCTTTACTGATACAGAATTCATCAGTAACTTCCGAATGACTCAGATCCACCTTCGATTATGTTTGTGAGCGCCTCCGATCAACTCTGTCACGGGAAGAGACACGTCTGCGCGGCCCATAACAGTGCAGAAACGCGTTGGAGTTGGCGTGTATTGGCGAGCTACAGGTGCGTGCAATGACGTGCGTGTCGGATATATGTGACCTGGTCGTTCAGATTGCAGTCGCATTTCAGAAGATCGGATACATATTGGATTTGGACCACATGCCCAAGTGGCCTGGGTCGCATTTGAAAGATCGGATCTGTGTCGTTCAGACTGTCATGAAAAAATCAGATACAGGTCGCATAGGGGCAAAAAAATTCGGAATTAGGTCGTTTCAGCCTGCAGTGTGAACGTAGCCTTTGTGACAAAGGTCAGAAACTCCTTTAATGACGTCGATTTTTTTGAGGCGCACTCTTGTCATAAATTCATTACTGTTCATTCATAATTTGTAAGAAAGAAACAGCGCTAAAATATCTATTTAGGAGTCTTACACCTTTGCAACGATATATAGTTTGTCAGGACTAGATTAGGATTTAATAGTAATATAGTGAAGTAAATTTAGATGTGCCCGTATACAGGCAAGTGACAGTTAAAGGGTTAAAGTATAATTACATACATCTCTTGCTGAATAAAAACAAATATTACTGATCGTTAACATTTAAACAGTAGCATATATAAATAAAATTAGAAACTGAATAATGGATAGGCCTATACAAAATAAAATCTAAACATATTTATATAGGTTTAAATGATTTATATTATTTAATGAATTCAACTAAATCAAAGTGCATATTTTCTCATTTCTTTGACCTGTTTTGTCTGAAACAAGTATTTTAGTAAGTCTAATCCTCAGTGAAATCAGGCCTTATATGGCATACCTTGTTGTCTCATTGGGAAAAATAAGGGGGGGGGGGGACAACTACTGACCAAAACTATGCCTTAATGGTACAGAAATATGAGTGTTCTGAAGAAATACGAGTCTGTGATTTTGTTCATGTTCACACTTTATCTATAAAACACAATAAGTGGATGTAGAAATGCACATTGTTCGGCTTTGTGAAAACCAAAATTGGGCCAGACTATATCCTTTATCACTATACCTTAAATCCGCAGTGCCTCATGCACACCTACAGCTGACAGTCGCAGGTTTATGTTCCTATACCTGCAACGGAGCAAATCCCTGTAAGTTGAGCGCAGGTCCCGGTTAAAGAATGCGTAAATGAAGGGGTTCATTAGTGAATTGGCATATCCAAACCATAGCAGCGTCCTCTCCAGCCAAATTGGTATGCAACTACACTTGACCCCACAAATAAAGGGTCTCGCTGTTAGATAGAATGAAAAACGGCAGCCAACAAATGCCAAAAACTCCAACTATCACGCCCAATGTCGTTGCTGCCTTTTGCTCTCGCTTAAAATTGAGATATTCTGTCGTTCACGGCTGAGAGAACGAGAAAGAGCAGCGCACTCCTCAGCTGCGCCAGGTGTGTGTTGAGGTTTTAGGCCATGCATCCTCAGGGCTTCGCTGGCAACGGTCTCCAGGCGTTCCCGACGGGGAAGTGAGTAAAACGATGTTTGGCACCGCTTTTTCTGGCGGCCTTGAAGATCTTGTAGTACATGAAGAGCATGACTATCATGGGGATGTAGAAGGCCACGGCGGTGGAGTAGATGGTGTAGCCGAAGTCCTGGCTGATAAGACAAACGCCAGCCGTGTTAACGTTCTTCGCCCAGCCGCAAAATGGCGGCAGTGTGATGGAGGCCGACACAAGCCACACACCAAAAATCATCTTCGCCATCAATTGGCCATTTTGACGAGCAGGGTAGGTCAAAGGGCGGGTGATTCCAAGATACCTGCAATCAAACAAACAGATATAAGTTATTATGATGAAACTGTCAACATGAATTCAAAATTGGCAATTCTTGTTTATATATATATATATATATATATATATATATATATATAGTTAAGTTTCAGGTCGGTAAGATTTTTTATGTTTTTAAAAGAAGTCTCTTCTGCTCACCAAGGCTGCAATTTTTTTATAAAAAATACACAAAAAACACAGTAATATTGTGAAATATTATGACAATTTAAAATGACTTTTTTATGTTAATATATATTAAATGTAATTTATTCCTCTGAAAAAAACTGAATTTTCAGCATCATTACTCCAGTCTTCAGTGTCACATGATCCTTCACAAATCACTCTAATATGATGATTTTATGCTCCAAAAACATGTATGATTATTATCCATGTTGAAAACGTTTTTTACATTTTTATTTCAGGATTCTTTGATGAATAGAAAGTTCAAAAGAACAGCTTTTATCTGAAAGGGAAAGCTTTTGTTACATTAAACACTACCCTTTAAAAAGTTTGGGGTCAGTAAGAATTTGTATTTTATTTTGGGGGAAATAAATATGAAATCAATACTTCTATTCATCAAGGATGAGTTACGTTGATCAAAAGTTACAGTAAAGACATTTATAATGTTAGAAAAGATTCTAATTAAATAAATGCTGTTCTATGAACTTTCTATTCATCAAAGAATCCTGAAATAAAAATGTAAAAACTGTTTTCAACATGGATAATAATCATACATGTTTTTGGAGCATAAAATCATCATATTAGAGTGATTTGTGAAGGATCATGTGACACTGAAGACTGGAGTAATGATGCTGAAAAATCAGCTTTTTTTCAGAGGAATAAATTACTTTTTAATATATATATTAACATAAAAAAGTCATTTTAAATTGTCATAATATTTCACAACATTACTGTTTTTTTATCAAAAAATTGCAGCCTTGTTGAGCAGAAGAGACTTCTTTCGAAAACATAGAAAATCTTACCGACCCTAAACTTTTGACCGGTCGTGTGTGTGTGTGTGTGTGTGTGTGTGTGTGTGTGTGTGATAGTATATATATATATATATATATATATATATATATATATATATATATATATATATTATATATATATTGACAGTATTTCTTATACATGATTTATCTATGCACATAATTATTTTATTTCTTTTTTTTTTTTTCAAAATTCATGTGCCCTCGTTAGCTAATCAAAATAACTCTTTCCCTATAAAATTCCTATTGACAAAATAAAAAAAATGATTGTAGGAGAAGCCATTCAATATATGTCACAATCACAGATCTTTGCTTCCTTACACTGTAGAAAATGAAGTCAGTATCCAATTTCCAGGCCTTTTGAAGCAAAGCAATTTGCAAAAGCGTATTGATGATAAAGATGTAGTCATCATGTTCAATAGTCTCATTTGCTGATCTTATTCTAATCTCTGAATTTGAAGTTGACATTTTATGGATATAACCTCATTGATGAATAGTGTTCTGGTAATCTGAAGAGTATTAAAAACTGTTTAAACCATAATGAAAAGAATGCTGCTTCATTTGCACACAGACATCAAGAATCAGCACCTGAATCTCAACAATCGTGACATGCTTCATGCCGCAATGCATGATGTAACCCATACATTTTTATACTACGGTGGCTCCCAGAATGCAATGCAAGAGCCCAACTAAAGCAAACACAGATAATCATAATGGTGACTTAAAACCAAACTATTATATTTAATAAAAAATCAACATCTAAACCTCTGTTAATTCTCAATAATTCTTAGTAATAAGTGAAGCTGGTAATGCTGTTTTATGGCGTTATTAATTCATCTTCTTATTAATCTAAGCCATAGACATGCATTTTAGTCTAAGGCTTAAACCATGTGTGCCCAACCCTGCTCCTGCTGATTGACTGTCCTGCACAGTTTATCTCCAACTCTAATCAAACACACCTGAAGCAACCAATTTGGGGTTTTATTATTGGAGTTGCACTGCAGCTGCCCACCAATGGAGAGCGATCTAAATACTTTGCCTCACACTTTTCAGGGATTTGTGCGGCACACTTAGCCAGAGTAGGTTCAGAGAGATTATTGTCACATTAAATTTGCATGCCTATTTTAAATCTGGAGAGTGATTTTTGCATATACCTTTGGCAAATTAAAGTGCTAAAATAAAGCCATTATTTACTCACACTTATATCGCTTCCAAATCTATAATACATTTTTCCATGAAACTTCAAAAAAAGATGTTTAGTCAAAATCTGATAAAATCAGAGCTTAGATTCCAATTAGCTTTTCTAAGCTAAACTTTTCCTTCACAGCTCTTAAATCTCATTCACGTTGGCATGTATATTCAATATTCCTCATCCAGATCCCACACCAGGTTTGACATCAATAATGGCAAATTAAATTGATTCATCTGTGTTTTGCCAGTGATTGTGATGCACCAAATTTGAATATGTGCATATTCAGATCATACTGATGAGAGTTGACAATCAGAGGGAAAGATTTCTCCTTTTGTGTTTCACAGAATGAGGAAAATCATGCCGGTTTGGAGCAACATGAGGTTGAGTAAATTACAACCTTCATGTTTGGTTGAACTATACCTTTCAAATTAAATAGAAGAAAGTAAAATGTATAAATAACAAGTATAACTTCTTTACCAAAATTACCTGCTACCAAAATTACCTGTTACCTGCAGACGTATTTACTTGCCTCAATCTCAGATTCCCAGAATTCTGCTCAATGAGTGGTACTTTACAAGATGATTGAGAGGTGAATGAGAGAGAAGTGAGACATTCAGTATTCTAAGAAACACAAGTTCACATCAGGGGCATACTACAGCAAGATGGTGGGGCAAACTGCATTTGTCTAAGCAGTTCTTGTCTGAAACCAATCAGCACCCACTCAAGCTGAATTGAGCAGAAGTGCAGAATTTGAGAAAAATGCATGAACAAAAAATAAATAAATTATATTATTGCCACTTCTGCTGCTGAGGAAATTAACCTTGATGGTGCCATTGCATTCTGTCGTGGCTAAATTGCAGCCCTTGAAGGTTTGATGAAGGATTCTCATAGCCATGACCCCTGCCCCCAGGAGACACTCATGCAAAAACGTGCTTTCCATAGTGATCTAAATTTAATCTCTGTGCAGTTTCGTCTCTTATGCACTCTTGCTGGGGTCGAAGTGAACTCACAAAGCCGGTGAGTTTAGAATGGCTCTGCACTGTTAGTATAAGACCAGGTATAAATGATAATGAATAACTAAGGTCAAATCTAAACAGAGTTTATTGAAGTACTGACAGGGTTGCAAACAGCTGAGTACCTAGAGGGAAGATAGTTAGTGTGATACTGGCTGCGAAATGACAGTTTTATCGGTTTCAGGTAGATCAGAGAGAGCGAACTGGGGCACTGGATGGTTGGCAGACGGATGATCACAGACGACAGAAGCAGACTGATGGTTGGGAAGTTCAAGAGAGGATTCCACCGGTGGAATCAGGTAAGTGTTCAGGAATGAACAACAAGACCGGGTGCCTCATTTATAAAACTGTGTGTAGAATCCTCACTAAAAGTGTACGTACGCTCGAAAGCCAATAATGTTGTACGCAAAAAAATATTTAGACTTGTAAAAATTGTGCGTACGCCAGAACCTGTGCAGAATTCACTTTATCCACAAGTTTCCGGGGGCGCTCCTGTAAAAAATTAAGTGGGTGAAACTTCCGGAACGCGCGGAAGTTGCATTCCAATGGTATTTTGTGTGTTAGTTAGCAAAGAGGCTAGCTGCTTTTCGGAGAATTATTTTACTATTTAAGAGACGCAAATCTTTATGAGAGATGTCGTTACGGAGCTCAGGGACAACATTTACGGCGGTTGTACATATAACCAAACTAAACTAATTCAGTGGCTTAAACGTGATTGTTTTGAACCTTAGCAGAAAACGAAATCAGAGTGATCCTGCCAACGACTGAAGTTTCCATCACCTCCCAAAAGATGACAAATCTTCCTGTGTACATTAGTTTAGCTTACTGTGTTCATTAGTGTATTGTATAAACTTTATCAGCATGTGATTGGATGTTCTCTACTGATGTTACACCTAAACTCAGGATCAAAGCCTGAGTTGACAGAATACCAAATGTGCCAGTTAATGTATTCAAGTGGCACATTCATTTAGAATTTTGAATAAACTCCAAAGCACAATGACTAAGTGTGTATTTTTTATTTTAATTGTTTGTCAGCTCACACAACTGTCTGTCACCATGCCTTGATGAGTATTGATTATTAATAATGTTATTATAATACTCCCAACCAACTACTGCGGAGGGTAAAGGTACTGTTATTTCACCCTTTTTAATTTCGTTGAGGTTGTGTTCCCACACCGTTAGCTAGTTTGGATCACTATAACTTGAATGACTGTCAACTGTTGAATGAACGAGTGTTAAGTATGTCAAGCTGCGCTTTGTTTACTACGAACCGGAAGACGCGCCCACTTTTGACGCAAGGCCTCATGGGGCGTAGGAAACTTGTGGATAAATCCCATGCTGCGTTCCAGTCCAAAATTGCCATGCCCTTCACTCGCTAACTTCCCTCCGTCTCGTTCACTCGGATGTACGTCATTGCTTACGTTGCACGAGTGCCCACTACTGGCGGAAACCGCAATGAGCTGAACTGGAACTGCCTAAGCCCTTGATCACTTTGAATCAGCTATGAGTTGATTTATTATTTACTTTTTCCCCTTTACGAATTTGTTTAATGCAGCATCCACATGTATATAGGTGTGTTTGGGTTATTTTAAAATAAATAAATAAATTATAATTAATATATCATAGAGTGATTGTTGTGTGGTGATTAGACGATCTGTGGTTACGTCACAATCGTACTGCATTGTGGGATATATAGATGCCTGAAGTGCACATATGAAGTAGACTCGCTCCCTCTGTCTAAATCGAGGGAACGAGTGTCTGTCCATATAAACTTCCCTCGTTCACTTCACGAAGTGGAACGCACTTCAAAATGGTGCGGGATTCCCTGAGGGAAAGTGCTTAGGGAAGTTTGCAAGTGCGTGTCTAAAAGTGGACTGGAACGCAGCCCCAGTCAGCGAAAGATTGTGCGCACATGACGTCTCCTCCCCGAAATAACCATATATGGAGATTACAATGCCTAGTTTTACTATGCATATCCTCATCTGCATATCATTTGCATATGATTATTCATCCCCATG
The DNA here is from genome assembly GCA_030378365.1 of Hybognathus amarus. NCBI lineage: Eukaryota > Metazoa > Chordata > Actinopteri > Cypriniformes > Leuciscidae > Hybognathus > Hybognathus amarus. The sequence goes on along the minus strand of JAQIUQ010000868.1, from coordinate 37,849 downwards.
ATAACATGTTTAAAGGTACAAGACGTTAGGAAAATATGAAATAAGAATGTGCCCATCGTTACCTTGTTTTTTAAATAAATGAAATAAAATAGTGCAAAATGCATTTCAGAGAAAGTTTTTCTTAATCTTTTCCACTGGCCAAATAGTATTTTAATTGATTTATATTTTTAATGGACACAGATAAACCTTGTTGTGCATTATTTGCAGGAAACCATTTTCTCAGACAATCTGCTATCATGATAAGCAATTATCTATGTAGTTAACACATTAAAACACACACACACACACACACACATATATATATATATATATAAATATGTTATGAACTATATGAATATAAATATGTTCTAACTTCTTAGTAATGATTTCATGTAGCCTAGTTTAAGTGTTTAACTCCATTATTGAGAGTGGTATATTTAATCTAAATGTTTATATCAGAAGTAAAACATAGTTTAAATCATTCATTTATGTATTTAAACTGTTATTGTGAACATGCACTGTATTTATGATGGACTCATAATGAAGATTTACGGTTTTACTTAATCATATTTCACTAAATGGCCCAAGCGTGTGTGCTGGCGCGGATATTTAAGAAGGGATGGATATTTGCTTTAGGTGATAGGTTTGGTGAGTGAAATTATATTTGTATTATCTTTCTGTATATGTATAATTTCCTTAGATTTTCTGTCTAAAAGTGACCAAAAAGACATTTAACTTGGAGCTCACCATCAGTGTCGCCAAACTGCTCCATCTCCAAAACTTTCGTACGCATGGGTCAAGAGTTTGCGTGCAGGTGTGCATATTTTCCCGTCAAGTTTGTTTTTATAAATCACAACTTATGCGTCGGAAGTGGCGTACGCCTCCTCAGGGCCTGTTTTGTGCGTACGCAACGGTTATAAATGAGCCCCCAGGTGTGTGTTTTTCTATACAATGACATAACAGATTGGAGTGAGGTTTAGGTGGGTGTGTGTAATGGAGGCAAGAGTTCTCTCCGTTACACACGAAAAGTCTTTAATGTCCTTGTTAGCATGCCAGCCCTCCCATGCTAGAGATGAAGATTCAAATCCCGCTCGGAGTGGATCAAGTAGTTACATAAAGAATATGTAGTTTAGTACATGTACAACACTGATTTAAAATTCCTGAAGCGCTATATCCAATATGTAGTGACAACTCAACCATACAGATCTGAATCTCCATGGCACCAGGTCTGGCAGACACCACCAGCTGCAATATAGAAAATGATTCCAGCATCCTTTTAAGCAGCTTAGCAGTCAAACACCCATTGGTTTATGACTCCCAGGGCAGCGTGTAGAGGTCTGCAGGTCATGTAAATAACATGACCATTATTTATGTAATGACATTGAAGGCACATGAGTTTAGAATAGAATCATTTTAATCATAATTCTAGGTCATATGGAAAATGCAGTCTGGCCTTTCCATGTAATCCTTGAACAACATGTACAATTTTCAACTTCAAAATGAAAAAAAAAAATCTTTCGAGAGACCTTATGAGTTATTTTGAGCTAGAAGGTTAGAAGAGTTTCGGGTAAACTGAATCCTATACAGATCTCATGTGGCTTTATTATTGTATTTGTCAAAAATACCAGTGATTTCTTGACATGCAATTCTTTTAACATTGTGCAAAGCTCAGTGCACCTTTAAGGTTTTAGTTTTTGGCAATGCTTTTGTTTTCTATTATATTTGGCAAATCTCAAATCTTGGACTTCATGTTGTTATCATTCTAAATCTTGAGGGTTTATTATAGCACAACATTTTTCTTTGTGCATGGAAAGGAGAATCAGAACTCTTCCACTTAGCATCAAACCTTTTTCTCCCTTCATTGTTATAAATTGCATCCATGACTTTTCAAAAGCGTCTAAATGCCAGTTTGATATAGTAACCATGGGAGCCACTAGAGTGAAAGTACCCTAAAAATAGCTATGATTTTTTTTCTCACTTTGAGTCAACATTGTGAGAGGGAACGACTCGATGAGCTGCTAGAAAATTCTTGGCTCTTCCAGGAAGTGCTATTACTTAGGGCATTCTGAGGTCTTTGATGGACATTAAGGCTGGTTTAATGGAAGGATTAACCCTACCACTATGTTGCAGAGGAGTGTTGAAGTGATCTCTTTTTGAATGTTTGTCCAATACTTCTATTGCTCATTTTTAAAAGTAGGATTTATCTTTTTGTGTCTGGGACGAGAAACAGTGGAATGTTCAAGTACCACTTTTAGACAAACTCAAATGTAAAAAAAAAATAAAAATTCCTTCGCAGATCTTTAAGACTGTTGTAACGAAGTAAGTTTGTCATTAAATGTTCTCATTTGTTGGACAACAGGTTTGTAAAACGGTTCTCATTACAAACTTGGGTAGATTTTGGTGTGTGTTGCTTTTTCAAATGCACATCATCAAAAGATAGTTCACCCAAAAATGAAAATTCTTTCATCCTTTACTCGCCCACGCTTTCCAAACCTGTGTGTTTCTTTCTGTTGTTAAACAAAATATGTTTAATAATTTTTAAAAGGGGTTCTGTTCACACAAAAAAGGAAAATTCTGTCAGTATCTACCAAGCGGCAACATTACATTCTAATCTGAAAAATGAAGCATACATCAAAAAAATTTGCAAGAGGGAGGTCCCAAAAAGGGAGCAAATGTCCATATACCCCATGTTAAAATGTCTGTTTTCACAGCATAAATTCATGTTTTTACAAGCTTTGGTCCCATGGACTTTTGTTGTAATCTTCAATATGTTCTGAGTGCCTGACAACTGTGGGGGGGGTGATTTTTTTTTTTTTTTTTTTTTTTTTTTTTTTTTTCTAACTCATTAGTTTAGATCATATTTAGATAGAAAAATGTATGGCAAATAAGGTCGGTTAACTTTGATTGACAGCTGATAATGGGCTGCGCCAAATGGAATTTGACGTCTTGGACATGATCTGACACAACACATAACTCTGTATCCTTTTTGAAACTTTTGTATTTCCCAAGATTTTCCAGCATGGCGCCAGCCATATCCCCCATAAACAGCCTCAAACCCGTTCTTCAGAGAGTCTATGGGTGACGTCACAGACTCTTTGTCCATATTTTTTACAGTCTATAGTATTTCACTCGCCCTCATGTTGTTCCAACCCCGTAAGATCTGGATCACTCCTGCATACTAGTCCATAGGCTTCTTGAGGGATTGAACTTGCCGGCCTCGAAAGTTATTAAAGACATTGTTAAAACAGTCCAAGTGACGACAGTGGCTGAATCTTAAGTTTATCAAGTGACGAGAACACTTTTTGTGTGCAAAAAACAACAAAAATAACAACTTTATTTCAACCATTCATTTACTTCTCTCTCAGCCTCGAGTCAGGTTACTAGTTTAATAACGTAAGCTTCTGTTATTGTATGTCACACGCATCACACACATGACCAGCGTCGGCCAATAGTGAGCGTACGTGTGACGTAGCTCTACGCTATCACACTACGTTAACTGACTAGACGCTCAAAGAGAAGGAAGTGAATATTTAAAATAAAGTCATTATTTTTGTTTGTTTTTGCGAACAAAAAGTGTTCTCGTCGTTTGATAAAGGTAAGATTGACCCACTGTTGTCACTTAGACTATTTTAACGATGTCTTTAATAACTTTTCGAGGCCAGCAAGTTTCAATTCCTCAAGAAGCCTATGGACTGAGTATGGAGGCGAGATCAGCTCTCAGATTTCATCAAATATATCTTAATTTGTGTTCCGAAGAAGAACAAAGGTCTTACGGGGTTGGAACAACATGAGGGTGAGTAAATACTGACAGAATTTTCATTTTTGGGTGAACTAACCCTTTAAACAGAAATTTGACGGTATTGACTTCCATAGTGTTTTTTTTTTCCTACTATGAATGTCAATGCTGCCATCCACTGTCTGGAAACTCATACAGAAGTGGGACAACTTGCTGATGAATAAATTATTTGAATTTTTTATCCCTTTAAGTGACTCAAACTCAAAGCTCTTGCAGAGATGGATCAGAACTGCAAACAGATCGACCCGCTTCACCATGAAGCACACTGTGCATACTCATGTAATCATATCACAATCATCACAGTTACAAAAAGCCATTTTACATTTCTCTTGATTTTTTTGTAATATTAGATGCACATCAATTCTCAGTTTATTGTAAGGTCTTCCTTGCTTGGGGATAGAAGAGTAACGTCCAGGCTAAAGTGCTGCAGAGACTGGGTAAATGGATGATGAGACATGGCAGGGAAATGCACACAGGTCCATCTCTGAATGAACTGATGAAGAGTGACATACAGGGGACAAAAAACATTCAAGCAAAAGGCATTTAGTGTGGCCAATGCTCCTTCATCTTCCTCCTCCAGCTCAAACTCTTCATCAAAACACAGCTTCTTCACCATATCTCTCTTTATCCCTCCACTCCTATACCAACAATTTTAACCTCTATGTTGATTGCTTCTGCATTATATTCTGACATTATATTATTGATTGCTTCTGACATCTATGTATAAAGGCCAATTTTATGGCACTTTATTTGTGAATTAATTTGTCAAATTAATGTGACATCGGTTAAGTTTGTAATGGAGTGGGGTAATGTGTAGATGTGCATGATCCACTTTGTGACAAAAACACGGCGATAACACGTATATAATTCACTTTGAATGATGCAATTCATACAGTATACTGTAACTAAAAATATATGCACAATAGACAAATGCATTCACTTCATCAGCCAATATATATATATATATATATCCAGGCACGTGCACACATAGACATCAAAGGGGGCTTGAGCACCTGCCCTTTTTATTCCTGGAGAGAAAGTGCCCTTTTTTGGGGGGTGCTTTTTTAATTTTTGAAAAATAATATATATTCCTTAATAATATATAACTTCCCTGTCAAACAGTTCTGAAGCGCCTGCCCTGCCGCTTGGACTTTGAGCCGAAGCGGATAAACAGTCTGTGAGGCTTCGCGGTTCAAATGAGTTTACGTTCCGCTTTTGGCACATAAACATTATCGAACATTATCGAAACTCGATATTGATATCGAGCATTGACAATATTGACCCTAAATTGATATCGTTTTATCCAGGAAAAATTATGTCGCGAAAATGAATGAATGAGCATATCAATTTAAGATGTGACTGAATGTAATTTATGACCTTATATGGAAAATACGGATGTTTTTATGACTTTTTTATTAGGGTTGGGTATAGAGAATAAAATTTGATTGAAACCGGGACTAACTTTTAGTTTTTCCCGAAATTGATTCAAAAGTTAAAATTTCAATTCCTAGTTTCGATATTCACAGTCCGCCGACCAGAAGAAGAAACCGCTGAACAACACCAACGAAGAAGCGTCTACCGGAAGTGTTGGCATAAGTCAACATGAGTAGCTTACGTCGGTGGTCCAAAGTGTGGCTTCACTTTTCTAAAAAATAACGAAATCTCGGCCAAATGCAAAATTTGTGACAAAAGGAGTATTTGTGACAGAAGGAGTATTTCCTTCAGAAAGGAGTATTTCCTTCAGAAAGACCGTTGGTTAGCAAGGCTAAACTTTTTTGACCCTGCCTCTTAAAAGAATCAGAATCGAGAATCTTTAGGAACCAGAATCGAAACAAGGAATCGGAATCGGAATCAAGAAACGTTCAAATTCAAACAATACCCAACCCTACTTTTTATGGCCTTAAAGAGTCTTCCCCTGAAATTTAGAATTCTAAATTGGTGAATTTAGAATTGATAGTGAATTAATTAATTTAGAAATAATGCAATGTGGGAATATTCATGGGTCCTGATAATGCCAAATGTCTTATGTTACCAGTAAAAAGTAGTCAACATTATTTTAAAATATATATAATCAGTGAAAGAGTGCAAGACGACAACAACAAACTCTAATTTTGACAAACATATTTTGTGCAATTCACAATATATGTATATATATATATATATATATATATATATATATATATATATATATATATATATATATATATATATATATATATAGAGTTGTGAGAAGAATTTGAAGCATCAAGAAAAATGAAGTGAAAACGAATGAGTCTCTATGGACCTCTATAGACCTTATGTAGCCCCACCCCTTTTCAGTGCTGCGCTCGTTGTCTTTTGCCTTCCGGTCTGTATTTTCACAGTGATCTTTCATAGGCATTAATGAACTGCTCGTAAAAAAATCCCGGTCTACATTTGTTAAGACATCTGCTTTACAATACTTATGATAAACATTACAATGCTCATGATAACTTTTGTTAACTCTATAATAAGTAAAACCACTTCACCAGCTAATTATTCCTCCACAGCGATGCCATAGGGAAATATATCAGAGCCAACCGCAGAAACGCGAAGCTCAAGGAGCAAATGTTCTGCAGAGTCACGGCGCCCACGTTTCCCTATCGTAGTCACTTCGAGTTACGTCAGAAGTGACGGAGATTGGGGGTTTCGCATAGAAAGCCAATCCTCTTCGAGTATTTAACAACGAGCCAATGGCATGCGAATGCCTTGGGGCTGCGGAATTTGCATAGCGTACTCCGCCCCACCCTGTGGGTATAAAAAGGAGGAAGTAACGCAACCGCAGTATGTTTTCGCTTCGGAGCCAAGAGCATTCTTCACTCCACAAGCCATTATCACTGATCAAAGCCTCTTCGGAGACGAGCGTCCTCTCCAGTGTTGGTGTGACGGCGGTACCCAGCGGGATTCTGCATTGCCTGCGATCTGTGCAGTGGTCTGCCAGACTTTGCGTTTCTCCCTGGTCGCCTCAGCGCTGCAGAGTGAATTTCCTCCTCTCCTAAAAGAGCTGCACGTGGCACGTCTTTTTAAAGATGAATCGCCCGTGTTCTTCTGGATGTGGTCGATTTCTGTCCTCCTCTGATGGTCACGATCGCTGCGTTGTATGTCTGGGTCTTCGTCATGCAAAAGCAGCCCTCGTGGATGAGTCATGTTCCTTTTGTGGGAATATGACCATCTCAACACTGAGATCGAGACTCAATGATCTTACTGTGAGAGTCCCCGCCACCGTTACCCGATCTGCTTCCTCTTCCCGGGGAAGCTCGTTGGTCGCGGCCAGGGTGATCTGTCGGTGACAGTGTGGCATAATACCCCGACGCTAGTTCCTCGGGCCACACCCACCGCAACAGTGTTGCAGCCAGCGAGCGCTGGGGCGTTGCAGACGTCTGCCTCCTCGCAGGCACCCTCTGCTTCGCTCGGCGCTCCAGAGGATGATGTGATGTCGATCACAGCATCACAAGGTGGGCTCGATTCCTCGGGTGAAGATACGGCGGCGTTGCCTCCCTCGGGAGTGCCGGCGCCGCCTGTGTCTGATCCTGAGATGACGGCCATGCTTTCTCGGGCCGCTGTGAGTATTGGGTTGGAGTGGAACCCTCCGCCCCACCCCGATCACTCACGGATGGATGAATGGTTTTTGGGCAAAGCTGCCGCCGCAAGGCCACAGCCAACCCCAATACCATTCTTCCCCGAGTTGCATGCGGAGCTGACGAAGACATGGCAGGCTCCTTTGACCTCCCGTGTCCGACCGTCAGCCCCCGCCTTTCCCCCTCGTGGACGCGGCTGCCCGTGGGTATGCGGGGTTGCCTCCGGTGGAGCGCTCTGTTGCGATGCAACTGTGTCCGCAGAGCGCCTCCTCCCGGGGGCCTCCCAAGCACCCGTCCAAAGCCTGTAGGTTCTCGTCGTCGATGGCGGCGCGCGCCTATAGTGCAGCAGGACAGGCAGCCTCCGCCCTACATGCGATGAGCACTTTGCAGGTTTTCCAAGCCAAACTGCTCAGAGACATGTCCGAGGGCGGGACTGACCAGGGTTCGTTTGACGAACTTCGAGCCGCCACTGACCTCGCTCTCCGGGCGACCAAAGTGGCCGCTCGCTCCCTGGGTCAGGTGATGGCCACTAGCGTGGTCCAGGAGCGCCACCTATGGCTTAACCTGGCGGAAGTGCGCGAAGCCGAGCGGACTCGTCTGCTTGATGCCCCGCTTTCCCAGGTTGGCCTTTTCGGCGGTGCGGTTGAGGACTTTGCCCAGCAGTTCTCGACCGCTCAGAAGCAGACCGAGGCGATTAAACACATCCTGCCCCGACGGCCAGCTGCTGCCTCCACCCAGCCGTCGGCACAGCCGCCTCAGCCTGCTCGCCGCCGAGGGACGCCCTCCAGCGGCCCCCCTCCCTCCGACGCGGCCACAGCAGCAGCCTTCACCCAGGCCGCGTCGTCGAGGTGACCGCAGAGGAGCGTCACAGCCCCCTCAGGATCCGCGCCCCGCTAAACGCCAGGCCAAGCGGCGTTCCTGAGACGGGCTGCTCAGTGTTGGCGTCGAGTCTTTCTCGGGAGGTGGTAGCAGGCCCCCTCCTTCCCCCGGTGGAGGGCCGGGGGAGATCTTTTGTTCTCCCGCTGCTCACCCACGGGTGAGCAGCACCCTAAAATGGTTAAAGAAAGACTTGACATCATCACTGAGCACACAGTCGCCAGACCCTCGACAGAACAGACCCCCGTGGAACGCTGGTCCTTCCCTGGTCTCGACTGTCGAGGAGCAGAGCTCGACTACGCACCCGCCCGGGTTAACCCCTGGGCGCATGCCTGTCGCTCTGCCTCGCTGCCCCTCCGGGGGACGTCTGTATCTCGCATGACCCCGCTGGTTCAGTTCCTGGGAGCATGGTTAGAGCTCCCCGACCTGTCCCGCTGGGTCATCAGAACGATCAGATTCGGCTATGCGATTCAGTTCGCACGGTCTCCTCCCCGTTTCAGGGGAGTTCGCTCGACTTTGGTCGGTGGCAAGTGCCCCGGTCATGAGAGCGGAGATTGCGACCCTGCTGGCGAAGGGTGCAATCGAGACAGTCCCTCCAGCCGAGGTGAGGTCCGGCTTCTACAGCCCTTACTTCATCGTCCCCAAAAAGACCGGTGGGTTACGACCGATCCTGGATCTACGCGTCTTGAACCGCACCCTTCATCGGATGCCGTTCAAGATGCTCACGGCCAAACGCATTTTCGAATGCGTGCAGCCACAGGATTGGTTTGCAGCGATCGACCTGAAGGACGCGTACTTTCATGTCTCCATATTGCCTCGACACAGACCGTTTCTTCGGTTCTCTTTCGAAGGCCAGGCATATCAATACGCAGTTCTCCCATTCGGGTTAGCTCTGTCCCTCGCGTCTTCACGAAGATCGTCGAGGCAGCCCTTGTTCCCCTTCGCGAACACGGGGTTCGCATCCTGAATTACCTCGACGACTGGCTACTTCTAGCACACTCTCGAGAGCGGCTCTGCGAACACAGAGACCTGGTGCTCCGGCACCTAGCCCGTTTGGGCCTTCGGGTCAACCGGGAGAAGAGCAAACTTTGCCCCGTGCAGAGGATCTCTTTTCTCGGCGTGGAGATGAGACTCGGTCGCCATGTCCGCGCAGCTTACGAGCGAGCGCGCACACTCACTGCTGACTTGTCTTCGACAGTTCGAGGGCAAGAGCGCGGTCCCACTGAAACTTTTTCAGAGGCTCCTGGGGCATATGGCATCCGCAGCCGCGACTACGCCGCTTGGACTGCTTCATATGAGACCGCTTCAGCTGTGGCTTCGCGATCGAGTCCCGAGGTGGGCATGGCATCGCGGCTCGCTCCGAGTTCCAGTGACTCCAGCGTGCCGCCGAACCTTCTTCCCGTGGTCGAACCTCAGCTTCTTACGGACTGGTGTTCCGCTTCAGCGAGTTTCCAGGCATCTTGTTGTCTCCACGGATGCGTCTACCACGGGATGGGGTGCCATGTGCAATGGGCATGCAGCCGCGGGGTCCTGGACAGGACCCCAGCGCCTCATGCACATCAATTGCCTCGAGCTGTTGGCAGTACGCCTGGCCCTGCACCGCTTCCGAGCACTGCTCAGGGGTCAACACGTACTTGTCCGTTCAGACAATACCGCTACAGTGGCGTACATCAACCACCAGGGTGGTCTACGCTCACTCCGGATGTCGCAGCTCGCCCGCCACCTCTTGATATGGAGTCAGAAGCACCTGAGGTCCCTTCGTGCTGTGTACATTCCAGGAGTCCGGAACCTAGCAGCCGACGAGCTGTCACGGGTCCGCCCTATCTCCGGCGAATGGAGACTCCATCCCCAGACGGTCCAGCTAATTTGGGACCAGTTCGGGGAGGCACAGATAGACCTGTTCGCCTCTCGGGACTCATCCCACTGCGCCCAGTTTTATTCCCTGTCCGAGGGCACGCTCGGCACAGATGCGCTGGCGCACAGCTGGCCGCGGGGCCCACGCAAGTACGCGTTTCCCCCAGTGAGCCTCCTTGCACGGGTGTTGTGCAAGATCAAGGAGGACGAGGAGCAGGTCTTGCTGGTAGCCCCTTATTGGCCCACCAAGACGTGGTTCTCCGAACTCATGCTCCTCGCGACAGCACCTCCTTGGCCTATCCCTCTGAGGCAAGACTTACTCACTCAGAGACGGGGCACTCTGTGGCACCCTCGTCCCGATCTGTGGAGGCTGCACGTGTGGCTCCTGGACGGGACGGAGGCAGGCTTGAGTTCGCTGCCACCTGCGGTGGCGGCAACCATCACTTCCGCTAGGGCGTCATCTACCAGACGCCTCTATGCGTTGAAGTGGAACCTCTTCGTCAATTGGTGCTCTTCTCGCGAGAGACCCCCGGATATGTCCGATCAGAGTCGTGCTGTCGTTCCTGCAGGAAGGGTTGGAGCGTAGGCTGTCGCCCTCCACCCTTAAAGTTTACGTCGCGGCCATTGCCGCCTCTCATGTTGCAGTGGAAGGTAAGTCCCTCGGCAAGCACGACCTGGTCATCAGGTTCCTGAGGGGAGCGAGGCGACTAAATCCGCCTCGCTCTCCCCTCGTTCCCTCTTGGGACCTCGCAGTAGTTCTAAGTGCTCTGCAGAGGCCTCCCTTTGAGCCTTTGCAATCGGTAGAGTTAAAGTTTCTGTCTATGAAGACAGCACTCCTGGTTGCACTGGCCTCCATCAAGAGGGTAGGGGACCTGCAGGCATTTTCCGTTGACGAAGCGTGCCTGGAGTTCGGGCCGGCTTACTCTCACGTAGTCTTGAGACCCCGGCCGGGATATGTGCCCAAGGTTCCCACCACTCCCTTCCGGGACCAGGTGGTGACCCTGCAAGCGCTGCCCCTGGAGGAGGCAGACCCAGCCTTGACACTGCTCTGTCCAGTACGTGCTCTCCGCACTTACGTTGACAGAACGCAGTGTTTCAGGACCTCAGAACAGCTCTTTGTCTGTCATGGGGGGAGCCAGAAGGGAAGGGCTCTCTCAAAGCAACGGCTGTCCCACTGGTTAGTGGATGCCATTGTTTTGTCTTACCAGCAGCAAGGCCGACCGTGCCCCCTTGGTGTGACGGCCCACTCCACTCGGAGTGTGGCTTCCTCTTGGGCTCTAGCGCATGGCGCCTCGCTAACAGACATCTGCAGAGCTGCAGGCTGGGCGACACCTAACACCTTCGCCAGATTTTATAATCTGCGAATTGAGCCGGTGTCCTCTCACGTACTCGCTTCCGCCAGTACTGGACCCGCTTAGTGTCTTCGCTTGCTCGCCATTCCACTCTCTGACTGGATAAGTGCGTTATTTCTCAGTTGAGTCTTCCATGAAGCCCTGAGTCCTCCAGCACTCATGATGCGGGCACCACTGCGTGTTGCTATGGTGCCGGCTAGGTGCATCCATGTGCACGGTTCCCTACGGTAACTGTCTCATGTGTATTATCCACTGTAAGCCTCTCTGAGCATGTGTCTTCCCTTGGCAAGCCATCTGCCACCCCTGGAGCTAAGTTCTTGCCACCTGCGGTTGGCGCTCCAGTGATCCCCATGTGTAGTCCCTATGTGGCCACATGCGTTCATAAGTCCTCCTTCGGTAGGCATTGGTAGCATGTTCCTCCCGGGATATGCTTCCCAGTGTACCTTGGTATTCCTGTGTTAAAGAAGGAGCTCCTGGTTATGTCATTTTGCAGGAGTCCAGTCTTTCGCAGGGCACTGGAAGACAGCTTGAAGTTGGCGTGATGGCACTGACCCCCAATCTCCGTCACTTCTGACGTAACTCGAAGTGACTACGATAGGGAACGTCTCGGTTACTAGTGTAACCCTCGTTCCCTGAGTAGGGAACGGAGACGTTACCGTCTCCTTGCCACTTCTGCTGTACCGCTGGGTAGACGCCTAGTTCAGTCTTGGCTCCTCAGCGAAGACATACTGCGGTTGCGTTACTTCCTCCTTTTTATACCCACAGGGTGGGGCGGAGTACGCTATGCAAATTCCGCAGCCCCAAGGCATTCGCATGCCATTGGCTCGTTGTTAAATACTCGAAGAGGATTGGCTTTCTATGCGAAACCCCCAATCTCCGTCACTTCTGACGTAACGTCTCCGTTCCCTACTCAGGGAACGAGGGTTACACTCAGTAACTCGAAGACGATTTCTCTGGTGCATAAGGTCTATTGGATAGATGTGGTCATTTCACTTTAATTCCTTAACTATAAGAAAAACTGTTTTTCGACTAACCACCAGGTGGTAGTATTCTATCCCTAACACATAGAGCAATGTCCAAAAACTGTTTAAATTTAATTATCATCATCATTTAAGTGTTTTCTTTAAAAAAATCATTTTTCATGTGCCATTTTATGGCCTAGTTATGTAATTGTGCAGTAAATAGGTAGAAAACTTTAAAAAATAAAAAAACACAGCATAAATAATTAGTTGAGAAGTGAATTAAAAAAATTATATATAGTTTTCCATATAAAAAATGTATATTTCCTTATGCAATCACTCTTTAAAAGTCTGGGGTCAAAATGACCCCAAACACCTTAAGTATTGTCCTTTTCTAAAGGGGTCGCACACCGGACGCGCCGCGTCGCGTCAAGGACAACTCAAGGTATCAGCACACCGGACGCGCACTTTCTCATCAGTGTATGGCCAGCAATATTGTAATGTTTAATGACAGGAAATGAAGATAATGTCTGTTCTATGTTATGATTGTACTGTACAATTAAATACAATCGTTGCTGAGTCTGCAGTCTGAAAACTTTACCTCAGAGCATCTGTTAACTGAACGAATTGAGAATCTCACCTGAAAAATCCAATAACATCAGCAATTGTCATTCAAGCAGCTGATTTCTGTAAATGAATGCAAAACGAAATGTATATTGCAGCATAGGGCGAAGTCAGGATCCATCAGCAAAGATTTGAGACAAAAATAATTTAAATTTGATATAAAACTATGTAAATGGCGCTCTGTGGGCGCTGCAGGGTTTTGAACACGGTCCTGAGCCGTCGCTAGGCGCCGCCGACAGACGCCGAATGGCACCGCCGGTGTGTGTACACTCATAGAGAATAATGTGTTCGAATTTTAAAGACGTGGCGCTGCGCGACGCGGCGCTGCTGCGTCCGGTGTGCGACCCCTTAAAAGTGATTAAGGGTTAATCAACAGTACATTCTTTGTTAACCTTTTATCATATGTCTTGGAGTTTCGCAATAATATTTTATCGTGAGTTCAGTATCGTGATATGTATCGAATCGTGACATGAGTGTATCGTTACACCCCTAGTTAATATATATACTTTTTTGTTTAAAAAAAGTAAAAAACAAACAACGTAATTATAAGAAGTGCCCTTTTTTTACTCGAGCCCCTGCCCTCAAAATGTCTGTGCACGTCCCTGTATATATCTAAAGGGATATATCTATTTCTGCTTTTGCTTTCGTATCTACAGTATTCCACTATAAAAGTGAGAATCGTCCAACTTGATAGCTCATTTTTCACTTCTCTGCCTGCAGCCGCCTACTCTCGTCTACATTCAAGATGAGTTGTTTGGCATCTCAAATGAGCCTAAAGCCAAGAATTGCAGAGGTTTGATGGAAAATGGATCAAAGCACCGTTTTGGTGATGCCAGATTAAAAAAAAAAGCTACAAAGATGTTTTCCCTATGAGACTCTCTCTCTGAAGTCTCTCTCTATGGATTCATCATCTCACTGTACAACAATATTGATATATTTAATGACATTTGTTTTCTTTTTGTTTATCCCTGTCTTTGTTCCTCATTCTCTTTCAGTGTATTTTTCAATAATTTGTAACCAAATCCAGGGAGCTTTAGTGGTATGTTTGGTCTCTGTCCAGGCTACAGCTAGTATTTTTTTTAGGTCATGGGACAACACCGTTGGCTATTTTCAGATTATAAATAAGACGACAATATTTATCTGAATACAAGTAGATTCTTTCCATGTAAGACTAACGTCTCCCCTTTGGTTAATATTTTTGTTTCATCATGATACAAAAATACTGATCCCAAATGTTTTATATAGGGTCAGTAAGATTTTAAGATTTAAATTATATCAAAAGTGACGGTAAAGATATTTTATGATATATAATGAATTACAAAATATTTCTATTTCAAATAAATGCTGTTCTTTTCACAAGAATGACTTCAAAATATATTGAAATAGAATAGTTATTTTTAATTATGTTTCATAATATCACGGTTCTTCATTTTTTTAATTTCTGATTGCAGACTTTATAAATCTGAACACATTAAGTCTCATTTATATGTTTTAACATAATTAAAAAAAATACTTGCTTCATTTTAATCTAATTGCTGTCTAGGTGAAACAGTTGGGTAGTGATCTATAGATTGTTCACAGCTTTTTTTAACCACATAACATTTCCCACATTTGGGAAAGCATGGAAAGTATATTTTTATTGCTTTTTTCCCCGTAATGGACACAGTTGGCAAGCACTGCCAGATTCAATTACACAACTACTGTACACACCTTTAACTGACTTCATATTTGTATCTCACTGCACATGTACATAACCTTGGGATTAAAAGCACTTTTTGGATGAGGCTTTAGCACTCGTATTGGACCCACCTTTGACTTTGTTTCTGTCTTACAAAACATTCATCAACTGAGAAAAAAGAGATGCATTCGTATGACAACTGTGTAAAGTGACTTGTAAACCTTTTAGTGGCAATGACCCAGGATTGAACTCATAAACAGATTGACCCTTTTCACAAAGCCTGACATTTTAAAGAGAGTTACTGAGTGGAATGAAGCTAAATTTATCCGATAGGATATATCAGAGACTCGCATGTTAACTTGAACTCAGGCGTTCATTGGATGCATATTATAACTATAGCATATAAATATAAAAATAATAATTAAAAAATCATGTAAAAATTGTGTGATACTTAAACTTTAAAGTTGTTTAAATCTTCCTTAAAGGTTCATTACATCTAGTTTCATTACATTTTAGTGTACATTGATGCTTTTTACCCAAATTAACTTCCATTGCTTTTAGGTATGCATTTTATCAGTTGTGTACTACTGATGGGATTCTTGATGTTTTTTTTCCACTCTTTGTAAATCACCAGAGGGCCAAAGTTGTTAATAATCGAAATATTGGCAGGACAAAACAAGGATGCATACACCATTTCAATACTAAAATGTAGCTTTCAGTTTACTTTAAATATTATACTTTTACTTCATATTGATTTGTCTAATTTTTTAAAAATATCTGTTAAATGTTTGGATGGATGGATGGATGGATATAGATAGATAGATGGATATAGATGGATAGATAGATGGATATAGATGGATAGATAGATGGATGGATGGATGGATGGATGGATGGATGGATGGATGGATGGATATGGATAGATGGATGGATATAGATAGATGGATGGATATAGATAGATGGATGGATATAGATAGATGGATGGATGGATGGATGGATGGATGGATGGATGGATGGATGGATGGATGGATGGATATGGATATAGATATAGATATAGAGATAGATAGATATAGATATAGATAGATAGATAGATAGATAGATAGATAGATAGATAGATAGATAGATAGATAGATAGATAGATAGATAGATAGATAGATAGATAGATAATGATAGATAGATAGATAGATAGATAGATAGATAGATAGATAGATAGATAGATAGATAGATAGATAGATAGATAGATAGATAGATAGAATACATACATGTATATAATATGCTACATAAACCGCTTACGTTTTTATTGAACCTGTAATATTAAATAAATGATTAAGAAGGACGAATAAGTCATTTTAATGACACTTTCCATATAAAACAAGATGGTTCATTGCCAAATTCTTCTGTGACAGTTGTGGCTAAAATGAAACACTGACATTGGCTTAGGGGAAAGTCATGAAAACCAAAAGCACAGGGAATAGATCAACAGTCCCATTTGCAGCAATATTTAAACAGTTCTATTTTGATTCCCTTATAAAACCTCCCCACTTAATTGTGCACTACAGATTCAGGAGCTAATTGCTTATATGACACATGTCCTACCCAGTTTATTGGCGACACACACACCAATAGCTCCTCATTTATTAAGATAATTAATTGAACAAATTTCCTTAGTGCTGCTAATATGCACACAGCAGCAGTTGTCATCCTAAATGCGTAGTGCTGTGCCAGACAGACAGGATGAATGCATAATATATTTGTGTTAGAAAATGTCATGTTCGAAAACACTAGTCTGAGCTTTAGATCACATAAAGACAGGACACATCAATTATGGATGTACTGTGATCCTCCTTAAATATTTGGACATGATTTTAAGCCATGTTTAAAATCAAATTAATTTTGTTTTTAATAATAAATATACTGTATATAAAACGAAAAAATGCATTAGCAAACACGCTATATTGCTGTGATTGTATCATTATTATTTTTATTTTGTATGTTTTTATATTTGTGAATTTTTAAGTGAGGTGTAAGTAGGGGATTGATAAAACTTGAAGGGATAGTTCACCCAAAAATGAAACATTTCCCATAATTTACTCACCCTCAAGCCACTACAGGTGTATGACTATCTGTTTTTAGATGAACACAATAGGAGATATGTTTAAAAATATCCTGGCTCTTCCAAGTTTTACATGGGAGTGAATGGGGCGAGATTTTGAAGCGCTCAAATTTTTAGTTCTCTCAACTATTGCCTTAATAAATGTACTGAGTAAAGATACTTTTGTCAATGTTGATACTAGCTACTACTTTGGCTCAAAAATGGCTCATTTAGCCAACGAATTCAACAGATTTCTTGTTTAGCATATTTTCGTTTATTTATGTTTTGATAGCCACAGCATATAGTCTTATTGGACGCTTCAGGTATAATATACACTCACCGGCCACTTTATTAGGTACCCCATGCTAGTAACGGGTTGGACCCCTTTTGCCTTCAGAACTGCCTCAAATCTTCGTGGCATAGATTCAACAAGGTGCTGGAAGCATTCCTCAGGGAGTTTGGTCCATATTGACATGATGGCATCACACAGTTGCCGCAGATTTGACACCACCACCACCAGCCTGAACCGTTGATACAAGGCAGGATGGATCCATGTTTTCATGTTGTAGACGCCAAATTCTGACCCTACCATCCGAATGTCGCAGCAGAAATCGAGACTCATCAGACCAGGCAACGTTTTTCCAATCTTCTATTGTCCAATTTCGATGAGCTTGTGCAAATTGTAGCCTCAGTTTCCTGTTCTTAGCTGAAAGGAGTGGCACCCGGTGTGGTCTTCTGCTGCTGTTGTAGCCTATCTGCCTCAAAGTTCGACGTACTGTGCGTTCAGAGATGCTCTTCTGCCCACCTTGGTTGTAACGGGTGGTTGTTTGAGTCACTGTTGCCCTTCTATCAGCTCGAACCAGTCTGGCCATTCTCCTCTGAACTGCCGCTCACTGGATGTTTTTTTTCTTTTTCGGACCATTCTCTGTAAACCCTAGAGATGGTTATGCATGAAAATCCCAGTAGATTAGCAGTTTCTGAAATACTCAGACCAGCCCTTCTGGCACCAACAATCATGCCACGTTCAAAGTCACTCAAATCACCTTTCTTCCCCATACTGATGCTCGGTTTGAACTTGTTACATGCCTAAATGCACTGAGTTGCCGCCATGTGATTGGCTGCTTAGAAATTAAGTGTTAACGAGCAGTTGGACAGGTGTACCTAATAAAGTGGCCGGTGAGTGTATAAGATTTTTGGATTAAAATATTCAAAAACCACTAAAACAATGTTGTATATTTTGTTGACTTTCTTTGTTGAGAAATCAGCTTTTTCCACCAGTGTAATGGATCATGTCCTTGCGTCACCTGTCAATGAAGCCCTTAATTTCCGTTTTTACTTCCGTAAAGACTATGGAAACACCAAAAATGATTTAATATAATATTTTTTATTATACAGGAGCATTATTGTTTGCAGTGGCGTGCAAATATCTCCTCAGGGGCAGGGGCGGAGAATGCTTCAGAATGCGTCTGAAATCGAGTTATACTTATATATATATATATATATATATATATATATATATATATATATATATATATATATATATAGCCTATGTTTGTATTGTTATTGTTAGTGACAAGGGTGTTTAAGTGTATTGTTATTTATTATAATAATAATAATAATTGTATACAATTATCAGAAAAGTGTACAATACATTTTGAGGAAAGGTTTTTTTTTTTTTTTTTTTTAAACTATAATTATTGACAATCAAAGAATCTTGTTGCACTGGTTTGGTTCCAATTGGGCCAAAAACCTAGGACTAGTTCGCAAAATTAGGTCAAAAAATCATTTCATATAAAAAAAAATAATAATGTATGTCAAGCTTAAGTATAAACTATAAATCAAATGACTTACTGCATGTAGTGGATTGTGTACAACAGCTTTTCAGGAAAGGTTTGATAATGTTGATAATGTTTAAGCCTTAGAAATATTCATATCAAATATGATACAGTGGGCTACATAGGGTTAAGTATAATCTTTCTTGCCTTAAAGAATGTTGATGTTTAACAATTCCATTCTTTATCAAGATTCTTAACATACTGTTCTGACTTGCCAATGCTCACATGAGTGTCCCATAGCATTCTGAATTATTATAGATTTGGAATAGAAACTGTTGAACAAACATTTAGACAATCAGATGTCCTTGAAACATGCAGAGTATGACTAAACAAACAGTTAAACTGATAGTGAAAGATCCTAAACACTAAACGTGAAGATTTGTAGTTGCAGAAGGTAAACTACTTCTTTACCAAGCAACAGTGCTCTTACTAAACACAATTTTGTCAAAGTTTCAGTTTATCCGCAGTATTGGAGGAACAATTCAGTTCACCAACCTATAAGTCTTTGTTAAGGCAGCAGTGAAATTGAAGGTATGTAATTGAATGTACCAAAGTATTAATTTAACAAGTAAACAAAGTATTAAAGTAATACTTTTTTAAACTACAGACCACAAACATTTGAAGTAGCCTACTGTAGTATTTACATCAACAACACATAGCATTCAGGGCAGTCACAGTAACGTTATGAGCCGGAACTGTACGCATGAGACAGTACAAACTATTTTGAAAAACTATTTTGGACACGACAGGAAATCCACAGACTCTTTTTGAGCACATACAAAGAGAGTGTTTACATAGATGTTAGTATTAAAAACACCCCATTCACTTCTAAAGGTCAGAAAGAGAGTGGAAAATGATCTTTAAAAAAACTAAATGGATCCTAAAATACTAATTGAAAAGTTTAAATAAACACACTGCAACTATCTAATACTGTTTTTAGCTTCACTTATGCCGTTTCCCATGGCACTACAATTCAAATCGAATTACTGAATTACTGCACTTTAATGACATCCATTAGCATTTAATAAATCATTAAATGTGGTTTACATGACAGACTATTGATCATTCATTTCCAGAGGGAGATGGTACTTCATGTTTTAGTGCTAATATCTGTGTGCATGTCTGCATGGCAGTATTATGACATATTGATCTGTTCTATTCGACTGAAGTTCATCATTCTTAAGCTTGCACTACGACAATTCTTTCTTACCTATACTAAAATGCATGTTTGAGCTATGCTAAAATGCATGTTTAACCTATAAAAGCAACTTGCATGGACATTTCGTAAAACATGTCATGCTTTGTAGCATAGTTAAAGACACGTTTGAAAAGCTACTTAAATGGGACCTATTATGCAAAATTTACTTTTATATGGTGTTTGGACATGAATGTTGGTAGTGTGTGCATGCAACTCATCTTTTTAATCCAGCTTTCTATGGGAGTGCTTCAGATGTGTGCGCTCAGAAAATCATATATCAGAAGTTTAGACTGAGATGACTTTAAAATGCATGCAGATAATAAACTTTCATGACGATGAAGAACTGCAATGTCACGTGAACATGAACATAATAGAGATGATAATCAAAACCAAGCAGATGTTCTGTTCGGTTTTGGCAGAGTATCCCAGGCACAAGCTTTAAAGAATCCACCCGAATGGGTGCAGAAGCTCATTTGCATTTAAAGGGTACATATCATGCTTTTAAATCATTCATTTTTACTTATAAATCATACATTTGTGGTCTATATAAAGCATAACTGCAATGCTTGGGTCTGAATTCCTCATTATTATAGCTCCACAGGCCCCTTTTCTACCCCTTTTCTGATGTGCTTCTGTGAGCAAGTCGTTTCAATGCGGCCCTTTGAATGAAAAGACGTACCGTCTTACCCCGCCCACTCTCCAGGTTGCTGAGTTCACGGTCAGTTCAACTCAGGTTCAACTCTCTGCGTTCGGCCATTATTGTAGTTTGATAAGAGATACGATTACTATAGCTTCAAAGAACATTTTTATTCACACGTTAACAAAATGTCAACAACTGACTTGTCCACCAAGCCTTACATATTCGAGCCAGAGCGAGCGATTTGAAAAAGATGGCGACGACGAACCTGCAGAACAGACGTCTTCATATGGAGGCAGTGGTATGTAAGTTAACTATGTTGTGTTATTAGTGAAAGTCGACTATTTCTCTTGTTAAAACAAGCACACTGACCAGATAAATGACTGTGGTCTGATCTTATCACTAAAAATCTGTATTGATAATAATACGATAACTTACGTTTAGAAAGCATCAGGAAACACAGCAGCTAAATGATAGAAGGAATTTACCCGATCGGCAAACCCTTCTGTATACTGGCTGAGGTTGTTGAAGTGGGGATCATTGAAGTGCTTCAGGTCACTACATCCAACAACCGAACATTTTGACTAGCCCTCTCGTAACTTCTGCATGATTGAGCTTGGACCACAAAATCGGAGCGAGAATAATAATGGCGGATTGCTCGAAGTGTTGGGCCGGTAGTCGATGTCCTTATTTGTCAGTTCCTCTGCAAATACTGTGATGTTATTGTTCAAAAAACAATAGACAACAGAAAAAGACAACAGAAAAATCTGAACAGGTTGAAAAATATGACCAAAACAGAATATAAAGATATAAACGAAGCACCTGAAGAGAATAATTTAATCTTTATCTGTACTTATAAACACTCCAAATATACAACAAAATGCATTTAAGGGCTAAAAAAGTGGATTTTGCATGATATGTGCCCTTTAAAGATACATGCACAAAAACAGCATGTGTTCCTTATACTCAAAATTGTCATTTACAACATGCTATAATAAATGATTTTCAGCTGAAACTTCACAGACATGTTCTGGGGACACCTGAGACTTATATTACATCTGGTAAAACGTGGCATGATAGGTCCCCTTTAAATGTCCTAATTGAACTAAGGCATATTCTTGGATTAATATAGATTCTGTGTGTGAAACCAGGCCATAGACTGTAAAGCCACAACAATGTGGTCTGGTTTCAGAAACTGGGCTTAGATTAATTTAAACCAGGATTAGGGCTTCATTCAATTAGGACATTTAAGTACCTTGTAAGAATGTGCATTTGAGGAAAAACATTAGGCCTATATCTGGTGTGAATCTTGTGGCAAAACAATGGCATTGACAAATTGTATTATATTTCAGTGCAAGTTGTTTTCAGATAAGACATCTTAACCCTTGTCTGGGATACCAGGGGTGTATGAATTACTGGACAAATAAATGTAATGGATTTTAAATCTAATTATACATTTGCTTTTTCTTTTTCTATACATTTAGTTTATAGAATATCTGGAGTTATCCATTAACTTCTCCATTTCATTTCCTGAGAAGCCACATGTACTTTTACCCGCAGGTGCATTAGTAGCATATTTTATTCATCTTGGAAGAGCAATTCAATATCTAGTTGGTTTTTAGTGTTCCACTTCACTCAACAGAAAAATAATTTTATTTGTTTTGTTCCTGTTCCTGACATAAAAAGTAATGTTGTGGTTTCTACTCAAGAACGACTAGCAAAAACCAACTAAAAGGTATTAGCTTGAAGAGAAATCAATGATGATTAAAGACAGGTGTAACTAATGACAATAACTACTAATATGACAACAAGGAGAGACCAGAAACCAAACCGGAAGAAAACCTGGAAACAATGAGAACAGAGAATGCACTTTAAAATAAAAGTCCAACACAGACACAGAACTGGGATTGCAACTTTACTTATCCATCAAAATAAAGAAAACCAAACCTAAATACTGAATTACACCATAAAAACTGAATGAACTAAATGTACAATGAAAGAGATCTGTATGGGAAGGCTTCTTCTGGGAAACTACCTAATGTCTGACAAAATGCAGATAAATACATGCATATTATACCAATTATTTTAACAAGCTGACCCCGGGTATTTGTCTATCTAAGCAAGTTCAGAATCTCAGGCCGTGGTGTGTCTGTTAAACTAAGTGTTGTTCCCCGTCGAGTTGGAAATGAAGAACAAGGGTGTGTCTACCCGAGAGGACATACCCAGCAAACAACTTTGAACGTTAGTTTTTGGTTCCCAGAACATTCCTAGAACTTTTCCTTAAGGTTAAAGGAACGTTCCCAGAACATTCTCCTTACGTTAGAAAAATGGAACCTAAAAATAACCTACATGGAACGTTCCTATAACGTTCTTGTTTGGTTCCCAAAAAAATTACCTCATGGGACCATTCAGAGAACGTTCAGGGGAACATTGGTAACATTTTACAATATGGGTGCACTAATAAGCTTAATTAATGCTTAACTAATGCACAGATAATACTGAATTATTGTGTAACTAATGATTATTTAAGCTATTCATTAATGATTACCACATTATGAACTAATTAAGAATCTGTAAGGTTAATGTATTAGTTCATACATGAATTGTTATTAATTAAATATATAGTTGTGGATTCATTTCATAATAACTCATTTTTTAACTAATCGTGTTAATTAATATGTTAATTACCAGAATGAGCCAAAGCCTTGTATTTCAACTTCCAGATACTATGACAGGTGCACTAATATGCATTAATACATGATTAATTACTTCATTTGTTAGTGCAAATTCATGTGCAAATTACTACAATTACTAAATGACTAGTTAATAATGATGTGCCCCAATAAGTAAAGTCATAACATAATGTTACCTTTGCAAATCATTAGCTAATGATTAATTAAAGCAGACAACTAGAAGCTGAAGTGCATAGCTTTGACTAATTGTGGTAATTAACACATTAATTTACACTATTAGTTAATAAAATATGTTATTAAGGAATTAATAAACAATAACACATTGAATTAATCGCAATTCATGTATATAATCTATTAATCATATAGACTTTTTATTAGTTGCTGATGCAGTAATCATTAATTAATGGTTTAGTTCTTCATGAGTTATTTATTAACTCATGATTATCTGTGCATTAGTTAAGTATGAATTAATGTATATTAGTGCACCCGTATTGTAAAGGGTTACCGAACGTTCTTTGTTTGCTGGGTATTTATCCCTTTCTGATGAGGGGTGGGATTAAAGTCAGGCACTTTTCCGATCCTGGAATGTGATTGGCCACAGGTCACGGTGTTGCATTATTCTTCTACCAAACCTCTTTTAAATTATTAAAGACATCATATACAATCCATAGAATCCATACACGATAAGAAACGGTGAAGTCATCGTGTCTGCCGTGTTAACATTCAATAACATAAACCGTAAGAGTGTTGCCGTTTATATCAATTTATGGACTCCAAAGGTAGGATTGGATTTAAATATATCTGTGGCCTTTCTTTGTTTCATTGGGAAGGCATTTGCAGTTTTTGCCTAAACATTAGAAATGAGTTTGGTGGTTGGAGTCAACCTGTAGTCCAATGAGAAGTCCTTTTTTGTGTTGTGGGTGCAGAAGGTCTGCCTGCCTCGTAAGAGGTGTCTGGCAGTTGTCTTAGCATCTTATCTGATGTAGCTGACCATTTGTTTGTGTTCATTCATCAAGGATCCAATTACAATGTGGCACACCGGCACTTAGAGAGGGGCCCTGCCATAATTATATCTTATGACTTTTCATTTGGTATGACAAGTTACAGGTAAGTTAAAGGAGGGTTGACTGCTTTTTTTCTTTGCATGATTGTATTTATGGGGTGCAATATAACATGTATTCGTGGTTTTCCTTTTTAAAAGTCTTATTTTTCATAAACTTCACCTTTATTGTCAGCCGCGCTCTCCTCTGTCCCCTGAACGAGCGGTTCACTTCCTGATTTTATGAAAACACTCCCTCAGAAACACGTAGTGGGCTCAGATTGGTTCGTTTGGGCCGGGTGTGTTGTGATTGGCTAAACTGTCGCTCACGTTGTCCGGAAGGTTAACGCCCTTTACCTTTACGGGCGCAGCGTGCATTTCATGAACTCCGGTCCAGATGTAAATATGTGTCGAACTGCAGTATCAATTTGAGGCAGAATCAGACCGAGAAAGCCGCGACGAAGAGAGTTAAACAGAACCTCACCACACACGGCTCTCACTAAACGTTTCTGAATGATAATTTGCTACATTGTTTAACTTTATACACGCTTATTTTACACAATAGCATCTGACTGGCAACAATAGCAACTGACTGGCTACTAATGTTATACTCAAACGGCGTTGGCATGTTTACGTTCTTGATAAAATCGAAAATAACGTCATAAAGCATATATACATGAAAAATACGTTTAAAACATTAGTACTTATATAAAATTCAGGTCCATAATGTTTGTACGCGTTTGTCGTAGACACAAAATAGCATAGGCTAACTAGTAGTGGCTATAAAGCCAGCGCTGGCATTTGGAAAAACACAAAACAACAAAAAACCACAAGGCTATGTCTGGAATTATACATGCAAATACATTTAAAATGATGAAGTCTTAGCCTACTTACAGGTTGTGGCCCAACAACTGCTGCCTCTGGTTTTAAAGTCGGAACTGCTTCATGTTTTAGTAACAGTTTCTTGTTGAATCCGGTGTTGAACTCGTGGAGATTCTGGAAGCTATCTTCCGTAAAATGTGCAGCACAGAGAGCTAACTACATTACTATCGTCATTTTCAGGAACATTATCAAACATAAATTGTATCCATTGTTGAGGAAGAATAGCGTCCGTGGAAAGCCCGAACACAGAAGACCTGACAGCTGCGTGAACAACACACTCGACGAGTTCGACGTGCCTCAGAAATATGCGCATCCCATTTTCTGCATATTCTGAGGGAGGGGTTGATGCAAATGTGTGGGTAAGTGACGTACCATAACCCAGCTGTAGTCCCAATCGAGTCGTTTTTGTAGGCAATTATACTTCCTGATTTTTAAAAGACGATATCTCTGCTTACACTGAACTTTCAGCGCTGCAACTTTGCAGATACTGTTCATGCACCAACAGCAACATTACACACTATTTAAAATGAAAAAAGTGAAATCGCAGTCAACCCCCCTTTAATTATTTCATCCAGGTAGAATTTACTATGCCTTATCAAACAGTATGCAGCATTTGCATGTGTAATAAGTTCCTTCATAAAAACAGTATTGGGACTGCTGCATGTTCCTGCTATTGCTTCACAGCATCATAATGTTTACCTGAAAGATGATGAATGGTCAAATGTCCTTGTTAGTGCAAGGCATAATGCAAACTTCCTAAGTGAGTCTAACTGAACATGCTAGTGTCACAGACAACCCCCATGTTTTATTGTTTATGAAGCATGAACATCTGTTGCTAATGCATGTGAACAACAATGACCTTTGTGCTTTTCTAATGGTGAGTGGTCATGGTGTCTGTCTGCATGACCGGAAAGAAATATTCCAGATTGTTTTCTTTTTCTAATGTCTATGATGAGCATCTGTGGAATAGTTTTGGTTTCCACAAACAATAATTACTGACTTGTCCCACAAGTAAAAATGAGCTCATATCGGTGGAGTTTGTCATTTTAAATTGTGATGATGGAATAGCCTATATCTCAAAATAGTTCTTTTTGCTGGAATTGTCCAGGTACCTTTGCCTACTCTTTTATGAATACTGCATGTGAATTTGGATATCTTGTCACATACTGTTATTCACCTATATAGAAGGAAATTAGGATATTTCAGATTCGGCCAGTCTGTTGTGAGTGAGCTATCGGACTAATTTACTCAAACATTGATTCATTCAGGAACGAAAAAAGTTATTTATTTTATTCATTATTCTATTTTACTGTATTTTTGTTTTGTTTTCGTTTTTTTGTGGCAGGCCTACCTAAACAGTACTGCGAAATCTCGACCAGCCTCATGGCGCCCAGACACTTCACACTCATTGCCCACATGGCAGCCCACACACATTTTGGTCATTAGCCAAATCCGGTCGACATACAGCTTTAAATGGTTCAAAAGGCTTATTTTGCCATTTCATTTCCACAGAAAACTATTAACCGTATACATGTGAAATAAAAAAACAAAAAGCAAAATAACCAGAGAAATGCATACAAATTCTGAGATAAATTAGTTAAGAGAAAATGCTTTATGTGTATGAACTACCAGTAGCCCATGCAATGCCAATATTAGCTATTGTATATTTGATTTTAAAACTTGATTTATGCTTATTATTTGATATAGTAAAATAGGCTATTGTGCTTTCCATAAAAGCCTATGTGTTTTAATCTCTGTCCTAGGGAAATTGTTTCCAAATGTGCACTATAGTTCCAGGATTTCAGTCATTAAGAAAACAAATGCAAATGAGATTTTTACTAAAAACGTGTTGGGTATTGTGGGACGTGTGGGTCTAAACTTAGTTAATTACAATTAAAAACAATTACAATTATCATAGTATTATAGAGATTCTATGGGAAAAAATGTTTGAAAAATTTTAGCACTTTGGCGACATTATGCAACATGCTATGTTTATGATTTCCTGTATTATTTTGCACCCCTGATGTCTAGCCTTATAACCACTTGACTTGCATCCTTAGCAGCCATCTGTCTAACTGCTATTTAAACATTATGTCTTCCTTATGAGTCATTTGACAGGAAAGTGTCAAGAATGTAAATAAATGTATAACCACTAAATTTTCTAGTTTATAACCAAAGCATCCCTTTCTACACAAACACACATGAACTCATGGACATTTACCCTCATTAACATTTCTGATCATGTCATTGCTCTTTTGCACAAATACATTACTTACAATAAATGTAAAGAATAAAGGTTCCAAAAATTATTATTATTATTATTTTTTATTTTATTTTATTTATTTATTTTTTGCAGTAATGGCAAGGAAGAACCATTTTTGGTTCCTCAAAGAACCTTTAAAGAATAATTATTTTAAAAAACACGTTTTCTTATAGTGTGAAGAACATTTTAATATCTAAACAAACTTTTTCACAATAGCCTTTTGTGCATTTGAAATATGCATGGATGTTTAAGGTTCTTCAAGGAACCATAATCATATTTATTTACCACAGAAATGTTGTACTCCAACACTTTAATTTTACCATGGTATTGCCTAGGCCTATTATAATGTCTAAAACACCATGATTCACTATATGAGAATCACGTTCAGTCAAGCTTGCATCAGCTGACTCTCCACGTCTCCAAAAGTGTTGTTTTCTATTCCCGCTCTATCCATCTCTCAACCTGAAACACATTTGGACACTTTTGAAACACCTGACAAACTTGATTTTGATGATAAGCACAAATATTCTCAAGAGAGAGCAAATTTGACATTATATGTCTGCAAACGCTCACATGCCACATGGTAAGGCTGCTTCATTTCATTCACACCTGATGCTAAATAACACAGATGCCACTAATTGTCTGCCCTTCATCCATATCAGCAGACACATTAATTCAAACAAAGTGTTGTGATTCAGTTGCAGAAACAATTTCTATTCATCTTCTTAGAATGATGCCATTTTATATTTCACACTTGTTAATGATCTGCAATATTCAGTGGGCATCCATTCCAATGGTTTTTATATTTAATTCATGATTGTTTGTGCGCATTTCCTCATATTTTAGTCATTTATTCTGGGCATTTGCACATCAAATTGGACACAATATCAAAAATCAGTCCACATACATTTTTATGACCTTCCCAGCTGAACAAAAACAGCACAGATGAAAAATATATAATCTGTTATGAGAAGGCTAAACCTATTGTTGTGGGGATTCATGAAGCATGAGTGGCATAAATAAACAACTCTACCTCCCTATCAAATATTCTAGTTATTAAAATGTAAATTTTTTGGGACAGTTACAAATCACTCAGTAACTGAAGCAGATATGGCCTATATAGCCTAATAAATCAAAAGCTTGTTCATTCCTTTAGATCAACCAGAAACATTTTGTGAAAACATCATGTCCTATTTAAAGGATATGTACACCGTAAAACTTCAAATAATAGCCCAGGCTATTACCGAACTGCATTGGCTTGTATTTGAGAACCGACATCTATATGAGACAGGCCTTCAAAGGAGCTGTATGTAAGATTGTGGCCAAAACTGGTACTGCAATAACATTCAAAATACTAGAGCAGTGTATCCCCTTCCCCCGACTCTGAGGTTGCCAGATAGGCGGCATGATCCAACATTTTTTTTATCTGACACATTTGTAGCGGCTGACTGGTAGATCGGTGGAGGTGGAGCATCATACCAAAACACAACATGACAACATCAACATCAGTTGAGGGCTGCAACTTTACTTTTTAAATGACAATATCCTGGCTGGACTACTGTTGTCAGTGATATAAGTATTTGAAATGAACATGATTTCTTAATGTCTAGTGATATATCAGGGCCATTTTATGATTATTTTAAATAATTTCTTTACATACAGCTCCTTTAATTTAGCGTTAAGATGTTGTTTATTGAGTGTAGGCCTAGAGATAACGATCCAAATAGCATATAGGCTGATAGACGGAAAGCATGACAGTCGAAGGTTACCACATTACGTTTCATTTATAATTTGAATTGTTTAACAAATCAGTTAATGTACGAATTAGCCTACTATATTACCATATGTCTAAAAGGAGATGCACACCGCACAAGAGCGCAGTGGCTCAAGACCTTGATCAAAATCCTACCGCGCCACAGAGCGCCTACATAGTTTTATATTACATTTCCATTTATTTGTCTCAAATCGTCATTATGTATTGACTTCACCCAGTGCTGCAATATACATTTATTTTTACATTCATTTACAGA
This sequence comes from Hybognathus amarus, assembly GCA_030378365.1. Classification (NCBI taxonomy): domain Eukaryota; kingdom Metazoa; phylum Chordata; class Actinopteri; order Cypriniformes; family Leuciscidae; genus Hybognathus; species Hybognathus amarus. The sequence goes on along the minus strand of JAQIUQ010000868.1, from coordinate 8,469 downwards.
AATCAGCTGGTTGAATGAAAAATATATTCCACCAAGACCAAACATGCAATATTCTCATACCCATTTCCATGCAAAATACTCAGAGTTGTCAAAGAATTTACTTTGCTTTACATTTAAAATAAGGTTATAATTTAAATTTAAATTTAAAATGAAATAAAATTTAAAATAATAATAATTTACAAATATTCTCAAAGTTATTAAAAAAAATACACATTACAACTCAAATGTTCTTATAGTATAAAAAAAAACAGAACAGCTTCAAAATTTGCTATTTCAATATGGATTTGTGTAATTCACTTTATTCTAGGCAGAAGGTCCAATGGATGACCAATTATTCTCACAGAATCAATTACGTAATAGCATTTTAGAAAATCTGGAATGAGAGGGTAAATTATATCTTTCTCCAAGGAAGTGCATTCATCCTTATTAAACCAACTATGTAATTTCATGTGTCATGGGGGAAAGTAAAAATGATTAAATGCATAGATTAAATAAACAATGGAGAAAAACGGCTCTAGAGTTTATCATAGTGTCATTTGCTGGAAAATCACTGGACTTTTCCAAGTAAAAAAATGATTATAGAATCTGTCTCATTCTCACCCAATTTAGAACCTGTTGAATGAAAAGAGACACAGACCTTCTTTATAAATCAGAAGTGTTTTGATAAATGAACTTTTTTGCACTTTCTGCTGTTTTTTGAGCAGAATATTTACCCTTAATTTCAGATGCTATGAGCATGTGAAAACTGAATTAAAAAGAAGAAACTTATTTTAAACGTATTTGGCAGTTCTAACAATTAATAAGCCGGAATATTCATCATAACATACATTTGCAATGGACATGGCTATTGGTTGTTTTTCTTTCAGAGTTACTGTCTGACTGATGACTGAAGTCTCAGACAAGCACAAATAATGGCTTTTGTGATGGTTTACGCCTCATATACCATGTGAGAGATCACAGTTTATTGATCCGTGTCAAATCATTTTAATCGAGATAAGATGGTGGGGCGATGAGTGAAACTGTAAGCCTTCAGAATGATTTCATTTGAAAAAAAAAATGAATCTAATCAAAATGCAGTTTCTGAACTTTTAATGGAGTTCAGGTGGAGCATGACATGATGACACTCTCCTGTCAGCAAGTCTAAAAAAAAATGCAAAGACCTATTTTTTAAGAGGTTAATTTATTTAAAAATCCTGAATATGGTAATGCAGCTCTTGTGAAGAACCTTACATCTATCAGACGTGAAATATTACCTATATGATTTAATAGCTTCTGGATGGATGGATGGAGGGAGGGAGGGAGGGAGGGAGGGAGGGAGGGAGGGAGGGAGGGAGGGAGGGAGGGAGGGAGGTAGGTAGGTAGGTAGGTAGGTAGGTAGGTAGGTAGGTAGGTAGGTAGGTAGGTAGGTAGGTAGGTAGGTAGGTAGGTAGGTAGGTAGGTAGGTAGGTAGGTAGGTAGGTAGGTAGGTAGGTAGGTAGGTAGGTAGGTAGGTAGGTAAGGTAGGTAGGTAGGTAGGTAGGTAGGTAGGTAGGTAGGTAGATAGATAGATAGATAGATAGATAGATAGATAGATAGATAGATAGATAGATAGATAGATAGATAGATAGATAGATAGATAGATAGATAGATAGATAGATAGATAGATAGATAGATAGATAGATAGATAGATAGATAGATAGATAGATAGATGAGATAGATAGATAGATAGATAGATAGATAGATAGATAGATAGATAGATAGAACACTATATTAATACTATTTGACCCCCTTTCACCTTCAGAACTGCCTTAATTCTATGTGGCACTGATTTAACAAGGTGCTGAAAGCATATTGTCCCATATTGATAGAATTGCATCTTGCAGGTTGATGGAGATTTGTGGGATGCACATCCAGGGCACGAAGCTTCCGTTCCACTTACATCCCAAAGATGCTCTATTGGGTTAGAGATCTGGTGACTGGGGGCCATTTTAGTACAGTGAACTCAATATCATGTTCAAGAAACCAATTTGAAATGATCCGAGCTTTGTGACATGGTGCATTATCCTGCTGGAAGTAGCCATCAGAGGATGGGTACATAGTGGCCATAAAGGGATGGACATGGTCAGAAACAATGCACGGGTAGGCCATGGCATTAAAACATTGCCGAATTGAGATTAGGGGGCCTAAAGTGAGCCAAAAAAAACACCATTACACCACCACCAGCAGCCTGCACAGTGGTAACAAGGCATGATGGATCCATGTTTTCATTCTGTTTACGCCAAATTTTGACTCGTCGGTCCAGTTCAGTCGGCCCATTCTCCTCTGACCTCTAGCATCAACAAGGCATTTTCACCCACAGGACTGCCGCATACTGGATGTTTTTCCCTTTTCACACTATTCTTTTGTAAACCCTAGAAATGGTTGTGTGTGAAAATCCCAGTAACTGAGCAGATTGTGAAATACTCAGACTGGCCCGTCTGGCACCAACAACCATGCCATGCTCAAAATTGCTTAAATCACCTTTCTTTCCCATTCTGACATTCAGTTTGGAGTTCAGGAGATTGTCTTGACCAGGACCACACCCCTAAATGCATTGAAGCAACTGCCATGTGATTGGTTGATTAGATAATTGCATTAATGAGAAATTGAACAGGAGTTCCTAATAATCCTTTAGGTGAGTGTATATCCGCATACTCCTGTTTCATTATTGATTTATTCCTAGTGACCATTTTTTCTCAGGTCATTTTCATCACACCATTATATTTGCTTCTTTATTATGCCCCAATGGCATATTTAATTTGCAATTGCAGAGAAATGTATGTACCAAATAGTAAAAAGATTATTAACTTTACCTATAAGTTAAACCTACCGAGAAGCTGTTATCATGATTCCCAACGTGTGAAAATGAAATGAAAGTCATTACCACCAAGTGGCCCACAATACTGATGTATACTGTATGTCAAATATAGCCCTACTTGCAGTATCTATGGTAAACAAGACAGTCAAATGGCACCAGCTCATCTATAGCAAAATAATTGGCATACAAAAACAGTTTGTTCATTATCTATTTTCAATAGCGTAAAGATGTATGAAGCAAAGTTCACATATAATTTATGGGGTGGTAATGGTGCAGTGGATAAGAGACACATGCCTTTGGTGTGAAAAACCCGGGTCCCCACTGTAAGACACCAATGTGTCCCTGAGCAAGACACTTAGAACCCTTGTTGCTCTAGAGGCATGCGACCTCTGACATTTATTTCAATTGTGAGTCGCTTTGGATTAAAGCATCAGCTAAATGAATAAATGAAAGTCATTTTTAAACCAAGCAGCTTTATGTTGGTCAGTACGCAGAGGCCTCATGAAGAATCTTTTTCACCCTCACACAAAGCTCCCAATCATGCTGATTCCTGTTGGAAGTACTGGTTATGTGGGAGTAGTTAACTACAAGTAGCGTAGCTACTAACTTAACTAATTTTTTCAGTAGCTTGGCAGTAGCTCAGTTGTTTTTTAAACAGTGTAGCTTTTCCAGTAGCTAACTACTTTTTGCAGCAAGTAGCGGTGTAGCGCAAGCAAAAGCTACATTGCTACATTGTTGAGCCTGCGCGAATCAGCGTGATGCAAGGATATTCTTCTTCTTGTTAGATTACAAACTCATTTTTTGCCATTACCGCCACCTGTTGTTTAATCACGCATCTTGCGGCTAACGGTTCACTGATGTACAGAAGCGGGTTGACACACCCATATTGTGATTATATAGCAAGACATGACGGCATGATTTGGAGGATGGAGAAACAACTAACGTTAATTACCCATGGCCTTATTTGTCCAAGTTCAATCAGTATTTTTGAGAAAATGTTCTACATGCAATTCACGTTGGCTGTATATTTCGTTCTTGCAATGTTGTAGGCTATTTGTTGCACTTTTGACAAACAGTCAGATATATTTTAGTGTTGTGTGTAATAAAACAATACTCTTTGAAATCGTAATGGCATTGCCTTGTTTTAAACACTAAATATTTTACTTAAAACATTCCTCAGACACTTATTCAAGTTATTTATAATATACGTTGTTCAAAAAACAAAAGTAGTTTCAATGTAGCTAGCTACTTTTTGATTGTAACTTGTAGTGTAGCTAACTAATTTTCTAAACGGGTAGCTTGACTGTAGTTGAACTACTTTAACTTACGAGTAGCTTGTAGCTTGTCAAACTACAGTTTCAGTGTAGCGGTAACACTTTATTTGAAGGGGTGTGCATAAGACTGACATGACACTGTCATAAACATGACATAACACCTGTCATGAACATGAAGGAATCTTTATGAATGTTTTTGACTGTTGTCATTAAGTGTCATTCGGTAAATTATAACACTTTAAATGCAAAGTTGACATTGTTTAAAATGTCTTTGCTATGACAACTTGACATTAACAAAGACAAAAATGTCTTTGTTATGACATACTTGACATTAACCAAGACAAAAATGTCTTGGTTATGACAACTTGACATAGCCAAGAAATAATAACCTGTTAACCTGTAATGTGTTAACATTACATTACCCTATCATATGTTAAGGTTGGTTTTAACTTTGGTTGTCATGACACCATTATAACTGTGACATGAATATTTGACTTGTCCTCAAGTAAAGTGGAACACATTGTACTAGTTATAAAGATGTCATTAAGGGTCATTAGACTGTCAAATGCTTTAACAACAGTGTCATTAATATTTCCCTTTACCTCAAGTAAAGTGGAACACGTTGGACTAGTTATGATTTCTTGGTTAATGTCAGAGTTGTCATAACAAAGACATTTAAACAATGTCAACTTTGAATTAAATGTGTCATAATTTACCGAATGACACTTAATGACAACAGTCATAAACATTCATAAAGCCTTATGCACACCCCTTCAAATAAAGTGTTACCTTGTGACGTATATATCCGAGTGGAACAGATTCTCCAACAAGAAAAAATTTAGGGCAGTACTTTAAACACATCAACAGAGAAGACAAGAGATGACGTTGCAAGTGGGAAGAAAAGTTGTTTTGATTTAAGATTACAAGTGCACATGAAATTGAAAGAATAATTATTTCCATGGTTAAGTTATTTATAGTAAATGCAGTAATATTCCATTAAAAAGCATGAATTGTCCATAAATCTGGATTTCATTGTCCACCCAAAACATGAACATTCTGTCATCAATTTCTCACCTTCCAAAATGGTAGCCTATAACTTTCTCTGCAAACCACAAAATGATACATTTCCACACTTCTCTTTTCCATACAGTGAAAAATGTTGACCAGGGAAACTAAAAAAAAAGAAAAAGCCCCCAACATGCAACTTCATGTTGTTTTTTTGCTATTTTTGAAGCTTAAAAGCGCCTGGTCACCATTCGCTTCCATTGAAAGGAAAAGATTAAAAATTCTGCTGAATGTTTTTGTGTTCCACAGCAAAAATAAAATCGCATGGGTTTGGAAGATATACCAAAATAAAGGCGAGTACAAGATGATATTTCTCCCTTTATTGTACCTATTCCCTTAACATCTGCATCTGAAACCTCCTGTAAGTAACTGTATACATTTTCAGCCTCCCTTATGTGCGACAACTATGTCAACCTCCCTTGTGCTTCTCTCATACTCTGCTCTAGCACACGTGGTTCCACCCCGTACAGCTTGCTTTCGTTTCCCCGTCCTCCCTGAGGAATAAAGCATATTAAACCTTGTTATCATTCCTGGTTAGTGCATCTCATTCAAGATGATACTTAGCCTAAGTGTGTTTGCTTGAGTGCTCGTGCATGACTCGTGGCATACTCTTAAGTGATTGTATAAAAATATTGTGTGAAATTCACAATAACCGTTTCTCCTGTCCTTTCCCCTCCTGTTAAAATCCACAACGGTCAAACACATCGGACGACACTGAAAGGTGTGACTCAACATGTCAGGCACATCTCAGGTGAGTTTTACCTCAGAGCGACGTCTCTCCGGGCCTCATTTTGCGTGATGGTGCTGGTCAGGAGAGCAGAAACAGTGTCGTAAGCTACTAAGACTCAAGGAGAGTAGTCACAAGAACACGAGAGACCCGAGGCTAGTGCATGGGCCACTGGGAAAACTTGCTTTTTGAACCTGAACTGCATCTGTGTCCATTTCTATTTCTAAATTCTAAAGACAGCCAGACCGTGTGTGTCTTATTTGCAATTTTAATGCGAATCTGTCCCTTCCCATCTCCATGCGCATTCCCCAGTCCAGCATATATGAGGCTATTTTTTTCTTGCACAAAGGACAGCTGCTAAGAGGATAGACTTCCTCCACTTACCCTAACGTTTTAAATATTAATGTCACTCTCGTGAATAATTGATGTTACAATTTATTAATCTCAACAGGAACACCAGACCTAAAGTTACCAAGCAAATAAAAAGAGATACTGGGGGAAGATTTAACAATTTCGGTGTTTTTTGTAAAGAGCTTTTTTTTCTCCACAAAACAAAAAATTGTTCCAAAGAATTTATCACAGAAACATTTCACTGGCAAAGTAGGTCCATAACTCGTCGCTCAATGATGCAAGGCACTGCAAGCAGCTTTTTAATGGTAAACGAGTTGCTAGAAGTCACATGTGAACATTTCCACAAACTTAAAATCGATGTGAATTTTTTTTGAATAACGGGACTTTCACATGAAATTCCTGATTGTGTGGATTCTGTGTTTCGGTCACAGAATTTTACCATACAAAGTAACTCTTGTGTGGGGATATTTCAGTGGCCCTTCAACATGTTACATCAACACTCCAGTAGATGGCAACGAGTGACTCTCTTTATGAGCGAGTCACAAACTACAGGCCCTATCATTGACCAAGGGGGTAATCCATCGACCGGAAGTTGAAGCTTCGCGGGAGTTGCCATCTTGTAGCAGAACTTCACTTGCGTTAGAATTCCCATTTAACTCCCATTCATTTTGGCGTCACTTTGACTTTGTCACTTTGGGGTTCGCACAGTAGAGAGATTACCGTATGGACAGGAGGAGAAGTTTGTGTGCAATCGGGGAAACGTGGAGACAAAATAATTAATCAGAATAATACCTAGCAAAATTGTCTCCTTCTCCTAGCTCATGAACAGCTCCTATTTACACTCTCCGCCTCTGCATGTTTCGGAAGGGAATGATTCAGATTTCTCATGTCCGAGGTTTGCCCTCGTCACATCATACGTAGTCAAGCTCTGTTTGAGTCTGCGCATCAGGGACTGAAGTGCTAAAAAATCACCAAAAACGGGCTTCAATCGTCTCAATGGAGTTCCAATGAGATTGCTCTCTCCATTTCTTTTACTGTCTGTCATTGACCCACGAAGCAAGTGTATTTTGCTAGTTTCAGCCCAACGCAGTTATCATTTTTTATGTCCTGTGCCACATTTTTTAAAAAGCAAAAATCTTGTCAATCTGTCAATGAACGTATACATCAGTTAACACACATCATTCATATCTCAATGCTCTACCCTGCCAGTGCATACAAATATAGATCAAAGTGACATTACATTAACCAATCATTCAGAAACGTCCTGTTCGAGCCTTAATTGTCGAACTTCGTTGCGGCCGTCATCATGTTCCGGGTGCGACTCAATTTCAAACTGATACGATTGTACAGATGTGTTCTCAGAGACTCCCGCTGCTATTATTTCTCCAAAATTTCCCTCAACTGTTGTCAAGGCAACACTCCACGTGCGCTGTGTCTAAACGCCAGCAGAACAGAGGGGCGGGGTTTATTATTTAAAGGCATATGCACTGAAACAGCGTGCTGAAAACAGAGCTGATTTTGACCAGGTAAAATTTGTGTTTTCTTAAAATACTAATGAGAATTTTTAAAGGGGTTGACTGTGATTTCACTTTTTTGATTTTAAAATAGTGTGTAATGTTGCTGTTGGTGCATGAACAGTATCTGCAAAGTTGCAGCGCTGAAAGTTCAGTGTAAGCAGAGATATCGTATAATTGCCTACAAAAACGACTCGATTGGGACTACAGCTAGGTTATGGTACGTCACTAACCCACACATTTGCATCAACCCCTTCCCTCAGAATATGCTTCCAGAATCTCCACGAATTCAACACCGGATTCAACAAGAAACTGTTACTAAAACATGAAGCAGTTCCAACTTTAAAACCAGAGGCAGCAGTTGTTGGGCCACAACCTGTAAGTAGGCTAAGACTTCATCATTTTAAATGTATTTGCATGTATAATTCCAGACATAGCCTTGTGTTTTTATTTTGTTTTTCAAATGCCAGCGCTGGCTTTATAGCCAGCGGGCTACTAGTTATGCTATTGTGTCTATGGCAAACGCGTACAAACATTATGGACCTGAATTTTGTATAAGTTCTAATGTTGTAAATGTATTTTCCATGTATGCTTTATGACTTTATTTTTGATTTGATCAAGAACATAAACTTGCCAACGCTGTTTGAGTATAACATTAGTAGCCAGTCAGTTGCTATCGTTGCCAGTCAGATGCTATTGTGT
>JAQIUQ010000867.1:0-18526 GCA_030378365.1 Hybognathus amarus | reverse complement strand
AATCACAGAGGTGCTAGACCTTGTCTGGTTTTATAAATGAAACAAATGTTTTGAATTTTATGAGATTAGCCTACTATTACTGGATTTAAAGGTAATGACTACGCCCCCGAATCTATTAATACGAGTAACAACAGTGAATATAAATAAAACGTAAGCTTATCCAGAATCGTGTCCAAAGATGTGTTTTGTGGGTCAGAAGCAATGAACAACACAATAAATCCATATAAGATCCAGTAATGTTTTGAGGGTCAGACGAACAGCCGCGAATCCGAAAATACAGCATCCAGAGCCACACCGTGTGGCACGTATTTCTTTACAATGAGATATTGAATAAATCCACATATTTTCTTGCGCTGACAGGACACTAGATAAGACTCATCGATGTATGCACGTGTTTTTGCGGATCAGACGTCATAAATCGGCGATAAGACACATAACGTTAATCCATTGAGCAGGCGTGCTGATGTCTGCAGAAATTCTCATATTTCCACAGGCAGGACAGCACGTTGCCATGAAACACATAATCCTCAAAATCCAATGGAGTGTTCACGTGGTCCAGAGCAGCCATGCATCTGAAATAGAGTATTCAAAAGCCCAAGCACCGGTCTCGGAGATGAACCACAAGTTATTACAGACTGACTTTTTAAGAGTAACTAAACACTTAACCAACTTTTTTTAGTTAATGATCTGTAAGAATGGAGCTTCATAAATGCTGTTCATTTATTCGAGTACATTTTTTGACAATTGGCAATAAAGTCTTTTAATTTTCAAATATATGGTGTAAAAACGTCTGAGTGCTGCCCTCTTCAGGTTAAACGGAAAGCTCCTGCAGCAGGGGTACTCTCTGACGTCACGAACTCGTCTGACACTACTCTGTCTACGCCCTTGGTGCGACGCTCACCACGCCCTTGGCAGACCCTGGTATAAAAGCATCTGGTTCCGTCAAAACTACTCTAACGAATTCAGGAGTTGGATTTATGAGTATTGAAAGTTGATCAGCAGATCATCATGAGAACCTGAACTTGCAAAGATGGACTAATCATTTCTCTTTCCGGTGCTGACAGCATAGACTATACGGAACTCAACCGGAAGAACGATGAGCTGGACCCGGTCGGAACTTGGACACTTGAGAGATGAACTAATCTTTTATTCTTTCCAGTACTGCTGTGCTATATCGCACGGCCGCTTCCTTCGGCCGCCCAGTGTCATCATGGTGTCCGTTCACACAGCCGCGGAGCGCCGGCGAAGGTCGCAGCCTGGCCGCCGCCGCCAAGCTGCCAGTTCAGCGCCTAGTTCAATTTTCTTCAGTAACGTTAGCCGCGAGTGTCTAGGCGTGATTCCGGAAAGGAAGTGCACACCAAGACACACATACTGGTAAATGTAATCAAGATTTCGTAAGTAGCCTACCAGATGTTTTGGAATATTTAACATGACATTTTAATTATATAATGATGAAATGAACGAAATGATTCGATAAAAGATATCGTTCAGTTTGCTGACACGAGACTCAAAGATCCGAGTCAGTAAAATGATCCGAACTTCCCACCACTACAGCTGTCAATTAATCCGTGCGCTGCGGGTCTCATGTGCAGCTGCCCCGCTCGCGCGCCGCCTTGGCTCGTCCCTCTGTCTCCGCTGGGGTCTGCCCACCTTTTCAGCATTTTCAAATTTTGCCAGTGGGTGGAGTCTGGGCTTTGACCAGGGGTTTAGTTACACTTTAAACGACCCGCGTCCCCTGGCTTTTGCTTGGGTGTGTGCATGTGTTGGACCAATGTCACGCGCGTACGTCATCTACGGGGGCGTGAATAGAGTGTAGACCAATGTACTGCATATACGTCATCGAGGCGGAGTCATCCCCAGGCCCTCTGCACTGTGTTTACCTCAGCCATTTCAGACAGATGTCCGAGCTGACCAGTCGCATTTCGTGGCGCTAGCATGGACATGTCCTGTTATTTTTCTCACGACTCTTGTTTGGGGGAGGGTTCTAGGGGTGGAGCTTGGGCCTGGTCACAGCACGGAGGGAAATTTATACCTTTTGGATTAATCTTTAAACTGGATATATCTTTTGGTCTTCTTTCAGCAACAAAAACAGGATTTAAAAACGTAAGTCAGTTTTTTATGCTTTTTATCCATTTAAGTTTTAATATGCTTTAATAATTGTTTGATGTAGTCTATTAAAACAGCATGTATTAAAATTACATTTTTTGATAACTTTTTAGAAACACAGTTTAAACTTTGTCATTAATGTTTAACGATTTACATGTGTGTAAAAACATTAGGACATCATTTTATTACTTTTAAACGATATGTAAATGTAATTTGTCCGAATATGTTATTTTTGTGATTGAAAATTTTTTAAAAAGATGTTTTATTTACAAATGTGACTTTTTAAATAATGTGTAATAAGGCCCATACTGTGTTTTAAAGATATAAATTGAGTTAATAGTTTTAAGTAGCGTGTTATTGTGAAAAGTGCGACTTTTGTTCAAATATGTTATTTTTGTGAAACAGATGTTTTATATAAAATGGAGTATTTGACTAAATAATGTGTAAAAGTAAAGACAGGCACTGTGTTTTAAAGATATAAATTGAGTTAATGGTTTTAAGTAGCGTGTTTTGAAAAATACAAGAGGGTTTTAGATTTTTTTTAAAAGAAATTATAACTATTTGTTTGATTTAATTTAAATACAAACGGTTTACGTATTTTGGTAGCTTTTAGAGATGCAATTTAAACTTTTTCATTAATGTTTTAACGTTTTAGTGTTTGAACAACGATATAAATTATTTAATACTTTTAAACGATGGGTAATTGTAGGTACAAATATGTTATTTTTGTGATATATTACTAATACAACTAATATGTATTTTAATAGAACACTAAAATATATTACTGATACAACAAATGTGTTTTAATAGAGCACTAAAAGATATTACTAATATGACATTATTGTATTTGGAACTTGTAATAGTTTTAAACATTGTTTGTACAACTTCAAATTGGGAACAAGTTTTTTGTTCTTCTATCTTCAAAACAGAGTTTTTGTAAAACGCAAGTCTTTTTCTGTAATGAAAACTTTCTGTAAAATGACCGATCTTTGACTTTAACACATGAATGTATTTTTTTAACTGTTTTAACATCATTAAAATATATATGAAACACTAAAATATATAACTGATACAACATTATTGTATTTAAAACTTGTAATAGTTTTAAACATTGTTTGTACAACTTCAAGTCTTTGTAAAAGATTTCTCTTTTAATAAAAAACTAAACCTATTTCTGTTTTATGTCATCCTTAAAGATTGAAAAATGTATTGTTTTTACATCATTTTGAACGTTTTTACATTGAACAAGTCAGGTGTCCAGCGGGTGTGCGGTCCCAAACATGGGTCAGATGGGAGAGGTTTCGTATCGTGGGAAAATTCCCACGATCACGTGACCAGTCCAGAAGGGGAGGTGGTGAGGGGGTGACGGTGAAGGGTAGGAAGAGGAGGGGAGACCGTGGGATTTTCCCACGGTCACGTGGTCAGACCGGATGGGAGGGGTCTAGGGGTGGAGCTAGGGTCTGGCCAGTGTGGGACTGCCAGAAGGTTCAGTGTAACTTTTGGATTGTAAGAGTGCGGTTGTCCTTTCGTCGGTTCTCCCCGGAATTACATTTACACAACTTTGAGCCGAATAACTTATGGAATTAAAATCTCTAAAGTTTGATATACCCAAGGATACGGATTAATGCAATGGGATAACTATCAGATCCTGTCGGATATATCTTTGGATTAATACCCTTTGGATATATTTTGGTTAACCGGGCTCCTCACGAACACTTTTGGAATATCTCTAAAGTTTTGGAGTTGGTGGATCTTTTCAGCAAACGGAAATTTATATCTTTTGGACAAATCTTGGATTAATCTTTAAACTGGATATATCCCTGTTCTTCTTTCAACAACAAACAGGATTTAAAACGTAAGTCAGTTTTTATGCTTTTAAGTATTGATATGCTTTAATAATTGTTTGATGTTATTTTAGAAAATGCAGTTTAACTTTGTACAAATGGTAAAAACGCTAAAGATGCGTATTTGAATACCTTTAAGCATTGTTATTGCGGAAAAAGTATGTTTGTATACGCATTTTGATAACTTTTTAGAAATACCCTGTACCGTGTTTTAAAGATATAAATTGTTTAATACGTTTAAGCACTATGTAAATGTGTAAAAGTACATCATCAAATATAGTAATTAGGGTTATTTGGATGATATAATTTTAATACATGTGTAAAGGGAAAAACCTGTACTGTGTTTTAATTATATAAACTGACTAAATGGTTTTAAACATTGCGTGTAAAAGGAGCATTGTTTAATAAAAAATAAGAAACACTATCTCTGTTTTCTGTCATCATTGAAAATGTATTGTTTTTCCACCATTTTGAACATTTTTACATTGAAGTCAGGTGTACAACAGGTGTCCAGTCCGGTACCAGAATCGGACGGGTTGGGGTTACGTATCGTGGGAAAATTTTCCCATGATCACGTGACCAGTCCAGAAGGGGAGGTGGTAAGGGGTGGTGGTGAGTGGGTAGGAAGAGGAGGGGAGACGTGAGAATTTTCCCACGGCTCACGTGGTCGGACCGGAAGTGGGCGGGCGGGAGGGGTAAAAAAGGGGCGGGGCCTATTTTTATGGGGGGGCAATTAAACTGTCACTTTCAGTTTGATGACTGTCGCCCCTTATACTCTCTCTGTGCACCGTAAAGAATTTAGACCCCCTAAGTGTGAGGTCTCATCTTTGCTTTCCTTCCTTCAGGATATGCTGGATAAGGGCAGAACCCCATCCACCCTGAAGGTTTATGTGGCAGCCGTCGCGGCCTTCGTTGGTCCCCGACGCGCCCAGTCTATTGGCAAAGACGAGCTAGTTATCCCGCTTCCTCAGGGGAGCCAGGAGGATGAACCCCCCTCGCCCCCCCTCGGTGCCGGTTTGGGACCTTTCAATAGTCCTCGAGGCCTTGAAAGCCCCTCCCTTCGAACCGCTCGAGTCTATAGACCTCAAATATCTCTCCCTAAAAGCCGTTTTTCTGATTGCTCTTGCCTCAGTTAAACGAGTGGGCGACATTCACGCGCTCTCTTCGAACGCGTCGTGTCTCGAGTTTGGCCCTAACGACTCCGTCGTCATTCTCAAAACCCAGACATGGATATGTGCCTAAGGCCATTGGCACCCCATTTAGAGCACAGGTGATATCCCTATCGGCTCTGCCCGCCTCTGATGAGCGAGCCCAATGCCAACCTCCTCTGCCCGGTCCGGGCGCTGAGAGTGTACATCACACGCGCTGCCGCGTCAGACGTTCTGAGCAGCTGTTTGTGGCGTTTGGGGACGCACAAAAGGCTTGGCCCGCCTCTAAACAAACACTATCCAGATGGATAGTGGACGCTATCGCCTCCGCGGCCAAAAATCTATTTCTATTCACGATATCTGCGTGGCCGCGGGCTGGGCTTCCCCGTCCACCTTTATCAGATTTTATAACTTGGAAGTACCGGCCTTACAGGCTAAATTACTAGCGGTCTAACCCGCTGCAGCGTCTAGCTACGGCTCTATGGGGAATCCTTCAACCGGCTAGCCCCTTGATCTTCCCCCTCCATTCTATGAAATCTTCCTGTACTATGGCCCGCTATGCCGGCCGCCTCTTAAGGCCTCATATTCTTATATAAACGGCTTCTGCCCTTTATTATTTCTCCACTATATGCTCCCTCCCACCCTCCCGGGGATGCTTGTGGTTACTGACCGGGCACGGCGTTGACCAGGGGTTCCCCGTAGCGTAAGCTAGCTTACGCAGTACGAGAGAACCTCTCGTAAGAGAACGAATCGGTTACCTAACGTAACCTCGGTTCTCTCTCAGATGAGGGAACGAGTATTGCGTTCCCGGCCGTGTCCGCTCTAACAGCGATTCGCTTCATCACTATAAATCGTTGTTTCAACCCACGGAGAGCGTTTCATATACACTCAAGCCACGCCCCTTTCGGCGGGCTTCTGACGTAGTAAGCGAGCATCGTCCGCTCATTGGGCGCGGGTTCAGCGCCGCTCTCCGATTGGTTTGTGCACTTCCCAGGAACGAGCCAATGAGCCTGCTAGTTAGCCCGCTCTAGGTCCTGCACCTGAGAAGTGCGTTGACAATGATTACAAATTATAAAAATTTTTGGCTTCAATTGTTCGGCAAAGAAGAATCTTTCCCGTAGCGTAAGCTAGCTTACGCAATACTCGTTCCCTCATCTAGAGAGAACCGAGGTTATGTTAGGTAACCGATTTCGATTTATGGGAGAAAGTCACTTCAAGAACAGCAGCATCGACGTGGAATCTCACACACAGTATTTAGACACATTTGGATAACAGCATATCAAGTGAAATGGGAAAAAAAATCAGTGCTTGACCTTTTCACAGAACTACCTGCACTTATAGTGATTATACGTCAGATTTATTAATGCAGTTCTTTCTTCCCTGGAACTAGATATAGCAATTTGAAAAATATATTTGTGTGTTTTCGCGTGTTTTTTTTTATGTTTTCGTTTGTCAATGAAAGTCAACAGGGTCAAATGTTGTTGTGGACCCCACTGACTTTGGACAAGAACAGAACAACAAACAATATCTTCTTTTGTGTTCTGCAGAAGAAAAGACGTTCAGAATTTTCAATTTTGGGTAAACTATTCAATTAACATTTTCAACTAATAGTATCCATATTAGTTTTGATTGGTATACTGTTTTTTTATAATTTTAAACATCTTTAATGAGATGTTTTGTTTTAAAATATGCTTGTGCTACCTGTTTAAAATAAATGCTACTTGGTTTGCTATTTTGTTATGTAATGCATTCACATTCATATATTTTTATGTGTGACGTAAATTTCATAGTATCCAAAAAACTTTTTGAGCCCACTGATATTCATGCAGTGAAATTGTTTGTGAAAACGATCTTAACATTAACCTATATTTTAACAAAATCTTTGTTTTCATCCATTTAATGCGACAAAATAATTGTCTTCACCAGTAATAACTTTCAAAGAGATCTAAAAAGTGCACAGCAGGTTTTCGCTGATTTCCATGTTCTTAGTTTCAGGTTGATTGGACACTTTTCCAAGTCATCTTAATGACAAAAATCTGTCCCAATCACCATGAATTACCATATGCATTGAGCAATAAACAGTCTACATCCATTCAGCCTTTGTAACAGAATGCATGAAGTGAACTCCCTACCTGCTCTGGGCCCTGAAACAGGATCCGACACAACGAGTCTGAACTCCACTGTCCGTGCAGCTGTTCAGGGATAATTTCTCGTCCAGCTTTTCCTTAGAGAAATCCTCAGATGAGCTGCAACAGTCCAGCGTCCTCGGCGGATCCACCGCGCTCTGAAGTCCAGTCTTCAGGCCCTAGTGTGTCCAAAACCTCACCTGTCACCGGCTGATAATGTCCGTTGGCTAAAGAGTGACTCTCCCGTGGCGCTGCTCGTCGCATTGCCCTCCGCGTTTTAGTTCGTTCATGGGTGTGAAAGAAGGTGGCGATGCCGACGGTGCCGGTGGCCTGAGTAGGAAAACCTTCAGGTCACTGAACAAGACGCAACAGCGGCCTTTCTGCTTGCCCTGGTGGCGCAGCATCGAGTCTGCGACTCAACAATCCCCAACACCATACAATGACACCGATAGCCAACAACATGTGCCCGTCTTATGAATAATGGAAAGGCAGGCTATGTTTTTAAACGGCTTTAAAAAAAAACTAAGGCTATCTGTTACTGCTCTCCAGCAGGTCACATAACAGAACTTACTGTTTGGTTTCCAACCGAGGAAGAAACACCTGTGCAGCCGGTTCAGTCTCGTGATCAACACCACTTTCTACTCTCCCTCACCCCAAGTGACCGTTTGGACATGGAGAACGTGTTTATTTTCAACAGTTCTTCTGAGAGCTACATCAGGAGGCGATTGGCGCGCTCGGTGTTCCACTGAGAAGCTGACGATTGCACGCACTACTATTAGCTGTCAAAAGTGGAAACGTACAGTTGTTACCTTAGACACCTCTTCAGTTATATTAAATCATATTTTTATTTGGATGAAACCAGTTCAGTAAGATGTTACCACGTGAAGCACATTTCACATTTTAGAAACGGAGCTGTTTTTATAGCTGTTACCTATAACAAATTGCCTTATATCCACAGAGACACGGACAGGTACAGTTTTGAATGGAAAAATGTTGGGCATTCCCGCGAACAGCCTCTGACAATGAGCTCCTGAGGTAGTGGCATCTATTCGTCAAAGGAGGGAAACAGAAATACAGGATAGCCTATTCGCCACCCGAGAGAACAAATGGCAGCCTTGGCTTTTCCTAATTAAACTACTAATTCTACGATACACACACGCATATGCTCAATGGACAAGCCATGAAATATCAATGTCTGTTTTACACTTCACATTATCCACGATCATTAGCAATCTTCAGAAGAGATGCCGATAGCGGACTACAGTGTAATTTTTTGTTAATGTGAACGCAAAGTGTCTTGCGTGAAACGAAATAAAGCCACAATCTTGACAGCCAGCAATTGTCATTTGCCTTCATCTCATGTTTCAGGTCCAACCGTTGTACAAATGCATCGGCACAAGTCCCTTTCTGAAAATGTTAAGGTGCCAACGTTAGTAGCCTACAGGCAGCTTATCTCCTTAAACACCCAGCCCTTGTTGCAGAAATCCCAAGGCAGTTTCGATCACTGTCCAATATAATGTAAAACATGTCTCGAAATTTAGTCCTGAAAAGAAACAGATTTGCCGTCGACGATGAGGAAATGTTTTTTCCATCCACACTCCCTCGTAATTAATTTTAATTAAAATACTGAAGTGGCTCCTGCGTTGTTATCCAAAGCGTTGCGGTTTATGCGACGAAAGGCGTTGTGCAGTTCTAACACGAGTTGTTTATGAGGATAATCAGAGGATGCTCGCTATCGCTGCGGTTTAAGCACCATGTTGGCTGGGACAGCTCCCAGGGCCCGTCTCTCTCTCTCTCTCTCTCTCTCTTCTCTCTCTCTCTCTCTCTCTCTCTCTCTCTCTCTCTCTCTCTCTCTCTCTCTCTCTCTCTCTCTCTCTCTCTCTCTCTCTCTCTCTCTCTCTGAGTGTGATGTGAGCAAAGGGAGCGAGCTCAGAGCCAGCAAAACGAATTTAATCACGTCCTTGCAATTTGTGCTACGGTATATATGAAGACATACTCTCAGCCAGTGTGACTCAAATATGTTTCGAAATGAGAAGTGGTGATCGTTCTTGTCATCTGCATTCCTCATCTATACGAGCCACAAACGGATTTGATTTCAGCCCTCATGTGAGACCGACTCACAAGCACATGTTTCTAGGTCAGTCTTACCAGCGTTCGCCCCCTCTGAGACACTGAACCCGCTGAACTCAAGATATCAAGTAGCCTAAACGTTGTGCAGATTTCCCTGCAGTTTCCCGCATAAGCCGCTGTAGATGACAGGATACGTCTTTGGAATGATCTGGTCTGATTTTAGCTAACTTTGCACTGTGAAAAGACTTTGTTAAACTTACAGCAAAAAACGTGGTTTGTCATAAAATAGTGTGGATGTATAAGTAGTAGATTATATAATGATGACTATGTTTTACAGTTACAATCTGTTTGTGCCATTAACTTATATCATGTTAATTTATCAACCAATGTGAGCTATAAGTCTATTTTTCTACTCTAAATACAGTGATAATAATGCAGGTGGTGTAACAGATGGCCACATGATGACTTAAAGTTCATCATATTGTGTAATAATAACATAATGACAGAACAACACGCGCACGCACACACACACACACACACACACACACACACGCGCGCGCGCGCGCACACACACACACACACACACACACACACACACACACACACACACACACACACACACACACACACACACACACACACACACACACACACACACACACACACACACACACACACACACACACACACACACACACACACACACACACACACACACACACACACACACACACACACACACACACACACACACATTATTTAGATTTGAAATGAGCAAATTTGTAACAATATTTTGCTGTAAAATCATTTAAAACCGTAACAGTTAATTAGTTATTTTTCTATTAAAATACTAAAATATTTTAAGTTAATTTCATGTTAAAAATCACACACTGTAAACTAAACTCCAACACTAATTTTCAAAAAACAATAATACACTTTACACAATACTCTATGTCTACCAAAACACTAACACATGTTCTCTTCCAACAGGGACATTTAGTCAATCATAGCACAATGTCACAAAAAAACACTAACATGAAATGGAATTACAGAAACTGCATTACAGTTTTTTTCAATTGCTAAGCACAAGTTTGAAAACAGGGCCCGGTTTGTAAAACACTACACACAATTAACACAACCCTACACCAAAATGGAACACTTTTGTCAAAACTATTCAACGTCTTATAAAAACCTTATTTTGTTGTCATAACATAAACACAACATATGGTTTGACTGTGTTTGAATCAGTTAAACACTCCTGTGCATACAGTACGCTTATTGTAAGCTTACAATACTGTAATACTGTAACAAATTACATATCCAGTTCAGAACTAAACATCTCTCCGCCTAGCTGGTTTTGGCCACAAGTCCTACGTCAACATCACAGGCTGTATTTTCATTTGCAAGGCAACATTGAGTGAGCGAATCCACCCGTGCATGGATGCTGCTTCAATTTGATCACATACTTCCTTCATAGCTTGAATGAGGGGCATCTGGACATAGGGCCGAATATCATAAACCTTCCACCGCCATGTTAAGAAGAACTCCCCGATGGGGTTTGGGAAGGGGGAGTATGGTGGAAGATACTGAACTGTAAATTGTGGGTGTTGATGAAATGCGGGACTCATGTGGGACTTCCTCCGCATCCATTTGCAAAACTCTCTGAAATACAGCAAAAGATCACATTGTGTAGATCAATATATTGTAGGTCTGCTATATAGTAAAATTACATGTACAGTAAAAAGGTAATGTGTGCAGTACACAATACGGTCAGTGAACAAAACCACCACATATTCACGCCGCAGGACCTTCACCCTGTCTGAATTTGGTTGTCTTCTTCTTTGTGCATGTCCTACCACTCCTCCAGGTTTTCCTCTTCTTCCTCCTTCCTCTTCTACCTCCATCTTCACCTTCACCTTGTTCTCTCCGGATTCCCCCTCTCATCCGCACTCTCCCTCTTCCTCTTCCTCTGACACTGTCCATTTTGAAGACAGGTGAACTTACCTGTTGCCCTTTTCATAGTCAGCCTACTTAAACCTGATTGGTGTGTCTACAATTAAGCACCAGTGTGTGTGCACACCTGGTGGCTGTGTTTAACCAATTGGTTCATGTGTGTGTTTATTTGAAAGCCTTTGCTTTGAAATTGCCAAAGAAATTACATCATGATAAATTTCTGTGTCAAATGCATACAAGTGTGTTTAGTGTTTTGCAAATCACTGTGTGTAATGTTTTGCAAAAGTGTGAAGCTGACAATGTGCTTACAGTTGTGCAAATCTAGGCTGGTGTTTGGCTCCTTGAGTGTAAGGTTTTGGTAATTGTTGGAAAAGTTCTAATTTTAGTGTGTAAGCAATTCGAAATTTTTATTTTATTTTATATACAGTATGTCAGGTCTGCCCTTATACAATAGACAGTATATTGGATTGTTTATACAGTAGATTGTTTTTTACTGCAGTTTATTTTGAAGCTTCTCTACAGTTTTGTTTTGCGTTTAGCAAATGTGTGCATTTTGTTTCTTATGTTTCCTAAAAAAAACGAATGATCCTTCTCTGGATAGCAGAATAGAATGTACAGTGTATGAAAAAAAATGACACAGAGACAGAATTGGTGCAGTAAAGGCTTTATTTGCAACAGGACATTTCTCGCAAGATAACAAAAATATGCAATACTTGCCATTTACAGCATTACTGTATGTGAAAATACAAAATATATTGACTGTAATCATCCCCGGTCTTCTCCATTTGGCCACATGTTCTCATCCACATCACACACTACTCTGGCAAGGCATCAAGGCATCTTGGGAAGAATCATTTGGCATTCCTTATTTACCCCTGGCTGTGTTTAGCTGGGATGTCTTGGGATGCAGGAGGGACATTTGGTCCTGTGGACGATGGTCAACAAACTTTTTTGTGATCAATTTTTATTTATTTTTCCTTTTAGAAGGCAATACATACAGGTATGTACAAGCCACAGAAACAGAGTACATATACAGTATATATATGTAGCCTACATATACAGTATAGGCTATATAGACATATGTATGCACACACCTCCATATATACAAGCATTTGCATACATACCTATAGACGATGGTCAAAAACCTTCCATCTCCAGGCTAAGAAAGGGAAAGGGGACATCATCCTCTGATGGGATCAAACCAGGCCATGACTGCACTGGAATTGTGAATTGCCACATTGTCCCATATATGACATTATTCAATCAGCTGTTTCTCAGTAACAATAGAATAAAATACAGGGGATTTATTTGTTTTTCAATTCACAATATAAACAGCAGTTTACCTTGACTTTAGTAAGATTAGTTTGAGCTTGTGTGTAAAAGAAGTTCAAGCATTTTAAATTTGTTTTCATTGTATGCATTTTGTGTGAAAGCAAAGAGAAATGTGTTAATAGTATAGCTTAAACAGCTGGATGTAGTGCTAACTGTGTTAAGAGTTTTGGAAAATTGTTAAAAGTATTGAAAAATCTGTCATAGCAATTGTAAAAAACTGTAATAGCACAAAAACCACCTGAATACATTATGCAGCAGAAGTAATTTTAAGGGTAAAATAAGAAAAAGTTCCAGTAACAATTGCTTTTTATTACTTTGGTTATTGGCAGAAAATCTGTATATTATACTGGCCAAATGACAAAAAAAAAATAAAAATAAATAAACACGGCTACAGTTTTTGCCCTTTGCTTGAACACTATAGAACCAGACTAAAGTAATACAACTTGAAACTTTTGTTACCATGCCTCAAACACATGTACCCATACTTTAAACAAAAGCGTTGCTTTGCACTCTAGTTGCAATTCTGCAACATACTTACTCCTTTATGCAACACACTTGGTCCTTCATACTACACTATATTTCATACGTAAGACACTTTGTTAAAAAATGAAATCTCAGAGTCCCATTTGGAAAACACATGTATTCAAAATACAAAACACATTGGATTATTGCAACCACTCAAATACTCACCCGAAGGCACTTAATTGCAAAACTGAACACCAATCAGCCAGCTACAAAAAACCCTCAGTTTAGCCATTTGAAGAAGTTTGCAAGCATGGATAGAGGGAGTGAGAGCAAGAGGAAGGAGGAGGAGGAGGAGGTCAAGGTTGAAGAGGCCATGCACGGACTCTGATGTATACTGTAAGAGTAACTTTGGTGGACCATTTAATCAACCATGGCCTGGCGATGAGGGAGGCTGGGCAGAGAGTCCAGCCACATTTACATAAGCCGCTTCACAGTGACATCTATTATAAGAAAATTCTGACTAGAAAACAGGTATGTCTTCACCTCTCTACCTATCTACTCCATTCAGATTGTATTTACAGCACTGTAGTGTATATCACATCAATGACTAGAAGACCTTTTGGGAGAGGATGCCAACACCTGTTCACACAACAGAAGGAACTCACCATTGTGGACCTAGAGAGGGCAGACAATGCCATCCGTCTCCACCAGAAAATACTTGCAGACAGAATAGTGTTCAACAACATAAACCATGTGAGGATCACCACCATCAGACACATCTTGGTAAAACACAGCATCACCATTGTAAGACTGGAAAAACTGATTAAAGAGAAAATATCTGACCAAGAAAATATCTGACCAATGCCCTCTGAAAACAAATGGCATTACTTGCAAATTAACATTGACGCCTTTCTCTGAGAATTTACATCCTTCTCTCTCTCTTAAACGAGGAGGTGTTTAAGGGGACTTATGTCTTTGATTGTGTACGTTTGGAACGGCAAATCCTAGATATTTAGTCAAATTACCTCTGATTTGATGACCGGACCTGGCGAGAGTGTGGCATGCGGACTCTAGAGAAGGACCGCAGAGTGATATAGTTTCCTAATCTAAAAACGGGGAAAATATAACTAAAGAATGAAAAGAATTATTAAACGCTAAAATGACTTTGCTTATAGTCTGAATTTTTGTATCCTAGGTGGAAAACTCCCATAGCTGCGGAAAAACCACGCAAAGGAACATAACTGAGAATCAGAAGCTGTGAACGCGAATCTCGTTAAATCATAAAACAAAAACCTTTTTATATTGAAAGCTTCAGGGAAAGAATTTCCCCAAATATAAATTGGAACATGTATAAAGATACTGTCCTGTTTACACTATGGGCCGAAAAGGTAGAGCCTACACTGCATAAACTCAGTAAAAAAGGCCTTAAAACGGACGCTATTGACAATGAAATTCTCACTTGGTGGGAAACAGTGGGTAGTAAACAGAAGAAATCAAAACATGATGAGATAATTGAGGCTTTAAACTTCATAAGTTATAAACGGCTAGACAAATCAACAACATTTCTATCCTCGCTTATGGATGTTAAATGTGAAGAAGTGCATTCTAAAAATGCAGAGGCAAAATTGTCTGAGGCAAAGATCCAAGATCTTCAAACACAGCTAGACCGATTACTAGCTGAGCAGTTAGCCCTGACTGAAAAGTGTAAAAATCACAAATACACCATTGCAGATCTTAAGGCTAAACTAATTGTTGAAAAGTCAATTTCTCCCAAAACGCTCAACAGCGATGGGACTAAAAATATGCGCTTCTTAAACGAGTCATCCTGCTCTAATAACCCTGTACCTTTTCAGACAGATGAAGCAGGCGATACATTTTTGAACAAAGTGCCTGTTTCAGCATTTAAGGTGATCCGGCACCCAAACGGCACAGAGTCAACAATTCGGCGTCCTCTAACGGTAACTGAATGTAGCTCGTTTAAAACAGAGATCGGACCATTCCCTTTGAAAGGACCATTCGAACCATGGTGGAGACGCATTGTTAGCTTAAAACATGCATTTCAGCTTGAACCAAAAGATATTTGGCAAATTGTTATCAGCTCAATTCCAGATGTCCTGAACTATAAGATACCACCGGCTTTGATGACAGGCACCATTGTGCATTCAATGCATCAAAACGAGCCTGAGAGTGAAATCTTTAATAGACTAAAACAATGTCTGCTGCGATCTACGTGGTTGTAGTCCTATTGGATGGGAACTGATTTTCAGTCGGAAACAGAATACTGAAGAATCGTTTGAGACGTATGCAGAGAAAATGTTTGAACTGTTTGAGGAGTATTCTGGAATTGAGGGTGTTAACCACAACAATGTAACTTTCCTTGAATTACTCCTTACAAATGCAGGTCCGCGTGTACAGCAATCGCTCATGTATGGTGTTTCTCCAGCAAAAAATACATTCGAAGGAATTGTTAGCTGGGCAACAAGAATTGAATCACGAAAACAAATACATGGTGAGGTAGCTGTGCTAGAATGTCATGAAAATCCCTCATTTGCAGGAGAATTCAGAAAGCCACACGGTGGCAAACTGAGCAGATTCTGTAATTCCTGTCACAAAACAGGTCATGCAGAGGAAAAGTGCTGGTCATTGGGCAGAGGCAGACCTCCTCCCTACTTCATAAAACGCAGACAACCACAGTCTGATGACACAAACCAGCGCTCTGCAAGGAACCAAAGCTCAGATGCATCTAAACCCCTCACTGAGCTAACAACTTTGGTCACTCAAGGCCTTCAACTATTAGCGTCATTTGCTAGTCGGGTAGCAGCCCAATAGCAAATAGCTTAATAGTTTAACATCTAAATTTAACGAACCTGTCATTTTTTCCCAGAGACCAGAAATAATAATTTCATTCATATTCTTAAATTCTACTATACATTATATTATAATCGCCAAGCAGGCATTAACTGGAGAAGTGTGAAATTAATCCTTACAGTTTGATTTCAGTTGACCTATTACCCTGTGCCAAAAGGGGCGGAGGTGTGTTTTAATTCTTAAGTGTGGCACAGATAATTGCCAACTGACCAAGGAAACAACGAGAGACCACCACTAACCAAATGTGTGAATGACACCTTGAAATAATTCATGCCCACAGATCTGGCTGTAATGAAAGCAAGTTGAAGTTTAAAACCCGAAGAACTGGGATCTCTAATGCTGACAGCAGACTGTGAAGGCTGACTGCAAGAGCAGTGTTTAAGTGTCGCACACTGAACCAACAACAGCAATATTTCAGACCTGGTCAATGAAACTCGGTTTCATGTGACAGCTGGAATTAAAATTGTAATGGACATGATAATGGAGCAAGCAAACGAATGTCCACATGTCTGAATTTGAAACTGTTGAAAACATCAAAATTAACTGTGGTTCTCTCTGCATTTGTTTCTGTCAGGTTAACTTCTACAATTCCTCGGAGGACGGACACCGGACGGCCGGACTTCATGATTGTTAGAACATAACCTGAGATTCGGGAGATGGGTGAAAAGACAATTCGAGAGGCCTTTACATCTCACAACAGCACATCACTACATTATGGCCTCCCAGTTTAGAACTGGAACAAAAATTTGCAACACAATTGTTATACAATAGATTCCACCCATCTCCTAGACATGAACACTGACTGAACACACTCCTCCATCACAACACCCTCATGGCATCATCACCTGGAATAGATCAAATCTATCCAGACTGAACATTACACATCATAAGAAGATGAAGATGACATAGAGTCCAATAGTGTTACTTCACTAAAGATCTATTGTGCATCTTCACACTCACAGATCCGGATAGCTTCACACACATATGATGGGAAGCTGATTCCATGACATAGCACACGCTATTCACCACACCCTGCAAACTCATGGACACTGGAAAACATAGTAATGGCTACAGTCACAAATCAATGTAATGCATCAAAAAGCAGTGGCAGACTTGCCATTAAATTTCTTAATTTTTAAACTTTCTGATTGTTGTTAGGGTGGTTGGAAAATCAGAGGGCCCCTGATTTCTCAACAAACCAATAATAACAAAAAACATCATAACTAAAGAGATCTGAAGTATGAGCGCTTCAATCATTTACAGAATTTACAATTCAACCCTTTCATTGACTGTGACTTAGCCAACAACAACAACACACACACACTCTTTCTCCCTCTGTCTCTCACACAAACACTCAAACTCACACTCAGACGAAAAAACACACACTCTCACACACAGACGCACTCATACCCTCACACACCCTCACACAAACACACACTCTCACACCTGCTGCAAGGAATGAACAATCTCCATTCTTGAATACATTTAAGCATGTTCCAAGTCACTTCCTAGATTTGCATAAGTGGCTTGCATTGGAAGATTCCTGAACAAACACTGATTATTTTTATGTTTTATTGTTTTTATTACATGATTGAACATTGATTGTTTTTATTACATGACTTTTTATCATATAATCTATTTGATTATTTTGAACACACTGACCTCTTGTTGCATTTCCTTTTTAGAATTCAGACCAAAAAATACATTTAAAAATTGGATATTTAATATGAGACATCTTACCATTCAATACCCTGAGAAAAATATGAGCACACTTGCTGAAAAGAGCATGGTATTTTACATTGAACATGACATGATTTTGTTTTGTTGCATTATGCGTTGCTATGCATTTCTTCTTGAGTTCAAGTTCATATGTGTTTCAATCGTGAAGTGGACATTTAAGATGCTTTTCAGACGTCTCACAGAGAGCCCATTCACCCACTGAGGTCTGTCCAGACAACCGCACCGCTGGAGGTGACAGGATTGGTCAAGAAGGGACAGATTATCGTTATGGGGAAGGTGCCAGGGAAACGTGAGTGTCTTCACGAAGGAACGACACGCCAACTGAAAGTCAAAAGGTCCAGATTGATTGTATGAACTTTGCTCACATCACCAGAAGAAAGCCCGAACGCCTCATCCACCTGCTGGACTTGCGCCTGATGAGAACAGGTGTTCTGCAGGTGAACAAAGCCCTCTGAGCTTCTACAGATGCCAACATTGCAAAGAGACAATTGCTGAATTACACCAAGGATTACAACAGTCTTACTCTGTGACCCCTTAAGTGTCTGAAACTGACCCACGGGGTCAACGGGGGATTCTGTAAGACTGGAAAAACTGATTAAAGAGAAAATATCTGACCAAGAAAATATCTGACCAATGCCCTCTGAAAACAAATGGCATTACTTGCAAATTAACATTGACGCCTTCTTCTGAGAATTTACATCCTCTCTCCCTCCTGCCTTGTTGTCTGAATGCAAATTACAACTAACCAAATGGCTACATTCCAGTAAGTTTCCACTGAAACTGGCATATGAAAGGAGGTCTGATGATATAAGGAGCTGTAACTAGAATTCGAGGCTGCGATTCTGTACACAGATCGGCCCGTGAGGTTGTGTCT
>JAQIUQ010000866.1:140000-168123 GCA_030378365.1 Hybognathus amarus | reverse complement strand
AAAAATGTCCTTCAACAAAAAATACATTTCCATACCTTACAACTCTTAGTTTTCATGGTTGTGTTTCTGGGCCACTTTTGCTGTACAGTTTTCTGCAAACATCCTATAAATAAACCTGAGAGTTCTGAAAAAAAAAAAAAAAAAAGACAAAGACAATATGTGCCTTGGGAAAACTCTATTCTCTCACATTATATCCTGATTGAAGGAGAATTTTATTGGCTGAATTTACTCAAGTCATGACAGAGACTCATCAGGAGGCAGCATCTTCAGCAGCCATGAAGATTTTCTCCACCAGCTCAGACACGATGCTCAGGAGATTCGCGAGATTCACGTTCACATCCTCATTTTTCTCCAGTTTAGAGGGGTTGAGCTAATTTATAGTGTGATAGAGGGCCATGAGACTTAGACCTGAGTGCAAAACTGGAGGCTCTAGACCCTTCCAGAGCTGAGATATTGAGATATTTATAATGGCATAAATCCCAGAAAAAAAGACAGGGGTACCCCTGTCATTTTTTTGGGGGGGTCAAAATTTTGACTTTCTCTGATCTTCTTGAAACTCTGGATTCTGATAGAGGGCCATGAGACTTAGACCTGAGTGCAAAAATGGAGGCTCTAGACCCTTCCAGAGCTGAGATATTGAGATATTTATAATGGCATAAATCCCAGAAAAAAGACAGGGGTACCCCTGTCATTTTTTTTGGGGGGGGGGGGGGGGTCAAAATTTGCGCTGTCCACATTGGAGCTTGAGTTGTGATTCGTGGCTCGATTTCAGGATTGGAAATGGGCTTGAATGAGCTCTTTGCCAGACTAACTTTCAGAGCAAATCTATTTTGCATACTATTTTATATCTATTTGCCGGAAGTTGTCTGGGTTTTCCCAGGCTAGTAATATAGTGAAATATCAATACAATTGGAAATAAACAGAGCAATTCCAATAGGGTTCTCACACCATTGTGGGCCCTAATAACATTTTCTGTAGTTTATTCCTGTGATCAAAGCTGAATTCTCAGCATTATTACTCCAGTCTTTAGTGTCACATAATTCTTCAGAAATCATTCTAATATGCGGCACAAGAAACTTTTCACTGTTAAAAACAGTTACTATTTTGTGGAAATCATGATAATACAATTATTTTTAAAGTTACTTAATTTAAAAAAAATCTTTTAGCAAAATATTTACCAAAATGACATTCAAGCATCTGCTGGAAGCCAGTTATTTTAGTCAATAAAGTTAAATTCGGATATTTTTCTTACACAAACGGATCGCTTTGCTTCAGAAGGCCTGTATTAACCACTGGAGCCATGTCGAGTGCATCCACTTTTATGATGGATGGATGCACTTTTATGGATTTTTATGGACTATGGACCATGAAACGGCCATTCACTGCCATTATAAAGCTTTAGAAGAGCCAGCACTTTTTTTATATAGCTCCGATTGTATTTGTCTAAAAGAAGAATTTCATATACACCTAGGATGGCAAGGGTGAGTAAATCATGGGGTAATTTTCATTTTTGTGTTGACTATCCCTTTAAAGTCCCCCTGTGGTAAAAATTACGTTTTCAATGTTGTTTCTGGGTATTTTCTCTTTAAAACTGCGGTAATCAGTCTAAAAAATGCGGCTTGAAATTGTGTTTCTGATGTCCCAAACTACCTCCAATCACGCCAACGTGTCGGTGGGCTCATTAGCATATCATTAACTATGACCGTTCTGAAATAGTGAAGTCTCAAGAGATGCCAGGCTATCCCAATATATTTCTGTGTATGATGTATGTTACAATTTTATGATGAACTATATACTGTACACCTTTCTCCACTGATGTTCTGAGTTTTTCAAAGTGTTTCTAAGGATACTGAGGAAGTGGTCTAACAAACATGGTTTGTGTAACATTAGCAACACGTTATTAGCTGTTTGATAACATAGTCAAGTAATAGTCTAATCATATTAATTACTGCCATGTGTCCAACGTCAAGAGCCGATACAATTGTACATTGTTTACCTTGGTTAGTTGGTAAGTATCTCTGAGCTGTTGTGAGTCATATAACACCACAATGACATATAAACAACATTAAAAGCTTGATTTTCACCACAGGGGGACTAGTATTTTCCTGTTTCATATTTCCCAGTAAAGCAAGCCATGGATCTGTATTATTAGAATCCATTAGTAATCCCACCTTGCAATTATGACAAAACATGTTCTTTTTTAAATATATACATATACACCGTATCCTATGCAACAAGTTTCCACTGTCACACAATTTGTCTCTCCCCACTAAAAGAGAAATGCTGATATATACAGCTGTATGGACCAGGATTTTAAACCAATGAGAGTTAACTGTGGGCAGGGCTTCTCAGACGACACATGGTAACAATAATGATTTCTAATGGAAGAGATGATGCCTGACACTGTATCACATCACATCTGGTTAGGACACAGCCTTACAATAAACATGTCACTGCTTTTGGACAACAAATTGCACATTTTCATTTTTCTGTTAATTGCAATACAAGATTCATGAGGACCTTCAGATCCATTAAATTATGACACTGTCACTGCAGCAGCATTTATCTGCCACTGGAAAATCAAATTGGTTGCACTTTATTTTAGAGTACATGACGTGCACTTACATGAACCTAAGAAAGTAACTATAAGTAGTACATCGTATGTACATGGGGAACAGGACTGTAAAATAAAGTGCTACCAAAAAAAGTGTATTTTTGTACACGTTTTTACAAAAAAGTTTCTTGTGTAGAAACACACCAACTAAAGGAAGGTCAAGCAGGAAATGAAACTTGACAATAGCACCTGATCTGTGGTTGACATATTGCGTGTCTGGGAGTGTAGGGGCATTTGTGTGTGCATATGTGTAGGACAGGCTCAGGTGCTCTAGTATTTTAACAGTGAGGTTCAGACAAAGTTCAGATCCATTAGATTAAGTGTAGTGTCTGTGACACCGAGTTCTCCTCTCCAGTTTACTGAATGTGTGCATGTTTGCTTGGTTTGCCAGTCACTCTTTTGCATTCATGTGTTGGGTGAAGTGGAGACTGTTCAGATCAAGTTGTATTACACTACAGCACAGATGGAGTTTAGATATAGTTCAACACAGAACTCCACACACACACACAATTGAATGCCTTTAACCCATTTAACCAATGGGTTAATGGATACGTAGATTCAGTGCATTTCGATCGAATGCATTTGGGAATACCTCATCAAAATGACTTATGCCTCATCAAAATGACTTATGCTCCCTTCACAAAGTATTTTATGGATGGAGGTCGCTAGTAGCCATTCCTCTTGCTATAATATGCTGGTATAGATATTGCAGCAGTGCATTATATCTTGAACAAGATGAATGACTATCAATGCATGAATCAAACATTTTTAGAACAGCAACAGTTTCTGACACATTTGACCTTTTTTAACTGTTGCATCACAGGACACGCCCACATTGCATCACAAATGGTCACTGTCTCTTATGTCACCAGCAATCAAATAAAAATGAAGGATTTACAGATGTCAACTTTCAAGCTACCCATTTCTTCTTATCTCCATCCCTCTCCTCTTCCATTTGCCGTCTTCAATGTCTGCTATCTTTCTCCCGCCCTGTGCCAATATCTCTCAGCGTATCTGATTTCCAATCCATCTTTTTTCCTCTCACTTATTACAACTCAATTCGCCTTCGATCTCTTTCGTCCTCTATCACAAGAAGATTAAGAGGCAAGAGGAAGAAAGCAGCTGGACTTGTATATGTTTTAATTGGTATGTCGAAATTCTGAGAGAAAAATTTGGACTAATCTCTTATCTGGAAGCTAGGCCAGAATGAATGTTCTTGAACCTGAAAACAGAGTTTAGCTCGACAGATGCTCAAGCAAAGAAACAAATAAAAATCGGCATTAGTGGAACATCAAACAATCACACACACACACAATTGTGCTCATTACTTCTGTGAACCTGCCACATGTTGTTGTGAGGACGAGGCTGTGAGGAATAAGTTTCGGGAGATAAATATTATGCCAGCTATGCAGATGCTTTCTGTGAGATTTTGGGCTTTGACATTTGGAGCAATATAAAGTTTGTTGGCTAAACAGATGAACGTGTGAACTGCTGCCTTCCCACACTCAAACTCACATTGGTCACCAAGCATTTACATGATTTTCAATTATTACACCACTTCATCCAATGTTGTGTCAACCGAAACCATTACATTTAATAGAATACTTTTAAAATGTATTTTATAGGGAATGCACAAACTGTTAAAATATATATATTCAAAGCTAAGTTGGATAAAAGTATGCCAAATGCATAAATGTCATGTGAGAGACATCTGGTTTCTGGTCTACTGCGTTTCCCTACTTTAGAAACATCTCCAGTAAAGAATGCTAACAGGGATAAGAAGTGAAAACAAGGGGGGAAAATCAAGTTTTAAAGCACTCCATGAAACAGGGAGAGATTCAAAGTGTACTCCACTTTCAGTCAGAAAAAAAATCGTTGGATTTTCTTTCAATTAAATTGGATGACCAGATCTGCAGTGTCCGTTGTGTTTTTTTTTTTTTTTTTTTTACATTGTGAGATCAGAACAAAATGAAAGCAAAAGGCCCAGAAATACAACTAAAGCTGTTACAACAGAAGCTCATGTGATAGTCACATTAAAAATTTCCAAGCTTTACAAATATTTTACTGATGATAAATGTAGAGTAGAACAAAGCATTTAAATTAGTATTATGCCAGGAGTAAAGGGGGTAATAAAAGTGGTGCAGTAATGACAATAAAAAAAAAAAATTGTGATAAGTAATGATCTTCATGAATGAACACAACTTTTATGAATTTTGAAGCATAAATACAATCGGCAGGAGTCAAAAAGCTAAACGCAAGCTATGAAAGAACAACACCATGGTCGCACCAAGACTTCAGCGACATCATCACTGAAGCATTTAAAAAATTTTTTTTTAAAGAAATCTGAGAGATTTCTGTCCCTCCATTGACAGACTACACAACTACCAGGTTGATGCTTAAAAAACTTAATAAAGAGATCGTAAAACTAATCCATATGAACTGAGCAGTTTAGTCCATATTTTCTGCAGAGACACGATACCCCATTTCATAATGAACAGATTGAATTTAAGTTTTTATCCACATATAAAAATTGATCCGCAACTTTAACCAATAGCTCAAACGTTGCATGACAGGTGAGAATGAACCTTACTGGTTCTTGCAGAAACTCAAAGGTCCTTTATAACACACGAGAATGAACCTTATTCGTACTTGTAGAAACCCACCTGCTGCATAACACACAAGAATGAACCTCATTGATTCTTGCTGAAGCTCAAATGTGCTGCATAACAGGAGAATGAAACTGATTTGTTCTAGCTGAAGGACAAGAATGAACAACATTGGTTCTTGCGGAAGCTCAAACGTGTTGCGTAACAAGTGAGAATGAACCTTATTGGTTCTTGTGGAAACCCAACTGTGCTGTGTAACACACGAATAAACCTCATTGGTTCTTGCTGAAGCTCAATCGTGCTGCGTAACAAGAGAATAACCCTAATTGGTTCTTGCTGAAAACTCAAAAGTGCAGCGTTAACACACGAGTACTCATTTGTGAGATGCACCTTCATGTTGACCAAATCCAAGTCCATGCAGAGAAAGGAGGTAGAGCTTGCTCTTTCACCAGCTGAGCCTGAAGGGGAGGACCTTGTAATGGTATGCTCGACCCTCGAAAGAAAATCGTAGGAGGTGAGGATGCATTTCTGCGTTAGCATCTTAAAACAGGAGCTTGTGAAGTAAAGAATAAAGTAAAAGGTGCCTTCCACGACTTCAAGACTCCTCATGCACCTCCATTAAGAAAAGTACCAATTGATAGCTCGCAATGTGTGTGAGGAGTGACAGGCCCATGGGGACAGGCCTGTCGGGAGAGCTCCCACTACAATTCTCAGATCACCCTGCTTAATAACCGAAGAGGCTCTCTGCACTGAGAAGAGGGAATAATGGAGGGGACTCCACCTTTTTCAAGGTCTAGATCTTAACATCTCAATGGTCATGTCCTCACAGTGAGAACATGAACCATCAACAAAAATCTGCCTCAGCATGTTGACAGCCCAGGTACATGAAGCAGCGATCATGCCCTGAGCGAGCTGTTATAGTCCGCCATTGTTGATACGCTGGAGCAGAATGGCATCCAAGCGATTGTGGTGTCTTGGGTGTAATAATGAACACAGCAGTCA
This sequence comes from Hybognathus amarus, assembly GCA_030378365.1. Classification (NCBI taxonomy): domain Eukaryota; kingdom Metazoa; phylum Chordata; class Actinopteri; order Cypriniformes; family Leuciscidae; genus Hybognathus; species Hybognathus amarus. Next base: position 161,901 of record JAQIUQ010000866.1, on the reverse strand, counting down.
CTTTGATGTTCCTAAATTTGAACTGCTGAAGACGCAGTGGCTGAGTTTTCGTTTTCAAATAAAAAGGGAATATTTCCTACAATCAATGTCAATGCATTCATGTTTGCGCGAATCATTTCTCACCATACTGCTTTATTAACAAGGGTCAGTATAAAGCTGGTTTTGCAAAGAGTTTCTTATTGCCTGTATTTGAGTTATTAAAGTTGTTGCATATGGATCTGCCTCAGCCTTCTGATTTGAAACAGACTACTTTGCCGCAAGATGATCCAGCAACTATTGTTGTCTAAAATATCAATATTTCGATAAATATCGATACTAAAATATATCTGAACGGTACCAATACTAATTTCCGAAGAGTATCGATACAAGCTGAGCGGTCACTTTCACTTCTCTCCAAAGGCGCGTTGACAAACACCACACGTGACGCACTCATCTCATTTGCTCTGTTTAAATAGCAAAAGTGAAGTTTATGTTGGATTGACACTTATATTTATTTAAACTGCATCAATCAGGCATGTTGAGAATAGCGTGTAGATGCATTTAAAACACACCGCCGGGGGCAGGCATGTAAAAAAAGAGAATAGCGTGGAGTCGTGGACCCGCATTTAAACACACCGTGAGCAGGCATGTCGGAGAATAGCGTGGAGCGTGCTGCCGGCACCCAAAAGATTGTTGGCTTATGAATATCCTCACATCACTCATTTTTACAATTATTTTAGAGGTGAAAACAGACTTAAGGAACAGGCTCCAAGGAGTACCAGTTTAGCAGCATATATGCTCAGCATCAGGGGTGTTTGTTGTTTGGACAGACCTGCCCCCACAGCTAATAAAAATCCTAAAGGAAACACTTAACTCTTTTCATTTTAACTTTTCTGAAACATTAACCAAGATGGCCTAGTATTGTTTACGGGGCTTGTTGTTGTACTACGTTTTTTCACCGTTTTCTTAAAGTTAACATAATCTGAGGAATCTTAGAGCAAGTAAATATGTGCTAACTGCTGGTGCAATGTAAATTACCTTGTGCCTATTTAAATTTATTATTTAATTCTGCAATTTGCCTTCATTTAGCGATTATCATCAAATTTGATTACACAGACACTAATTAAACTAAACAGACAATGGCATCTCTTAATTCAATAATGAATTGCCTTTTTATGGGGTGCAATATAACATTTTATCCGTGATTTTTCTTTTTTTTTAAAGTCTTATTTTTCATAAACTTCACCTTTATTTGTCAGCCGCGCTCTCCTCTGTCCCCTGAACGAGTGGTTCACTTCCTGCGTCTATGAAAACACTCCCTCAGGAAACCAGTCATACTGGGCTCAGATTGGTTTGTTTGGGCCAATATATTGTCGATTGGCTAAACTGTCGCTCACGTTATCCGGAAGATTGACACCCATGACCTTTATGGGCGAAGCGGCGGGCATGCCAAATGTGGATAACATAGACGGTGAATCACGTAAATAATGATGTGGAGACTGCAGTATCAGTGAGGCAGAATCAGACCGAGAAAGCCGCGAATGATAGAGTCAAGCAGAACCTCACCACACACGGCTCTTAATAAAGGTTTCTGAATGATAATTTGCTTCATTTTTTTAACTTTATACACGTTTGTTTTACACAATAGCATCTGACTGGCAACGATAGCAACTGACTGGCTAACTAATGTTATACTCAAACAGCGTTTGCAGGTTTACGTTCTTGATCAAATCGAAAATAAAGTCATTAAAGCATATATATATGAAAAATACATTTACAACATTAGTACTTATACAAAATTCAGGTCCATAATGTTTGTACGCGTTTACCTGTAAACACAAAATAGCCTAACTATAGCCCATAAAGCCTACAAAGCCAGCACTGGCATTTGGAAAAAAAAAAAAAAAAAACAACAAACGCTACGTCAGGAATAATACATGCAAATACATTTAAAATGATGAAGTCTTAGCCTACTTACAGATTGTGTCCAACAACTGCTGACTTTTAACTGCTGGTTTTAAAGTTGGATCTGCTTCATGATTTGTTTACGTTAATCCGGTTGAACTCGTGGAGATTCTGGAAGCTGTCTCGATAAATGCGGAGGCACAGAGAGCTAGATTACAATCGTCACTTTCAGGAATATAATCAAACACAAATTGTATCCATTGTTGTCAAAGTATAGTGTCGGTGGGAAGCCCGAAACACAGAAGACCTGACAGCTGCGTGAACACAACACACTCGACGCATGCCCTTTCAGATGCATGCCCTGCAGATACTGTTCATGCACCAACAGCAACATTACACACTATTTAAAATTGAAAAAAGTGAAATCGCAGTAAACCCGCCCTTTAACTGAAAATTGAATGTTAATACTAAATATTATACATTACTGACACTCTATCATCCAATTCTGATACTGTTAAGTGCATTTATGTTACAGTATACTCAAATACTTTGATAACAGTAGGTAATAAAAACACAACGGATCATGTTAGCTCTGGTGCAACTAAAAAATATTAACAAACAGAACTCAGGACATTTTTGTTCAGGTAAAATGTACCTCATTGTCATGTTCTAGATGTGTTATATTTACGCTTTAAATGCCAAAAAAACTTCCACCCTTAAAGGTCCTATATGTAACTTTTTTAATAAAATGAATCCTTTTTTTATTGCCTGTGTTTGAAGGGGTTGTAATCACACATTGCAATGATCCACTTTTCGGGTTTTGCTATTACCTCTGAAGGCCAATATTCATATTTATATGTGAGGTCTCCGGGTCGGATTTCCTGCGAAATCCATCAGATGTGACGTGCATGCGCACTCCCGAGCCTCTCTATCCTTATTACAGTCTATGCGACCAACGGCACTTCAGCTGACGACATGGAGTCTGATAACCCTCCAAAACGTCCTGCCTCCAGCACAACACAGACTCCAACACAAACTCCACATAAATATAAAAAACAAAAAAAGTTTTATCTGCTCAAGCTCGTCAGGCAAAACGTGAATCTGATCGACTCCGGACGAAAACGCGGATCAACATAGTAAACTCCAGTGAAATAGCAAGGTAAACTACATGAAACATGACATGAATACAAAAGAATGTTCCAGGATAACAAAAAGTCGGTGCTTTAGGATGTAACTTATTTTATTTACTAGATCTACTGACTAATGTCACTCATCCACTACTATCATATTGTTTATACACATTTCCAGACACGTTCAGTACAGTAATGTCACTTCCTACGATCTTACTGATACACTGAAACTGTTCAGTTTAGTTCACTAACCGTTTTCATTATCATATTATACATTCACCTATGTTGACATTGCTGATTGTGAAAGATACACGAATACAGTTAGAGAAATGGCTGATGCTATATAACATGACATGTCGGCTAAATGCAGTTTCTGTAACATTATCATGGACGAGCACAGAGCATTAGTTCAACGTCAAGCTGATAAAAATAGGCTATTATTGTAACTGCAGTGGGAGTTTACATTAGTTTCCAGCATGTTGTGTGTGATGATTTTGCCGTTGTGTTGAAAGTCTCTGTGTGGCCGGTAGTGAATGCTCGCTCTGAAATCGAGCACGCACACAAGAACAAGCGCTCTTGTTGCATTCTGAAACATCACCACTAGAGGCCGCTAAAAAATGCATACAGCACCTTTAGTATGAAGTTAGAAATTCTACTATCGTGACAACACTATCAGCAACTATGACAGCATTATCTGCAGGGTTTAATGCACAAGCCTCTGCAACTAGCTACTCATCACTACCAGCTTTCACATCAGTGCCCATGGCTCAACTTCAGACTCTGGACTAACTGGACTGATAATTCCTTTAAGGTCATTTTCCGATGTGGATTGAACCATGAGTTACAGGCAGAGCTGGCTTGCCGCGATGAAGGAAGGAATTTCAACCAGTTCGCTCAACTCACCATTCAAATTGATAATCTGATCATCGCTCTCGCGCGCCAGCATTCGCTCTACTACCTCCTCCTGGATAGTTCTCCTGTGCCATGGTACCACAGTCCCATGCCTACTGATCCTAGTGAGCCCATGCAAATTAACTCTTTTCATACTACAGAAGAGGAAATGGAACGTCACACATCTTGGAGGCTATGCTTATACTGTGGGAGGGGCTGGTCATTTTCAACTGAACTGCCCTCATTGATCAACTAACAGAGAGAATGCTGTGGTGAGTCTTACTCTTGATTGTTTAAGCCCTAAATCATGTGTAAATGTTAACACCACCAACTGCTCTCGCAAAGCAAAATACCATACCAAGCTGGACCTGCGTCTTACAGAAGTACTTACAATTTGGTCCGTATCCGCGCAGGGGATGAGTGGAAGACAGCTTTTTCTAAATGTATGGGGTACTATGAATACTTGGTTATCGCCGTTGGGGCTTTCCAACAGTCCAGCTGTATTCCAATCCTTCATTAATGATGTTTTTGGTGACATGCTCCAACACCACGTCTCCTTAAAGACCATGTCCAGCACGTCCGTGCGGTGCTTCAGAGACTCATCCGGCACCAGCTCTACGTGAAGATCGACAAGAGTGACTTCCACCAAACCTCTACCTCGTTATTGGGCTACATCATCAGTCAAAGAGGCGTGGCTATGGAGGAAGGCAAGAGTAAAGGCAGTGGTGGAATGACCCCAACCCACTACGTTGAAGGAGCTGCAGCGCTTCCGTGGATTCGAATGGTGGCGGCGCTGGTTCTTCTCATCTGCCCTGGAGTGTGGAGGCCGCTCGGCCCTTTAACCGTCTAAAACAAGCTTTTACCTCTGCTCCCATTCTGCATTATCCTGATCCAGAGTCACCCTTTGTTTTGGAAGTGGATGCATCGAGTACCGGCCTGGGTGCGGTGCATCTAGCTGTCGCAGCATCAAGGATCACCGCCCAAGTTGTACCCCTGGGCCTGGCTCACACACACCTTCAATGAGCTGTCAGTCGTGGCAAGAGGTAGGCTGACCGTCACCGCAGTCCTGAACCCCAGAGTATCAGCCAGGTCAATGGGTATGGTTATCCCACCTGTAATCTTCGTCTGAATCTTCCTTGCAATAAGCCTAGTCCAAGGTTCATGGGACCTTACCTGATCTTACGTCAGATAACTCCAGTGTCCTTCCGTCATCTGCGAATATCTTCCACCTTCCATGTATGGGGCTCTGTCACAGCATTCAGTCTCCCTGATTCCACCATCTCTCAACCATGAGCGCCCTCTCCTGAGTTCTCAGTGTGTTGCATACTTTATCATTAGTATGCATCATTTGCGCTGGTGATTACCCATCACCTGTTCTCTATCATTACAAATTTCTCAGCCTTTATCTGCCTCATTAACTGAGGGTCCATTGCAAAGTATTGCCTCTCTACTTGTGCATGTCCGAGCCATTTCTGTGAATGATTTCCTGATTCGGATACTGAGCTCAGCCGCCTGCCCAGACCTTTATGCCTGACCCTGTTGTTCTGTTCCGCACAACACAGGCTTACGTCTTCCAGCCTGGTTTCCTCCCTGCTGCCAGCAAATCCTTATCCAAGAATTTCCTGAGTTTCTTATTGCCTGTCTTTAAGTTATTAAAGTTGTTACATATGGATCTGCCTCAGCCTTCTGGTTCATTACAGCTATCAGGATGTGATGAGTTTCAACCAGTATAACAAATCAACCAGTATAACAAAAAGTGTTTATAAAACAAATTGCCTATCCTACCTCACAATTCACCAGTTTTTTTTTTTACTTTTTTTTTGCATATTCTGTTTTATAAGGGTCTTATTTGGTTATTGATTATGCTTTGATTATGGTTATTTTACCTTACCTTAACTCGCTGAGTGTACTCAGTTTTATTTATCATGGTTTCAAATGTAGTTACTTAAATCTACTTAATTTTTTACTTATGTTTGCACAATTCATAAGATGTTTTTAATTGATTTCACTTGCTTGACAATTTTCTCAGTATTTTTAAGTGTACAAATGTTACAGTACATCATGGTTGAAGTTTTTAGAGTGCACTTCTCTAGGATTAATTCCTCATTGTGGAGCCAAAGCTATACAGTGCAGAATGATGTGGTGTTAGAATGGCTGTTTAGCAATAAACCAAAAAAAAAAAAAAACTGAACTGAACTGAAACTGCATTGTCCTCTAGCTTTTCAGATGCTTTGTAGAGTCAACAAAAAAATTGACTGAAAATGATTCTCAGTTTAGGTGAAAATCTACATGATAAACAGTGGAATGGGCAGCTGATTCGCAAGGGCAAGGAAGCAAATTATTTAAACAGGTTCAGTGTTGCAGTCGAGTCTGAAAAGACTGGACTCTGACTCAAGCCAAAGACCATATTTTCAGGAGCATTTAAATTCGGCCTGGCGTAATGAATGAGCTGGTCTCGACTAGTCCAAGTTAAGACAGAATTGAGACCGGACTCAAGTACAACAACACTTGAATTCGAGAAAACTGAATACCCAGTAACATGAGTTATGTCCCAAATAACACATACTGATGCACTTATACACTCTGTACTCAACCATGTAGTGTATGAGTTTACACTATCAAAGCTGTGACAGTTAAGTGCATTAAGTGTCCAACATTGCACACTTTGCTTTTCTGGTTAACTAAATGCATCATCCAGGTATCATTTCAGCATGAACAAACTTCTCACACTATTTATACAGTAAAACGTACGTAGAAAAGTGAATAAGGCCACGTTTACACAAAGCCGGGCATTTAGCAAAACGAATATGTTCCCCCTCTCGCTTTCAAAATAACAACGTTCACACACCTGCATAATACGCCGTCGAAGCGCCATCATAACTATGCTGAACCTATTGGCAGTGTCAGGGTTAAGAATAAAGCCATGCAAGCCAATCAGAATCCTCAGAATCAAAAAGAGAGAACCTAAACCGCCGTTCTCCCAGTTCACACGACAACAAATATCCGGCGTTTTCGAAAATCTCCACTTTGCCCGGAGTTTTTACAAAATCGTCTTCGTGATAAAAACTGCGTTTTCATGTAAATGATGGCAAAACGCAGAGAAATATCTGCGTTTCCTATCGTGTAACAGGAGCCTAAGTACGTAGTTCGGATGCACTTATGGTCTTCCCCCATCAGTTCACTAATGCTTCAATTGTTTGTCCTGCATCTCCTCTCATGTTTCCAATAGTTTCAAAAAAGAGCTCAACAATGTTTTTTTAAGTACAGTAACAGCCAATTTCATTCTGCATCATGCAGAAAATTCCGAGAGGAAGTGGATATTTAAATGGGACACACCTGAGAACATCATTAGGTGTTTTGAGCCACCCGCTGAGCATTAAAAGTTTCCTCTGGGTCTCTCTCGCTCACACATTAACATACACAAAGCCTTTAATTAAACAACAGCATACCAGCGAATGCTCACACACACAACTATTAACGATGGCAAAGAAGGGTAGTGCTTAGTCAACATGAATGTTAATCAAATCTCTAACTGACCTTAAGCTAACGAGGACTTTACCAACACACAATCACTATTTTATAGGATGACAACAAACATGATGGATCTGACAGGGTAGCATCTCTATCTAAGAGATACCTATCTAACCGTGTGTGTGTGTGTGTACTGAAGATAAATTAACGTAGGTGTAAAGTGGCATCTCTGCAGGCAATGTCCTCAGGGACTTTGTAATCTCACTTGGCACCAATAACCCTGTATCTAAGGAAACTGTAGTGTGTTTGAAAGTGGTTTTGTGTAGAAAGAAGTGGCTTTGTAAGATGATCAAAGAGCCTCATTTCAACTGGCCACACACACACACGTGCATGTAGAAAACGCTACGTTTTTCATTGTCAGCTATGGATCCCGTTTCACTGCACGCCGCTGACGTGGCCAGTCTCCATTGACATCGATGCTGTTTTTGCCTGACCTCTGCAGCCTGTGTTCCATAACTTTTACACCTCGACCTCTACGCTTCAGATTTAGTTTGTACCAATCACTTTTACAGCCCTTAAACTCTGACCTCTCACGATTTTTACAGAAATGACAATCTCGTTGCTGTGCACAGCAAAAAAAGTGACGAGGTCACCTGGTAAGCTTCGAACAGAACAGCCTTAATGGTTGCAGCGAAGAGAAAGACTCGCAGTAAACGATTTTTCACAGAATGTCAGATTTCTATTCAGTGTTGTGTCCATTGTATGGAAAAATAAACACCCACTTTTTCCCCATAATAGCTTACTTTGTGTTCCACAGAAAAACAAACAAAAAAACCCTGTATTCTTTAATGCTTCACTCCTCAAATGTTGATGCATTAGCAAACATTGTTATAAATCACTTGAAAAGCCCTTTACAGCACTGTAGGGAATTTGACTCTCACTCCCTAGAGAAAAAAAATATAACGAACACATCCTTTCTCTCAGTAATTACACAGATCCAAGGGCTAGGTTGAACACAGCTGGACAGAAGTATGGGCGTGTCCTATCCATTTGTCATTTGCATACAGTGTCCCTAGACCCAATCGAGTGCAACAGTCGGGTTCTGGAAGTAAAAACTCCATTCCGTTTCTCCATAGGGAAATTGTTTTTGAAGTGACAACTTATTAACCTTTACAGACGGACCTACTGTGAGCTACTTCGTTGTTAATCGATGGTAATTGCTTCTGCTAAAGCTGTCAGCCTGCATTATTTCAGCTTATTTTTAAAGGGGGGGTTTTTTCCTGTCTCACATTTTTGATTTTAAATAGTGTGTAATGTTGCTGTTGGTGCATGAACAGTATCTGCAAAGTTGCAGCGCTGAAAGTTCAGTGTAAGCAGAGATATCGTCTTTTATAAACCAGGAAGTATAATTGCCTACAAAAACGACTGGATTTGGACTACAGCTGGGTTTTGGTACGTCACTAACCCACACATTTGCATCAACCACTCCCTCCGGAATATGCAGGAAAGGGCATGCGTCGAGTGAGTTGTGTTCACGCAGATGTCAGGTCTTCTGTGTTTCGGGCTTCCCACGGACACTATACTTCGACAACAATGGATACAATTTGTGTTTGATTATATTCCTGAAAGTGACGATGGTAATCTAGCTCTCTGTGCTGCGCATTTACGAGACAGCTTCCAGAATCTCCACGAGTTCAACCGGATTAACGTAAACAAGAAACTGTTTCTGGAATCATGAAGCAGATCCAGCTTTAAAACCAGCAGTTAAAAGTCAGCAGTTGTTGGGCCACACTGTAAGTAGGCTAAGACTTCATCATTTTAAATGTATTTGCATGTATAATTACCGACGGAGCGTTTTTTTTTTGTTGTTTTTTTTATTTCAAATGCCAGCGCTTGCTTTGTAGGCTTTATGGGCTAGCTGCTACTAGTTAGGCTATTTTGTGTCTACTGCAAACGCGTACAAACATTATGGACCTGAATTTTGTATAAGTACTAATGTTGTAAATGTATTTTTCATATATATATGCTTTATGACTTTATTTTCGATTTGATCAAGAACGTAAACCTGCAAACGCTGTTTGAGTATAACATTAGTTAGCCAGTCAGTTGCTATCGTTGCCAGTCAGATGCTATTGTGTAAAACAAACGTGTATTAAGTTAAAAAATGAAGCAAATTATCATTCAGAAACCTTTATTAAGAGCCGTGTGTGGTGAGGTTCTGCTTGACTCGATTCATCGCGGCTTTCTCCGTCTGATTCTGCCTCACTGATACTGCAGTCTCCACATCATTATTTACGTGTATCCACCGTCTATGTTATCCACATTTGGCATGCCCGCCCGTTTCGCCCGTAAAGGTAATGGGCGTTAATCTTCCGGACAACGTGAGCGACAGTTTAGCCAATCACAACACACCGGCCCAAACTAACCAATCTGAGCTCACAACGTCATTCTGAGGGAGTGTTTTCATAGACTCAGGAAGTGAACCACTCGTTCAGGGACAGAGGATAGCGCGGCTGACAATAAAGGTGAAATTTATGAAAAATAAGACTTTTAAAAAAAGTATCATACTCATTTATCTCATAAACAATGCTAGTCAGTCGAGATGTTACGAAAGCATGCATAACTATTTCAAATTAATTCATAATACCCGCTGAAATGGGTTGGGTTGTATGACGTTAGATCCAGAAAGGCGTGTTAGGGTTGGGGTTTAGGGCAGCGCTGCGAGGCTACTGGCCCGGCAGTGGAAACGCAAGCCCGGTGCTTGAGGCCCGAGGCCACTAGCTCGGCTCGCTGTTAGCTCTGGCCCAGCCCTAGCCCGGCAGTGGAAATGCGGCTATTGGTTACGCTTCCTTTTACAGTACAGTACTTAGTGTACTTACCTAGAAAGTACTGGCTAATATAAGGTAAGTACATGGAACCGGGGTAGGTTCAGGGTTATTACTAATTATTACCCAGTAATTGTAGTTACTAAAATAAGTACATAGTATTTACATGGGTAACTGGACTGTAAAAGAAAGCGTTACTGGTTCATTTTGTGCCGGAGTTCTCCTTTAAGTTCACCCTTTGTCTTTTTGTCCAATTTTCAAAAAACGTTTTTGCTTCAAATCAAAGGTTTGTATTGTTGTGATTCACCTCGTAGCTGATTGGCTTGGTTCATGGCGTATTATGCTTTAACAAAGAATTTTTCTAAATCCCTATGGGAAAAAATGAATGGAAAAAATACTTCTGGAACCAGCGCACTTATGCAGGATTTCATTCCCAATAGTACTACAAAGCAAATTGAATCTTTAGGAAAACTAAACACATCTGATTTGTTAATCAATACAACCTGCTCCTGCTGTTGATCCGGACACAGCACAACAACATCAGGCATGTAAAATTAAAAAAAAAAAAAAAAAACAACCGTGCCATCATTTGAGCATTTGTGCTTTGCCCTACAAATTAACCATCACAGGTCAAAGCAAAGGATGTAGTCAATAGTGAACGACACACGCAACATTAATCGCATGTCTTTTGAGTATCTACATTAAGCACCAGCAAACCACCATCACTCTATGCTAATGAGACACTGAATGTCACCTTGAGGTCCTCACAAACACACACTACCAGACACAAGCAAAAGCCCATAACACGAGAGGTCAAAAACCCAATCTAATTGCCTAAATAAACATCAGCTCAACAGAAATGAACTTCACTGGATTGAAAGCATGATAGAGATGAAGAATAAGAGTGTTTAAGGGGGAATGACAGCAACATTTCTGTAATTTCGGTCTCTCTTTATCCCTTTGTAGACAACAATGTTTTGTTTGAGAGCTGGGGTGCAAGGCTGTTCTGGTAAACGGGCACACCGCCGTGTTTACCGTGGCTTTGTTAAGACAGTGATGGGATGATGCCACCTGCACATTTCAAGATAAGAAAGTCAAAAATCTCCAAAGACACAATGACATGCACAGAAAAGCCGTCTCTTCCCATGCTCTTCGCTCTGTCTGTTCTCACTCTCACACACTCAATATTACTGATGAGTGATGACTATTACAGAACGCAGCTGACAAATCAAACTCTGACCTAATAACACAGCGCTGTCGAATGCTTTGACAGACTGCCTGCTTGGAGATATTGCGGTTCTCCAAGTCTGTGTTTACCTACTCTCACTTTCTCTGTCTTTTTCCTGTTCCCATTGACAGTTTTTCATTTGCTCTAGTGAGCATTTAAAAAAAAAAAGATTTTAAAACCCCATCTGTCCTTCAGAAATAACAGAAGACGAGAACTCTGGCATTTTGAGGTCAGATATTGCAAATCATAAAGAGAACAGAATAATATTTAAAACAACCCTGGTCTTTTTCATTCTCTGACGTTTTTTAGTTTCATTCATGGTCATTTGCTTATCTCGTCACTATCCCTCACATCTCAGTTTGTGACCTTTGGAGAATGAACATTTTGAAGTTTCTAACATTTCACTACACAAAGACATTATAGTTATGTGAAGCCTGAATCTGGGAAGCATTGCCAGATTGTAAAACTGAAAAAAGCAAATGATGATCCATAATTTAAAACCATATGGTCCTTCGTATTAATGAAAGGTGGCACTCCAATAAAAAAAAAAAATGCTTTTCTGAGTGGAATTAACACTAATTGCTTAGCAATCTCTTTCACGCCAACACAACAAGAATCATATTGGAGGTAAATTAAATCTGGGATATTGCTGTTTCAGACATGCAATTCACACCGGAACTCATTCTCAGATACACATGTGTATGTGAATTGTTTTACACCAAATGAGATTTAGATTTTCTTGGAATTACATTTATATATATCCAAACATATACCAAAAGCATATACCACCACTCTCTGGCTCACATTCACATGATGTTCCTCAAACATCCGTTAAAGTATCACTGTCAGACAGCCTTGAGTGCACACACTGTTATTCTCAGGCTCTGACCGTCTTTGATATCTGTGAGTTATGTAACGTCAAACTCATGTCCGTGAAACATATTGTTTTTTTTTTTCTTGACTAAATGCATCAGTGGGCAAATGGGGAAATATATCAGCAGGTTATTCTATTTATAGGCTATAACTGACATTTAAAGCTAAAATAACAAACAAAAACAACATTGGGTTTGTCTTGTGGCAGTTTAAAAATGATGATGCATTTTAGAATTCTTTTACATTTAAAGACCCAAAAGTATTTTAATAATCAAATGCCGAGTCCGCTTATATATATATATATATATATATATATATATATATATATATATATATATATATATATATATATATATATATATATATATATATGTATATGTATATATGTATATATATATATATATATATATATATGTATATATGTATATATGTATATATATATATATATATATATGTATATATATATATAGCCTATATAGATGGGGTTTTTTTTTAACGAGACAGTCATTCATGCTCAGGCCATACAGTGCACGTGAATGGTTGGTAACCCTGTGAATGAAGCGCTAGGTTTATTCTTGAATTTATCAGTGTGGCAAGACAGCTGTTCACAGTAATGACCCTCCTCTTATACTGCAAATGAGTCATACGAGTATTATCCTAATAACTCCTTGTCATGAGCCAGTGAATGATTCTCATCCACTTATAGGCGCCATTCTCAAGGAACGCAGTTCTTTTTTTTCTTGCATTGTATTTTAACTTTGATAAAGGCGCCATGCGTTACGTTAAATTTGCAAGAACCCATCAACATCTTTCAGTTAATTAATGTGGACTAAACGCGCGTACTCACCCGCGTTTCTCAGTTTTCTATTTCTGAGCACCGAGATGATCACCAGCACGTTGCCGAGCACATCCACCACGCTCGTAAAGATCAGCACACCGGCCAGCACCATGACGACCCATGCTGGCCGCGCGCCCGCTCCGCTACCCCAAGCGCGACCCTGCCCGACTTCCGTCCGGTTCCTGACGAGCGAGACATTCTCGGGCATGTCGAATAAACTTCACCCTCTCTCACCAAAAACACGCTCGGTATCTTTCTCACGAAGCTTCAGTCATCTTCAGCTTCGTCAACAATTAGACCACGTTTCCATATTCTCAGCAATCTCGGAAACTCGCGGAGACGGGTGCTGTTTCCTCATTAATGTGCCACATGAAACAAATTTTCCACCCGTCTATTGTCTTGACTGGCGATTATCTTCAACTTCACGGTGCTCGCTCTCTCCCCCTCGCCGCGCGCCTTTTAAAACTCACTCGCGGCCAGAGCGCGGCGCACACACGAGATGGTCTCGAGCTTCTCGCTCCAGTCGCGTGCGCTCCGGTGTTTGCCATTGATAACCGAGAGATCACGCTGGCGTGGGTTCACTCCTTTCCCTCGTATTCTCCTTCAGAGTATTTTCATTGAATCGAGGTGAGCCGCCTCCAAAAAGCTGACACTTCAGCTCGTCTGTATGTCCAGTCAGTCAGACTTTATTTATTTATTAATTCACTCGGTGACGACGGAATCCGATGCGCGAGGCTCCCGTTTCGGATGAATTCCCGCCTCAGGAATGTGAAACCATTAAGTGCAGTATTGTGACGGTTTTAACACCAGTGTGTGTCGTTAAAAAATCTTCATCTAACACTCAGGTCTTCGCGTTTGAGGAGCAAGAGAGAAAAAAAAACAACAGCCTTTCTGAACAGTAATTCCGATGTTTTCCCGCCTCAAAAGGACTCCCTCGGCGACTCAGTCAGCCCCCCTCGGTTGCACGGGAGCGGATCCGAGTTTCTGGTCCAGTTTTCGAATAAGTCCAGTTAAATGGCAGCTTTAGAGACGTCCCTTTCCACCCGCTCTGCGCGGCCGGTCTCTTTCGGTGTCTTCATTGAGAAACAAAATCCGTGAGCGCGCTCCACCGCTGTTTACAGCTGCCCCGTTCACACATCACGCGCGGGGAGCCTCCGCGTGCGCCTCAACTTGTACTGAGAGCGCGCAGGTGCACGTGAGGGCGTCCTGTCACAAATAAAGGGGCTGAAGTAACAGCTCGCGCAGCGTTTTCTCTACCAAGCGATACTTTAATATCACCATTAAAGTCACTAATCAATTTCGTATAAAATTAATACATGATAATACCCTTTAATAAAATATATTTTTTTTTAAATAAATGAAAGAACTGTAATGGACTGTGAATTCAAGATCTAAAAAAGGACAACATACAAAAATCATCACCCTAGATCAAACATGTATGCTCAAAGTGTATTAATAGTAGTAGTACACATCACAGAACAGGAGAACAATGTGTAGGCTACTGTCCGGTCTAACTAAACTTATTTTTAGGGAAATACACGTGAAGAATTGTTGTTCCAATATTATACTCAAACATAATGCACTGATGTCTGGAAGCTAAAGCCCCGCCCCCAGTGTTTCAGACATCACAATACATAACAGCTTATTATAAACCTCATAAACCTTCTGACTGACATGATCATCCACAGCTTGTTTAGTGATGCCATTTGGAGAGGGTTTATATAAAATAAACGATACCTTGTATTATAAATAATAAACTATAAATTAAAAACACTCGCTGAAACTGTAACAGACTACATTTCACATACATAATTGAAACAAAGCAGAATGTACACATAATAGGCTGTATTCTGTTTAGGGAGTTTGCTTCAAGTGCCTCAAACAAAACTGAATATCTCTAACCTGACCGTGGATCATGTTTTCCTCAAAAATGCTTGTGCATCTTGGTAAACATGACTTTGTTTTCATGCAAAATCTAGAAAAAAGTGCTCGTATTCCAGAAGTCAGCCAATCACATTAGAGATGAGGTTGAGTAACTAGGCTACTATCCAGTCTAATTTGCAATATGCTTCAGACGGTTAGTAACGGGACTGTGGGCGGTCTGTGGGCATGAAACTGAGACCCGCTCATCATTAAGACTGAGACTCCTACTACTTTTTTAAACAACATTGGAAATAATTGATTCATGGAACAACCTAACGAAAAGCTTACTGGCAACCCTGGCACCCATCTGCTCCAAACCTTCTGGCTATCCCTGAGTCTCCATTTGCTCAGGTTGCCTGAAATACCATTTTCAAAAACTACACTGTATGGTATGGTTTATTTATTTATTTGAAAAGGAGATGTATCCTTACCAGTGTTCAAATGTAACCAATGCCTCTGGGTTAGATTAACTTGACCTTATGGCATCTGGCTGTTAAAGAGACATTTATTTTTTCACTTTATCCTATTTCTTCTATGGTGCAGATGGATAAGACCTGAAATGAAAGAGGGCGGAGAAGTATTGCACAGGGAGCCACTCAGAAGAAAAGTTACCCAATCGGTCACAATTCATTTAAGGGCACAACCGTTGCAGAGACTACATGTCTCACGGCTGTGACGGTGCGGGTTCCTGTGACACCCCAGAGAACACTGACACTGATTGATTTGGCTATCTCTTCTATGCCACAGCCCCCCCCCCCTCTCTCTCTCTCTCTCCCACACACACACACACACACACACACACACACACACACACACACACACACACACACACACACACACACACACACACACACACACACACACACACACACACACACACACACACACACACACACACACACACACACACACACACACACACACACACACACACACACACACACACACACACACACACACACACACACACACACACACACACACACACACACACACACACACACACACACACACACACACACACACAATCAGAGAAGATTGAGGAAGATTATTCAAGTTTAACACACCTCACTTTGTGCATTTCCTCACAGCTTGGGAAAAAATGGTTCCAGCATATCATTAACTATTCAATTAGACCATATCATGGATATGAAAATAAATTTGCCCTATGAGGTTTGCCCCTGAATCCTGATACGAAAGTACGAACAGGCAGACAGACAGACAGTTGAGTCCATTTTCATGCAGACAGTAGGCTTGTAATTTATCACAGTGATACAAATATGTAAAATGCTCTTTGTCTATTTTTGTTTACAAATACAGATACCACGGCACCGAAATGTAGAGTTGTTTTATCTCCGCGCCCCAGCGATGCCAACGCTAAATCAGCCTCGTTTTTTTTTTTTTTTTTTTTTTTTTTTTTTTTGATGCAACACATCCACACGGTTCAACAACAATAGATAACAGCCCAGCCTACTCAAATCAGTCCAATTCGAGGTGTTTGAATGATTATTTTTTTACACCCACAACACTACCGCTGGGAATAGAGGAGGCGTTTACCGCGTGGAAACCTGGCTGGCGGCTGCTCCCCAGTCGGGTGTGTGCGTGGGTGCACGGGCTGATTGTGTGAGCGCGCGGCTCGTTGTAGGAGAATCGGGTTATGTAAGCGGGTGTCTAGGTTCTCTGGGATAGAGAGAGGCCTTGCCTTTCTTTGATGTCAAACTGTAGGGAACCCTCTCGAGACTGGCTGTGCTTGTCACTGTCTGTGTTTTGGTTTAATTTGTATGGCGTGTGAAATAATTGCAGTGTCTGTGCAAGAGTCAATGTGCGTGGGTGAGTTTAAGGGTTTGTAAGGTTGGAGACTGGTTGATGAGCAATTGGTTTAACTTTGTCTACCTTTTCATATATTAGAAAAAACAAACTATTGTACAGTGACCTCAAAAGACACAAATGTAAAAAAAAAAATTGTGCACAGCTCTATACTATAACCAACTTTTCCCACATATATATCATGCAAAGCAAATATTTTTTATAGAAAGTTGGATATATGCCCAGCTTTCAGTATTCATATAATCACGTATGGGGGATTTATACTATAGCATACCTCCACTGCATGACTGTTTACCATCGCCGAAGATATAAACGATATTATCAAATCAGCTAAATGCTGGCATGAAAATATTGCAATATCCAATGCGCATTCTCATCCTCGGGCGTCATATAGTGACACTATTGAAATTTCGTCTAAATCCAAAGCATATGGCACCCTTTAGCGTCAATATAACACGCAGAGAAGCTTTGTTCGGTTATGGTAGGTTTACTTCTGGGTAGGGTTAGACCACTGAGGTGGCGCCTTCTGGCCAACATATATCTGCGTCTCATATTGACGCTGAATGCGTGCCATGTGCGTTGGATGTAAACGAAATGTCAAAAGCGTCAGTGATGCCTCGGGATGAGAACAGGCTGCAATATAGCAACTGCTTTGAAACAATGTGTAGTAGAAATGCGCGGTTGGCGGTTAAAGTCGTGGATTGGGCAGATGATGTGACTAAAATTTTTTTTTAATTCAATTCGGGTGGGTGGCGGGTGGTTGAACCAAATTATGTGCCAAATGTGTTTTCTATTAGGCTACAATGAAAATATTTTACAGTAGCCTAGCAGATAAGGTGAGTGTGAAGAGGTTCATTGTGTGTGGAAGGTTGGTATGACTGGGACTCATGTTTATTCAGAAAAACAAAAAGAATCGAGGCGCACAGTAGCGCATTCGCCACCATAAACAAAACACGCGATCCAACACTTGCTTTCTCGGTTGCAGTAGCCGCGTGCAAAGTCCTAGTCCAACTCTCTCTCTCGCTCTCTCATTCCCGCCGGTTATATGCGGTCTCTCCACAACAATTACTGCAATCAGACACAGGTGTTCATCATCTGCACTTGACCTATTTACTCACCGCGCGGCTTCGTCCTTTCTCTCCCGCTACAGACTTCGCAAAATCACGCCCCTCGCCACAGTCAGGTTTGCCAAAGTGCGTTTAATTTATTTATTTTTGTCCCTGTGTTCCGAATCGGAGGCGGAGTTCACTGCTGATATTCTGAAAGCTTTCTAGTCTCGCGGCTGTCATCAGCAGCACCTTGTGTGACCAACAGCGGATGGCAGGCGGGTGCGGTTTTGAAAATTGGTCAAAAACGTTGAGTGCGTTAGATGGCGGACGGGATTATGAGTTTTGTGATGCGGTTGCGGATGAAATAATTTCCATCCGCGCATCTCTAATGTGTAAGCCCTATTGTGAAAAGCGCTACAAATTCATGTTAAATACACACACCGGCCACTTTATTAGGTACCCCATGCTAGTCACGGGTTGGACCCCCTTTTGCCTTCAGAACTGCCTCAATTCTTCGTGGCATAGATTCAACAAGGTGCTGGAAGCATTCCTCAGGGAGTTTGGTCCATATTGACATGATGGCATCACACAGTTGCCGCAGATTTGTCGGCTGCACATCCATGATGCGAATCTCCCGTTCCACCACATCCCAAAGATGCTCTATTGGATTGAGATCTGGTGACTGTGGAGGCCATTTGAGTACAGCGAACTCATTGTCATGTTCAAGAAACCAGTCTGAGATGATTCCAGCTTTATGACATGGCGCATTATCCTGCTGAAAGTAGCCATCAGAAGTTGGGTACATTGTGGTCATAAAGGGATGGACATGGTCAGCAACAATACTCAGGTAGGCTGTGGCATTGCAACGATGCTCAATTGGTACCAAGGGGCCCAAAGAGTGCCAAGAAAATATTCCCCACACCATGACACCACCACCACCAGCCTGAACCATTGATACAAGGCAGGATGGATCCATGCTTTCATGTTGTAGACGCCAAATTCTGACCCTACCATCCGAATGTCGCAGCAGAAATCGAGACTCATCAGACCAGGCAACGTTTTCCAATCTTCTATTGTCCAATTTCGATGAGCTTGTGCAAATTGTAGCCTCAGTTTCCTGTTCTTAGCTGAAAGGAGTGGCGCCCGGTGTGGTCTTCTGCTGCTGTAGCCCATCTGCCTCAAAGTTCGACGTACTGTGCGTTCAGAGATGCTCTTCTGCCCACCTTGGTTGTAACGGGTGGTTATTTGAGTCACTGTTGCCCTTCTATCAGCTCAAACCAGTCTGGCCATTCTCCTCTGACCTCTGGCATCAACAAGGCATTTCCGCCACAGAACTGCCGCTCACTGGATGTTTTTTCTTTTCGGACCATTCTCTGTAAACCCTAGAGATGGTTGTGCGTGAAAATCCCAGTAGATTAGCAGTTTCTGAAATACTCAGACCAGCCCTTCTGGCACCAACAATCATGCCACGTTCAAAGTCACTCAAATCACCTTTCTTCCCCATACTGATGCTCAGTTTGAACTGCAGGAGATTGTCTTGACCATGTCTACATGCCTAAATGCACTGAGTTGCCGCCATGTGATTGGCTGCTTAAAAATTAAGTGTTAACGAGCAGTTGGACAGGTGTACCTAATAAAGTGGCCGGTGAGTGTATATCTGTATGTCATCACAATATCAATTGACGAGCTGCTTATTTTAAAGAAAAATACTAGATCTAAGTTGTAAATGATAAAACAGACAGATGCTGTTCAGAATCAGGCCACTTGAGGAAAACTGACGTCATATCTCCAATAAAAATTGCTCTTTGTGTCCGAAATCGCATATTAGGCACTACATGCGGTTTGAAACTTTGTGATCATTAAAAAGTGCGTTGTTTATATGTGCAGGATGTACACCAGACATATAGACATCCGCCATGTTGTCACTATCATGTGACCTACGGTGTCAGTTTTGTCACTTCACTGTCATTCACAAATCATCTTCCTGTAACAGTAAAGTGTCCATTAAACATGCACTTCAGAATCTCACCAGTAGGTCATCCGGGTACTTTCTGCTATTTATACTATGAAGTCGGACATACTAATCTGCAGAAAATATCATAAATAATCTGCAGAGGTTTTTCACCTCTTATATAGTATGGAAGAAGGCATATTTGGACGTAGCAACTGACAACTGATACAGGTGAAGTGAGTTTTTTTTATAATCTGCTGATAATTTTTACTGTATTTTAAACTGTATTTTAATAATACCAGTAAGACATTAAGTGTGACTTTATTGTCCAAATATTGTTGAGGTCACTAGAACTGGAGTCTTCACGCATCACTGACGTGTCATCAGTTTGCTCTGCTCCCGGGCTGACATGTCGTCTCCATTATCAGGTTTAACTATCCTACATCAATCTTTTATGTTACATCAGTCTCTCTGTGACAGCTCCACTGATTTTGATGCTGCCATCGCACAAAGGGTAAGTACTAGCCTGTACTCCTAAATTGAATTCACCAAAGAATGATGTAAGATAACTTTGTAGAGACATTTAGGACAGCTCAATCATGTCTAAATGACAAATGTATGTCTTTATCCTCATATGATGTAATGTTTTATTTCTGTTTACAGTAATTTATCTACAGTCAGTCCAAGCACTGTGTACTCAATAAGAGCTGAGCTGGAGCTGTCCTGAAGTCAGTTCATGCTTTAGTACCCAGCCTGCCTGGTTAAACAGTGGATGAGATAGATTGAGAAGGAAGGGTATGAGAGAAAGAACGAAAGCAAATATCAGTTAAAGGCACACCATGCAGCTCTAATGTTTTTGTGAAACAGCGACCCCTAGAGAAAGAGTAAGAGTGTGGTGTACTTGCACTGTCGTAAAGAACCGTAACTCCCCTGTTACTGCATAGTCTGCTGAACTACTCAGACTGATCTCATGAAATGGCTTATGTATGACACGCCAATTCGTATTTCCATTTTTTTGCATGCTATCAACATGCTTAATCGCATTTCAGCATGTTTATGAACGCTGTTGACTTAACGTTACATTACTGTTTATAAATATATGACCTACCCCAACCCTGTCCCTAAACCTACCCGTCACTGGGGTTAATAGCTCCCAACGCGGATAGCTCAAAATGTGTATAGATAATGCCCTGTTCAGATTACACGTTTTTTTTTTGTCTGCTACGATAGTCACTGTGTCAGATTACGCGATTTTGAATAATAAAATCTTGTCGTGTCGTGGACAAGACACAATGTCAGACTACACGTTGCTTCCTGACCTGTCATCGCATGCCGTCTTTAACGGCGCGTGATGTCATCAGAAAGCGAAACTCACGCGTGACTTCCGGAAATGAACATAAACAAACAATGGATGAAGCGGTGAGTGTTGTATTAGCTGTCCTGTGTTCAGAAAAACCCGACAATGGACACGTTACTGGATTGCTCGGCATTGCCTTTTCAGCGTGAGAAATACACGGTGTGGCGTGTGAGCGTGTGGACTGGTTGAATTGCGTATGTCTCACGGCCATTGCGTGAGACTTGAGAACCCTGCTCGAAGAGGACAGTACGGGCTGTCAATCCTCCAAAGAGAACTTGAGGTAAACTATTGTTTTCTTATATATTTTTACTTTTAGTTTTAACGTTAACACCATAGTCTCTCTTTCGTTTCGCCATTTTTGAAAGTTGTGTACAGAAAAGATGTGCTCCTATTGGTCAACCTCATACATGTGATGGAAGCGTCGTGAACGACCATTACAAAAATTAAACCTGCTAGTCTTTTTGTCGTGATGTCGTGAAGCATCGCAGACGCGACGTAGGTTGTCTCCCACTATGACACACTATACGAGATGATACGATCGAATCTTGCGTCCCGACGCCCGTTGTCGTTTACGAATCCCCACGACACCCTACGTCAAACGGATCGTGCCAAAATCGGGCTAAAAACGTGTAATCTGAACCAGGCATAACACAC
>JAQIUQ010000866.1:0-135000 GCA_030378365.1 Hybognathus amarus | reverse complement strand
CAGTTTCTGAAATACTCAGACCAGCCCTTCTGGCACCAACAATCATGCCACGTTCAAAGTCACTCAAATCACTTTTCTTCCCCATACTGATGCTCGGTTTGAACTGCAGGAGATTGTCCTGACCATGTCTACATGCCTAAAGGCACTGAGTTGCCGCCATGTGATTGGCTGCTTAGAAATTAAGTGTTAACGAGCAGTTGGACAGGTGTACCTAATAAAGTGGCCGGTGAGTGTATATATATATATATATATATATATATATATATATATATATATACATACATATACATATATATATATATACACATATACATATATATATATATATATACACATATACACACCTCTCTTTTTTTCTGATAGTAGGGAAAAAAATTGAAGAATTACAGTTAAATATTGCACTTTTGACAAAGACAAAGAGAACAAGGTGTGCATACTAAAGCTGACCTGTCATCTGCCTGAAAAAGGAAGAACCAAGACGCTTTGGGACGCCCATCCACTCATGGAAATGCAGCTATTGACCCGTCTCAGAGCTCAGGACTGGATTTATCTCCATAAGAAAACAGCCCTTCGCACAACGCATCAGCTCTTTGTTTTCCTCCTAAATACCCCCTCACCTTCCTCTTCAGCACTCTTTTGTTTGAATTCTCTCTGTTTTTCTGCCAAAAGCCAAAAAAACATTTGCAGAGAAGCTTAAAGACTCTATTAAAAAGATGAGAGAAAGAGAGAGGGACAGAATGAAGGCAGTCTACAAACACTTCAAAAGTAACTTTTAAATCTATAGAGGCACACAAACAAACAGGCACAAAGTCAAACAGACGCACACATAAACTCGCACTCACCTGCATCTCTTCATCTCACTTCATCTCCATCCTTCTTTCTAATAACAACACTACGTGCACAGTGTTTGCAAGGTCAAATCAATGTGTGTGATTAATTTCATCAGCTATCTTATGCTCCAAAGGAATTCTGGGGCACGGCTGGCCGCTCATCCAAGAGCCCCTTATCAAATCAAAGATTAATAACATCGCTCAGAGATAATCACATACTTCTTTCAAAAATTCAATCTCAAGCATGCACATTTATTTCGTTTTATATATTTCAATGTTCTGATTTTGGTCCAGTGAGTTAAAGGGTTAGTTATGAATCGAACAGTTTAAATTTAAAGAGACACGATCGCTTTATATGATTCATGGATTTAATTTAGGCTTTTATTCCCATATAAACATTCGTCAACACACACTAATCACTGTGTGTTACGCAGCACATTTGAGCTTCCACAATAACCAATGAAGTTCATTCTCACGTGTTACGCAACACATTTAAACCAGTGAGGTTCATTCTCATGTTGTATGCAGTACGTTTGAAGCACTAAGATTCATTCTTCTGTTATGCAGCACATTTGAGCTTCCACAAGAACCAATGAGGTTCATTCTTGGGTTACGCAGCACATTTGAACCAATGAGGTTCATTCTTGTGTTACGCAGCACATTTGAACCGATGAGGTTCATTCTTGTGTTATCGCAGCACGTTCTAACCAATAAGGTTCATTCTTGTGTTACGCAGCACGTTCGAACCAATGAGGTTCATTCTTATGTCTTACACAGCACGTTTGAATCGAATGAGGTTCATTCTCATGTCTTGCGCAGCACATTTGAACCAATGAGGTTCATTCTTGTGTTACGCAGCACATTTGAACCAATGAGGTTCATTCTTATGTCTTACGCAGCACATTTGAACCAATGAGGTTCATTCTTGTGTTACGCAGCACGTCTGAACCAATGAGGTTCATCTCTTATGTTACCCAGCACATTTGAACCAATGAGGTTCAATGAGGTTTATTCTTGTGTTACGCATCACGTTTGAGCCAATGAGGTTCATTCTCATGTCTTACGCAGCACATTTGAACCAATGAGGTTCATTCTTGTTACGCAGCACGTTTGAACCAATGAGGTTCATTCTTGTGTTACGCAGCACGTTGAGCCAATGAGGTTCATTCTCATGTCTTACGCAGCACATTTGAACCAATGAGGTTTATTCTTGTGTTGCATCATCACGTTCGAGCCAAAGAGATTCATTCTTGTGTTACGCAGCACGGTTCTGAACCAATGAGATTTATTCTTGTGTTACGCAGCCCGTTTGAGCCAATGAGGTTCATTCTAATGTCTTACAGAGCACGTTTGAACTAATCAAGTTCATTCTTGTGTTAGGCAGCACATTTGAACCAATGAGGTTCATTCTCATGTCTTACGCAGCACGTTTGAACCAATGAGGTTCATTCTCATGTCTTACGCAGCACGTTTGAACCAATGAGGTTCATTCTTGTGTTACGCAGCACATTTGAACCAATGAGGTTCATTCTCATGTCTTATGCAGCACGTTCGAACCAACAAGGTTTATTCTTGTGTTACTGCAGCAAGTTTGAACAATGAGGTTTATTCTTGTGTTGCGCATTACGTTTTAACCAATGAGGTTCATTCTTGTGTGTAACGCAGCACGTTTGAACCAATGAGGTTCATTCTCATGTCTTATGCAGCATGTTTGAACCAATGAGGTACATTCTCATGTCTTATCGCAGCCGTCTGAACCAATGAGGTTCATTCTCATGTATTACGCATCATGTTTGAACCAATGAGGTTCATTCTCATGTATCAGGCAGCACGTCTGAACCAATGAGGTTCATTCTCATGTGTTGCGCATCACGTTTGAACCAATGAGGTTCATTCTCATGTATTATGCAGCACGTTTGAACTAATGAGGTTCATTCTTGTGTGTTATGCATCACGTTTGAGCTTCTGCAACAACCAATGAGGTTATTTTTATCTTATTATTATGACCAGGATTCTTCACCCTTTATTCAAATATTATTAAAAACTTGTTAAAGAAAGACATATTTGTCAAATACAGAGATTATGAACAAGCAAAAGCAAGAAAGAACCAATAAAATATTAATATATTATATTCAATGTGTGTGTCAGGAGCCAATCAGAATCCTCAGCACTCACCACACAACGATCACTTTTTCCGGATTACTGAATCACGTACACCGGTTCACAATCAATGATCACATCTTACCCTGCATAAAAACACCCGCTCACGCTCACTCATTGTCAAGCCTCCAACAGGAACAGACCCTAACCAGTCACCAAGAAACTCTCCGTGTCATCCAGCAACAAGGAACGTAACATATACTTACCTGCAAAATACTAACCTCTCTGTCCATGTTCTGATGTTCCTCTCCATGGCTCTCTGCCTTGTCCTGAATCCATGTACCCCTCCTGAATCTCGTTCGCCAATGGATGATCTGAAAGAAAGAAAGCAAGTATCACTGAACTGAGTTAGTTTGATGAAAGTCACCTGGAATCCTGCTCACCTGCTCACCTGGAATCCTTCACGCCGAAGTATCCTCCTCATATTCACCTCTGATTACCTGAAACTTTGAGCACTCATCTTGTTTGTGACAAAATAAAGTTTATGTTCATTCACTTACCTCTGTCTCCGAGCCTGTATCCTGACAGTGTGCTTTTCCCTCTACTTTTTCTAGATCTTTTTTTATTAACCAAATAATTTTGTCAGATAAATACTTTAACCAAGTTTAGTTTTTTGTTCTCCCCCCATATTTAACATTTAGCTGGACCCAACATGGAAAGTGTCCATCTGAGTCTATAGTCTCGTGTAGCAGACCTTCAGAATGATGGCAGACGGTCTGGAACTCCATCGCAATCATAGTTTAGTTCAGCGTCATGTTTAGGGGCACGAAAATGTAAAGTCGATGCCCCTACAATAACAGACCAGGGTGTAAAACATTTGGAAGTATTTTAAAGAGTCAATTTCGTGAACTTATCACATGATCCTGGTAAGCGTTCATTGTCACAGTTGTAAACACAATGGCTTCCTCTTCCATGAGGGGGTTTGGCTTGTTTTCCAGACGGACCGTTAAAGAACCATCACAGTCTCTCCTAAATCCTGTAGAATTCATCCAATCTAATGATGACTTCCAAAACCCCGCAGTGTTCCCCATTCTGTGTGCCATATGCAATATCCAACGGTCTGTGGGCATCTGAGGCTGAGACTGAAACTGAGCACAGTTAAGACCAGAAATCTGCAGCCACTTTGGCAACCGTTTAGTTGGTGATTATAACAACATTAGTGATCATAAAAGCAATGATTAAGCTCGTTGCACACCTGAGCCTAAGAATTTAATGAGCTGCTTCATAAAGCTTCAAAAACTTCTGCAACAAAACTGCAGTGAGTTCTTTACACCCCATGACATAAATGACAAAACACATCAGCAATTACCAAAGCAGAGGAAATAAAGAAAAAATACATGGAGAAGACCACCTGCACATGATACACCATCAAACGTGTCCTTGTGTGCGCCATTAGATCCGACTCATGAATATATCAGCAGAGCAGAGGTAATGAATACTGTTGTGTGCCTGAACTACATACATGCCTTGCATTTTTAAATACAGTAGAGAGAGGAAAAATGGTCAAAGTGGACATGGTGGAAATGCATTATTGCATAAGCCACTTTGAAGCAGGAAGTTATTTTCATTTTTTTGAAAAGCAGTTATGCATTACATGTCACAGAACAATAAACGTTTATATGGGAAGTGATTTTACCATCACTGGTTGTTCCCCAAAGGCCTTACATCCACATATATGGAGTTTATGATAACATATTCCCAGGCAAATGCACAAGGATGGGATCAGCCCTGAAAGAAAACAATGTACACAATGTTGTACTGTATTTGCAATCGTATAACTTTTTATTGCCCATCTGCAATCCTTCCTGTTGCATTCGAGAACAACTTCCAGCTGCTGTTTTTGTGGCTTCCGAGATTTAGAATGTGCGTAAATTGGCTCTTGAGATGCTTATCAGATGTTTGCATGTAAATATGACACAAATATGCACTACTTTCCAGATGTTGCACACTTGGCGATCTGTAAGTGCTTATCCGGGAATTAATAATTTAATTTAAAGAGTTAAAGGAAAATTCTGACATCATTTACTCATGCTGTACAAAAGCACAAAAGAACGATTTTGAAGAACTGTCTTTACCAGGGCTTTCAAGAGGTTATTTTGTATTATTATATTTATTTACTAATGGTATTTATTAACCCATTTAATTTTAAAACAATAGTGACCGTAAAAAAAAATCATTTCTAAGGCTATAAAAATGTTACTGAATAATCTATCAATGCATTACCAGCAGATATTGAAATAATAAAGGGTCTCAATGAAATATGTGCAGTGTCGCATGTTTACTGTAAATAGTCACATGACCAGAGCGGTTTATTTCCTGTTTGTGCCAAGAGAAGAGGATGGCAGCAAGAATTAGTAAAGTATGTTAACATAAAGAAAGGACATAGATTTTTGGTACACATCATGTTCAAGGTGTCTAGTATTTATATATGCATTTGCAATTACTCAACTTTGTTTAATGTGTTCATAGAACTCACAAATATGTCAACAGCAACAATAGGGATAACACATTGTAACTAATGCCAATACACAATACGGACACCACACACGCACACCCCACATGCCGCAACATACCCCCCCCCACACACACACACCACACAAAACATCCCCCACTCACATCACAAACACTCAAATCACACACTACACACCCCACACACACACCCAACATGCACACCCACGCGCACCACAGTGCGGGTTAATACTTAGAATTTTATTTTATATTTAAGCCTATATTAAAAAAAAAAAAATTACTTTGCATTTTTTTGTGTCATCAAACTAGCTCAGTAATCCTGAAGTTTTGCACGGCTCCATGTCCACCTGGTTTAATTGGGAGATTTTCTCATTAGAAGCCAATAAAGAGGTGAGAGCTACCGTTTAGAAGAGCGTCAATTTCTCTGGTCTCCGAAAGGACATACACATCAGATCAGCTGAAAAGGCCCTTAATGTCAAAGACAAAAAAAAAAAAAAAAGATTGGGGACAAGAAATCGAAGCACCCTGTCCACTCGAAAAGCCACAGCACTGAAGAAGATAATGAGCCAAGAGACTCTCATAGTGTGAGTCTGATTACACTCTAACCACATACACACACACACACCATACAGACGTGATTAAATACCAAACCGAATACGTTCTTCACGCTTCAAGAAAGAATCTGACAAGTTACTTTTGATCTCTTGATAAACATGCACTGATTGTTATTAAGTTATTGGACTTGCCAAGTGCATACGACTCACTCTAAACATCAAAATGACCACACAACAAATTACATTTGCAATGCTTTTAGGAGTAAAGACGACATGAACAAGTACTTACACTCTGTAACTGGAAGCATTTTCTTGTGAAAGACAATATTCAACAGGAAATAATGTAGGGCAGGATTTAATGTTATCCAATAGAATTTGACTAAACCATGAAAAGTGGAAACCCTAGGCTACAATATTATTAGTTAACGTGGTTAAAAAAAACACCGGTAAAACGTTACTTAAAGCCTTAATGCACAATGCATTTTAAAGGCATACTCCACTTTTTTTGGGAAATAGGCTCATTTTACCACTCCTCAAAGTTAAACAGTTGAGTTTTACCGTTTTCAATCAGCCGATTGTCTGATATTTAGAAGAATATCAGTAACTAGAGAGCTTCTGGTCTCATTGACTTCCATAGTAGGACAAAATATATACTATGGTAGTCAATGAGACCAGAAACTGTCTAGTTACTGATATTCTTCTAAATATCAGAAAATCGGCTGAATGGATTCGAAAACAGTAAAACTCTGGGGAGTTGTAAAATGAGCCTATTTCCAAAAAAAGTGGAGTATCCCTTTAAAGGTTTTTATTATTAATTTGTTATAATGCATTATATATTTTCATAAATAATTGTTACCAAAGTTAAGATAATTTCGGAGCGGCTAGCAATAGCAAGCTAGCTTAAAATCTTAATTGTATATGAGGTAATTCACTGCCCTCCTCTGTCATTTCTATTCATTTTTTTGTTATACATCAACCTTATTATTCCTCAATCAATTCATTATAAAAATATAAGATACATTTCTTTTAAAAATTGTATAGGGTCTCTGACAAACTGAGAGGTGTAACAGTGTAAAATTTTGCAATAATTTAATCTTTGATGACTGAATAAGTTTAATTTAACGTCTGATACACAAAGATGAAGTGCCATTTCACTCATAGTTACCGCAGGCAGAAAACAAAAGAATAGGAAGTATCATCAGCAAAACTTGAAATGGCTCAGTGATTTACTGTAGAGCAAGTACTGAATTTTACTGTGTTGCAGTCAAATATTTTGCCCCATTTACACTGCATAGTTTAAGTGACCAAAATCCGATTTTTTCCTCTCATGTGGCACAGGTCGGATATGACCGGTGAACGTGTAAGCAGGAAAAAAGCGCATGGATATCGATTTTCCGAGGACTCACTCGTGCTATGTGGTAATAAATCAGATATGAATCGGATACATGCATTTGCGTGTGCCATGTAAGCAGACAAAATCCGAGATTCCCCATTAAATGCGAGTCGTACCTCATTAAAAAAGTGAGGTCAACTCAGGTGGACACCACCAACTGACATCATATGACTTCTAGGCGTGATGGAGGATGAAGTTACACACAGTGGAGCAATGGTTTCATCTCTTTTGAGTGTTTGGGGCGAAGAGACGGTGCGGGCATAAATGCAGGGTTGTTACAGAAATAAATCGGTGTTTGAAGAGATATGGAGATATGTGCTCTCATCTTTTTTCTCCGCCATACGAGACCAATGTTTTGCTGACTTTTTTTGCTGATTTCTCAAAATATTGTGTAAAGCAAAACACTGGGTAATTTTATTCGCATCTGCATCCATTGCATTTTGTGCTATTTTACTTCCTTTTCCGCTCGGTACATTTGGTAGTTTCAGCAGTGTATAATGTAAATGCAAAAAATTGGATACGGGTCACTTTTAAAAGATGATGTAAGCGGGTCGTCAAAAAAAAAAAAATCAGATATAATCAGAAAATCAGATTTGGGCATCAAGACCTGCAGTGTCTTGATGATGGATCTGGTAAAGAAGCCGTCATTGATCAAAATACTGATTAGATGTTGAAAATGATAGTTTTGAGAATATGTTTCTCAAATCTTCTTCAATCTTAAATCTTTCGCAGATTATTAATGAACCCACCAGATATAACACGAAATCACCAGAAGCACCCTTATTGATATTGCTCTAACTAAATTTGCCTCTGCTGTTTTCAGCCAGGACATTAGTGATCACTGTCTTATTCACCCACATCATGAACATCAAAAAAATATTCAGATATCAGATTTTTCCTCAGTAATTTAATGTATTACACTTACGTTTATTTTGTAAGTAAATTACGTAATCAAATGCCATTACATGGTAACTAGTTACTTCCCAACTCTGACTATAGTATGCGAAAAACAGTACGCCAACTAGTATGTCCGAATTCATGGGCGAATTATGACGGCATTTATGCCCTTCCCTCTGTAACTTCCCTCTGTCTCAGGCCCTGTTCCAAATGGCACACTTATGCACTTTCTGTCTTGTGAACTTACAATGGCTGATGCTTGTATCTGTCCATGAGACCGTACTCTGGGTGTCCCATTTGACACTATAGGATTTAGAAGGATCCTCGTGATTTGGGACAGGGCCTAAGTCAATCGGATGTATATCATTGCTTACATTGCATGAGTGCCCAACCCTTGAAATATGTTTAAAAGGAACGCCCAGAGCCCTTGATCGCTTGGAATCCGCAATGGAGCAGATTTATTATTTAGTTTTTCCCTCGTGAATCTGTTTTACACACCATTTTATAGACTTCAATATATCCTTGGGCTGATAAAGAAATATAAAAAAAAAATTAAGCGCAATCTGCTGTGATGTCTCAATCATGTTGCATTGTGGTCTATAGATCTGCCTAAAGTGTACATTTTGAGTAGACTCGCTCCCATGGTCACAGTCAAGGGGTCGAAGGTCTGTCCAAAAACACTTAAACCAAGTTGAACGCACTTCAAAATGGCGGTGGGGATTTCCCTGAGGGGAAGG
Organism: Hybognathus amarus; assembly: GCA_030378365.1. NCBI lineage: Eukaryota > Metazoa > Chordata > Actinopteri > Cypriniformes > Leuciscidae > Hybognathus > Hybognathus amarus. The sequence continues at coordinate 125,960 of JAQIUQ010000866.1, read as the reverse complement.
TAAACACATCCATAGTATTAATAAAACAGTAGGTGAAAAGTATCCGGGTGACTTACCACTTTTTGGTCCTGAGACTTCCGCACAACATGGCTGGCAAAATCCCATCACCACCTCCACGACCCAGATAGCACAAGTCTATTTGATGTTATATTTACATCTGGAAGATGTATTTTAAATGGAAGAGTGTTTGCTCTGCAATACGTCTATAGGATGTTTCCTGTCAGATGTCAAATAGACGTTTAGAAGATGTCTTTAAGATGTAATTATTTAGAATGCATGTTAAACTGACATCTTCTATACGTCTATTTGACATCTGACAGGAGACATCCTATAGACGTATTATAGATGAGCAAACACTCTTAAAAACACGTCTTCCAGATGTAAAGATCACATCAAATAGAGGTAGCCGGCCGGAAACCGATGATTAATTTGATCGGGTTAACGGTGAGGGTGGTCAGTGACAGACGTGTGACGCATTGGCTGATTGAAACTTCAGGTCGTATCAAAATTGCAATGCTAAAACGACCTTTGGATCTGAATGCTAGGACGTCCCATAGACGACGCATGCTGTCCCCGCCCAAATGGCGCGAAAAGTAGACCAAGGACGCAGCAAGACAACGGTGAAAACGATATCACATTCATGAACAATATAAGTTATTACATTGTATAGGACCCGTTTGAGCCCTAGAGTATACCGGAGATCTCTTTCAATTTGTTGAAAGCTTCCGATGTTGACTTCCGACACCTGGCACTAGACAAACGTTGTATTTTCTTTGTCTTACGTGGAGTTTGCGTTGGGGTTTGGAATAAACTACAAGTCGGTCTCTTTGAATCCATCTTCTACTTTTGTCGAAAGTTGACTAGGCTTGCCACGGTAGTTCGGTGTTACCGGTGTTCAGTCGCAACACCGGTTTCATGACATGCCCACCACGGCACTGTGGTTGGCATGTGAAAAAAAAAAGTTTAAAGCCTTAAAAATATTGAACGCAATTACGCAGTCGTTAAATCCTGCCTATTAACACACACACGAAACACAGAAAAGACTTGCGTCGGTATCGAGTTCTCTTCGGGTTTTGAACAAACCATAACACACAAATTATGCCAAAATGTCCATAAGAGCAGTCGAACGTAGAGATTAGTGAGAAAATGGGACGTGTGTCGGATCGCATCTCTCTCAGCAATGGCTGTCCGAATTCGCTCACGTTTTTACTTACTCCTCATTCGCTCCTTCAAGTGAACAGTATTAGTGGACTAATGTAGGGAATAGGCCTAGTAGATAAGGGTTTAGGGGGCGATTTCGGATTCAACCCATGTTCTCTAGCAGTGAAAAATACGCGTTGACCAACAGGACCGAGCAGGTAATATTTAATATGAAACAGTCTCAACTTTCAAATTTGGTCAGTCAAAGAAAATCAAACAATAAATAGGCCTTCCGTTTTGTGGCTCTTTAATGTGTCGTGACAGATTGCCTGATAAAGCCAAGTTCCACTGACGATCTATTAACTAACTCTCCTGACTGCTTTGTCGGACATATCTGTCAATCAAAAGTTAGTTTCGCTTTCAAACTAGCGCATATTCAGGGCACAATAACAAAACAGTTCTTTCCCGCACTGACCGCACCGTTATGTATGCCCGTGAAAACGTGCGCATTTTACGTTTGCATTTAAATTAGCGATTTCAAAGCCCCCGGTATTACCAGTGTTGTCACACGTCGATTAACCGGTGAGAAAATATTCTCACTGACACAACCCTAAAGTTGACTAAAGTTTTGTCGCTCTGAGTTCTTCTCTGATACGGAGAATGGCGGCAAATACCCAAAACTGCCAGACATAGCTAGGCGAGCGTGAACGAGCATGACGTCACGCCCAGACTCAAACTCCTCCCAAATCCCTCTTATTTATTTTACTGTACAGGATTATAGAGGCAATCACCGGGCAATTGTTTAAGCATCTATGGGTTAGAAAAACAGCTATTTTTTAACATGAAATATTACGCAATGCACCTTTAAGTAAAGTACCGAAACATTTTTTTAAGAAAGTGAACCAAAAAGATCATGAACAATAAAACGAGACATTTAGTGAGAAGAAAGTAAATGTATAGGGTTAACACTGATTTTTATGTCTTTAAAAAATCACCCATAAACTTAAAAGCGATATTCCGTTTGATCAATATTCTTTTTTTTAATTTTAGCATTGATTAAAAAAAACAAAAACAAAAAATCCAGGATTGAAGAAAAGCATTTTACACTTACACGTAATACTGTTTCTGCACAGTCAACAGAACAATATGAATCAAAAAGGAAATTAAAATGAATCAAACAAACAAATTAATAAAAATAAACCCCCCTGCACCAAGGCGGCAGAAGTAATTCCCTTTTTCTATAATATAAACTCAGCGAAACAAAATAAAAATACAATACAAAAAAATAAAGCAGAAAAACAGATATTTTGAAAAAGTAAAACGCAGTTAAAAAAAAAAAACGATGCACACAAGCCAGCGCATGTGCGCGCACATCTGTTAAAAATGTCAGCAAAGTTACGTGCAGTTTGCGTGTTTGTCCTTTTCGCCCATGCCAAACGCTCGCAGGATGTACAAACCCTGCCAAGATTGCAGTTCAATATCTACAAAATCTGGATTTGAACAACTTACCTATATACACTGTACAACAATTTGTCAAAATTACAGCTTTTACAAAAAAAAAAAAAGATCCGCCGAATGGCATTCAGAATTACAGTGCACGCTCTCAAATCAGCTCAGGGCAAACACCTCAATCATGTTCCCTTCGGGCCAAAATGCCATAACAATCCAAAGTTGGTCCACGATATCATTCCTCTCTCTCTCCCTCATTCTCCTTTTGATTCATATTTGATTGATTTTCACTTTCTTTACATTTTCTTACCCCTGCATCTTTTATTCAGTACTCTGTTTCAGGACTTTCCCACTTTTCTGACTTGCTGTTATTGCTTTCGCTCTCACTCCGCTCCTTCTCTGGTTTGGATCGGTAAAGGAGGAGGTTTGGACTGCAAGGTACTACAGGCATGTGTCATTCTTGCATTGTAAGTGCCTGTGAACACACAAACATAATTGGACACCTTGATGATATTCTGCTTATGGCTTTCTGATATGCAATTGTGAAGAAAGAAAAAGGGGGGAGACGTAACTTACAGAAGAGTGTCGCCCGTGTTCCATAAAAACACGCATCGATACATGATCAGCGAGAAAATAGTGCTATTCAGGATCCGATTAATGCTTCACATAAAAGATGATGCTGCTACCAGTCCAGGGACTTAAACATGGCATGACAGAATTATTTCAGACTGTAAATCTGAACTTACTGTATCGTCCATTAGTTTAGTGCAAAAAAGTCGATGTATAAAAAATAAAAATAAAATAAAAACATGTTTGGGAAGATACAGACAACATGTGCTTTTTGACCATTTATAGAAAACGGATTCAAATTCACGTTCTGTTCCAAAACAGAGTGAGCTGCCTTTTAAGGTGGCTTCCGAACTGAAATGGTCCCTCATAAGTGAGCGATTTGGATCGATCTACAAAGAAAGCAACTAAACTGAATATGAATTGGCTGAAACAAACAAACAAACAAACAAACAAAAAATGGCTTAAAGGAGTAGTTCACTTTCAAAAACGTTTGGTGATAATTTACCCACCCCATGTCATTCAAGATGTCTTTCTTCAGTTGAAAAGAAATTAAGGTTTTTGATGAAAACATTCCAGCATTTTCTCCATATAATGGACTTCAATGGGAACCAAACGTTTCAAGGTCCAAAAGACAGTTTCAGTGCAAACTGTTCAAAGGGCTTTAAACGATTCCAGACGATGAATCAGGGACTTATCAAGCTAAACGATCGCTCATTTAAAAGAAAAATAACAAAGTTTAAGTTTTATAAGCTCAAATGGTCGCCTTGCTCTGTTCTGTGATGCGCGTTCATGACTCTCCTGTTCGAACTCGTTCATCAAAATGAACGAATCTTTTTTCATGTCATTTGGTTCATTCAACGAACGAATGAACGAATTGACTCGGGGAAAAGATTCGTTAATTTTAAAAGAACAAAAAAAGTTGTTATTTTTTAAGTTTAAGTTTGAAACTGAAACGGTCTTTGGACCTTGAACCGTTTGGTTCCCATTAAAGTGGATGACATGGGGGTGAGTAAATTATCAGAAACATTTTTTTAAAAGTGAACTCACTCCTTTAAACCAGCCTAAGATGGCTGGCTGGTCTCCCAGCCTGGCCAAGCTGGTTACACTGATGTCATTTTTAGGGTTTTATAGGGGGTTTGGGCTCTTGGGATACCTCTTGGCTAAACATCTCCTTGCAGAGGACTGTGAAACTGGTTTAAACCAGTTAAGACCAGAAAACCCCCTTAGGTTGGTTTAAGTCTTGTTTTTCTTCAGCAGAGATGTAGAGTTTGATGCTAACAACAAAAACAAATATGTATCACACACAGATATTGCCTAAGAGTTATTAAAAAAAATCATATACAACCATTTCTATTTATAGTCGGCACTCGGCATGCTTGACTTGTCCGCCATCTTGGATTAATTTTTATTTATTTTTTAATCCATTCTGGAAAGTAAATGTGCGATGCCACCTTAGTTCATCGTTTTGTATTTAAATGTGTTTGCTGTTTGGGTTGGGTGCGCCCTTGTGAAAAATAAATAAACTAAAATATATTTGAAATAATTTATACTATAAGTATACAAAAAATACATTTACATATTTATGTACTTAATATAAATTCACTGCAATTGTACTTTTGATATACTAAACTGATAAACTTAAAGTCTGCTAAATTGGAACAACTAATTTATACTTAATGCACTTTAGTTATCCAAAAATAGTTAAATAATTAAGTGTATTTGATTGTGCTAAAGTGAAACTATTGCAAGTATAGGTTTACATATCTTGCATAGATATTATACATAGATCATTCTATCCTTACTAATAGTGATATTAAATCCAATTTTAGGCTTAATATTAAGAAATGTGCATTGTAAGCACTCCAAATAAAGTTTAATCATAATATTTATATCAGTAAGTCTCAAGCGACATGTCAGTAAACATGTTAATGGATTTGTAGTATACTTATTTTAAATACATTTTAATTTAGTTTTTTTTTTCAACTAGGGTGACTATTATTCTCTATTGTATGTAATAGTAAGTTTTGTTTATATAAAATAAAAATGTAAACAATTTGGACAAAACGAGGCATCTTAAAAGGCAGCATAAAGCGGTCTACAGTAGGTAGCTTCCTGAGGTTTTAGAACAGATCCAGGTTTTAAACTCACAAACGGCAGCACCAAACAAATAAGGAACCGGACGGAACAATAAAATCCACCAGGTGATTTCTGAAAACACATTTACAGATCATTGGTCTCCGTTCACTTTAACGTTTCTTGTTGCTTTAAACGTATGGTCTCCACCCATGACATCACTTTCGCCACTTCCTGTGCTTTTATTAGTGGTTTCCTCGTGCAGAGGGCAGCGCTGATAGTCTGTCTGTGGCGTCGGCAGTCCTCCGTCTCGCTTTAGTCTCACAGACGTCCTTTATGTCTGAAAACACGTCCCGCTGAATGTCAGTAACTGCGTCTTAAGTTCCTGGTGGCGTGTCAGACCTCAGTCTGCTGCGTATGCGGGTGCGCGTCCTCCAAACTGTCCAAGCTTCCTCCCGTCTCCGAGTCTTCGAACCCACAGGGCACGGAGGAAACGTCGGAGGCGGAGGAGGCATTGATGGACAGACGCTCCTCCCTGCCTGTGAAAGTGCTAAACTCCTCCCCCGCGGAGCCGAGCGGCAGCTGATGCGGGGGCAGGTATTGGCTGGGGTGGAAGTGTGGGCGGGGCTCTGCGGTCCCCGCTCAGCGTGCTCTCTCTCGAGGCCTGTGGATTGGCGGGTGAGTTGTCGTATTCCTCGTTTGGAAGGGGTGGGGGAAGCTGATCCTGGGACATAAACTCCTCCTCCTGAGGAGGCGGGTAGTCACTGTCGATATCGAACCCGCCGAGGTAATAGTCAGATTCTAAAGTCACGCCCACTTCGCTCGTCTCATAGGTGGGGACTTCCTCGATGTCAGGTAGGCGTGTATTCGGCAACCAATCGGAAGTGTCCCAGTGGTATGCTGAAGAAACAGGAATCAGGAAGTTAGTAAACATTGAGTGAACGAACAGCTAACGGGGTCCTTCGGTAGGTACGGAATCGTGTTTGGGCTGCATGCTCGACCATTCTGAAGGGGGGTTAACGGGTTAGATTTCGGCCCTGTCCCAAATGATACACTTGTCGAGACCGTAGGGTGTCCCATTTGCAACCTATACTCATTGGAAAAACGTGCGCTATCTGCAATTTAGTAAAACTCTAAAAACATACCTATACATACAATTTAATGGCGTTTCCAGCTGTAATGTACACTAGTAGCGGTAAAACAACAAATGAAAAAAAAAAAAAACCGATCTGTTCACACAAAGTATGAATACAAGGGCAGATTATTGATTAATAAAGACTTAAAGGGATAGTTCACCCAAAAATGTACTCACCTCCATGCTGTACCAACCCTTTAAGACCTTCGTTCATCTTCGGAACACAAATGAAGATATTTTTGATTAAATTTGAGAGGTGGATCACTGCTACATAGGCTGCCTAAGGGATCGAAACTTCACGGCCCAGAAAGTCATTGAAGAAAATGTTTAAATATTCCATGTGAATACAGTGGCTCAACTTTTTTTTTTTTCAAAGTTTATTAAGTGACGAGAATACTTTTTGTGCAGAAATAAAACAAATATAACGACTTTATTCAACTATGCATTTTCTTCCATCTGGGCCTGAGACGAGAGTTCAAGAGATTTCCACTGACGCATGCGCGAGAATTGCGCAAGAAGTAGTAGAATAATAACGCAATTCTCGTGACATGCGTTGTGGAAATCTCAAATTTACAAAAAAAACATCTTCATTTGTGTTCCGAAGATGAACGAAGGTCTTACGGGGTTGGTAAAGCATGACTTAATTTTCATTTTTGGGTGAACTAACCCTTTCATTTCATGGGGTTCCTTACATAATACGTTATGATTTGAATACGTTTGAAATACATGTTATGATTCCGAAACCGAAGTTGTAAATGAAACAGATGCTAGTACGTTTTTACAAGAAAATACTATCAGTTATTCTACTTCAAATTTTCTAGGTTTAATTCAATGTTACTTTCCATATCTTTGTAATTATTTGCTAAATTTGCTTGCAATTCCTCGAAATTAAGATTTCGGCACAGGCACATTTTTCGAATGAGTCTGGGATTCCCATTTGTGATGCGTTTTTGGGTGGATTTGGGACAGGAACATTATACTGAACATTTCCACATGCAGGTCTTGCTGGAGTGAGTGGACATGCCTGCAAGGTGATCGAAGACACAGCCAGGGGTCAAGAGGTCAAGGTTCAGAGAACATTCATCAAAAACGCAAACCAAAATAAATGAAGGTGAGGATTGCATGCAGCGATGCATGAAACACAGAAGCGCAGGGACGCACACAAACACACACACCCACACACACTGTACACAACCTAATCCTCGCTATCAGAAAACATCAATATCAAACAAAAGAAAAGCACAAAGTCAGCAATGGAAGCACTGCGGGCAAAGAGACAGACGAAAAAGAGAGGAAAGGGGTGACAGAGGACTGCAGGTACTCTGATGTGTGTGTGTGTGTGTGTCGCTCATCGACAAAGAGCATCTCGCTGTTGGGTGATGACACTTCCCAGAATGCAATAGCTTAGTTTGTCAGCAATACGGAAAGGGAGAGCGAGAGAGGGAGGAATAGATAGAGAACAAAGTCTGAAAAAGGAAGGAGTGCAAGAACTCCGGGAGATTTAGCTGAACAAAGCAGGAGGAAAGAGAGAATGTGAATCACCTCTGTTGAAGTTTTGACCTTGATCCATAACGGACACTGGTAGGCAGAAAAGAAGCAGAAAGACAGAGAAAGACAGATTTGTGGATCAGCACCAAACCCATCCTGTATCCAGAACTGTGTTTATGTACAAACACCATATTCAGATGCATCAACATTGTGTGAAGATGTGTGTGGTTTGTCATATTCGGGTGCATGTGATACCAAGGTTTGGGTATTGTTTGGATTTACGAATCCGCTTATCGATTACACTGCATAGTTCTCAAATATAGATTCATCCTTATTAAAGTTACAGAAGTTATTCAGTCAGGATCAGTGAGTGATTTTCCTTTTATTTTGGTCTTTGGTTAACATAAACGACACAGAAGTTGGCAGGTTTATTAGGCAGTCACTTTAAGAGCTGCACGGATCCAATATACTGCGTTTTCTTTCTCGACTGTTTACGTTTACGTTCACTTAAGACAGACGATTGTGTTTACGAGGATATGTTGACATCAATTTGTGTGTATTTGCCCATTCAAGTGCAAAACAACACTAAACAAAACTCAATTCAGTATTCACACACTACATGCAACGCATTCTCATCCTTTATCGTCATATAGAACGCTATATGACAAAACGGCGCTATACTACACACATGGCATCCGTTATCGTTAATATAACACGCGCTGTGATGGTTAGGTTTAGGTGTGGGTAGGGTAGTCTCAGATTACGCTAAAGGATTTATTGGATTTATTACGCCTTGAGTTCGCGTGTTATATTAACGATAATGAAACCATGTGCGTAGTATAGCGCCGTTTTGTCATATAGCGTTCTATATGACGATAAAGGATGAGAACGGGCTCCTACGAGGCAGAGCCGTGTTTTCGGTTTAAAAATCACATTAATACGCGCACACACAAGTGCACGTCTTTTCGAATCCACAGTTATTGGAAATTTGGAACCGTTTTTAGATACCCAACCTGTACAAAAATGAAACATGTTTTTAAGTTTTATTCCACTAAAAACTGGGTTAACATAATTGAAGCAAACAAAAGTAACAAAACTAGATTATTTATTTTTCCAAAGAAAATATGCATTGCCACAATTGATTGAGGTGTTGCCAGGGTGTTGCTATGCAGATGTTTTTTATAGAGTGTTCTGGCTGGTGGCTTTTAGCTGTTTTAAAGTCATCCTGTGGTGAAAATCAGGCTTTTAATGTTGTTTATATGTCAATGTGGTGTTTATATGTCTACGAGCTGGATCTCTTAGCTGGTGTGAGTGAGTGGAGGCGGGGATAATTTGCATATTCACAGAACCGCGTACACTAAACAAGACAAGGGTGTAGAGTTACATTCAAGCTATTTTAATTTTTTTCAAGCAAATACCTTTTAAATGTATAATTTTGGTGGCCAAAGGTGTACAATTTAAGGAATACAATTATTGACCACAGGGGGACTTTCAGTAGCACAAACAAGGACCACATTTGAATATTTAGGGTTAGGGTTTGTTTAAATCACTAATACAAAGTATGAGCAATTCAAGAAGATTAAAAATGCTGCTTATACTGTTTATTGTTACTATGAAATTAAAGTATTTGTTAACTAGTAGGCTATATAAGAGAAATTAAATTGCCGTGGTACATATTTGTAAGGGTAAGAGAAAACAGAGAGCAGTGGAGACTATAAGCAGAGAGAGAATGGTGCTGTAAAAATGTGCACATTCCTTCCCAGCTTATTAAATGGCCTTGTTTGATCATCAGTATGCGTCTGATTGAATGTGATTAAGTTAGGGCTGAAATGTCATTTAAGTGCGAGTCTGTAGTCCATTACTGAGCAGGAAAACAAGCAGTCACACATACTCTCAATATCTGTTACAGTGACTCATACAAACTACTACATTCTGCTAATTAGGGTTACGTCTTACAAGATTGGAGGAAACCCTTTGGACTAAAAATAAATACAACATCGCTTTAGAGATTGTGTACATCAACTAAAACATATGTAAATTACTCACCCTCATGTTTCAAACCTGTATGAATTTATTTATTCTGCTGAACACAAAATACTGTATATTTTGAGGAATGTCGGTCACCAAACAGTTGATGGCCCCACCACTTGACTTCCATAGTAGGAAACATATCTTCAGTAGACTCAAAATATCTTCTTTTGTGTTCAACAGAGGAAAGAAACTCATACGGGTTTGGAATAACTTGAGGTTGAGTATATGATTACATGTGAGTATATGAGTAAACTATCGCTTTAACTAATATAAAACAAACCACAGACTTCAGACACAAAATATAAGCTAGTTAGTTATTATTCATAAAATAAGTCCATCAGGCCTTGATGGATAATATCTCATTCATTGTGTGCTGTTTTTAAAGGGATAGTTCACTTTGAAATAAATTTTTTGGTATGTTTTAACGAGCGGTTTGTGCGAGAAAATGAATGATTTCGTTTTGTGTGAGAAAACAATTGATTTCGTCAGATCACTTGGACGCGGCTGTGGTTACAAGAGGTAAAAACTATATAAATACTGTTCGTTTTCTCACACAAACCACTCGTTTTGTGTCTTAGGCCATCAATGTGTACTTACATTCACAAATCATTAAATAATGTTTATTGTTAACTAAATCTCAAACAATAATAATAGTTTAAAATAAAATAAAAAGTAATCATCAGATGCAAAACTTTAATACAAATTTAGAATAGTTTAAATAAGCTTATGTTGAAGCACTAAAAGTACTATAACTGAAATATATGTTAAATCTATACAGACATTTTAAATGTAACAAACTAATAAAAATGACAAAAACTAGAATGAAAACTAAAAATAAATCCAAATTAAAAATACAACTAAATTTTAAAACTGTATATAAATAATATTAAAACAACACTGCTTTAAAGCATAATGTATATTACATCTCACAAAATGAGAAATATGGGAATGCTTATGTTAAAAAGTTCTTTGTATCAGCCAATGAAACCAAGGATTACTCCATGGACCTTTTAAACATTCAGCTGAGGGCCTGCGTGTCAATATGAAGCAATAGGTTTAAAAATATGTAAATATGAACTAGTTTTGAAATGTCTCTGCATGAACTAGTTTCAAGATTCAGAAGTTTGTTCGATTTACAACCTCTACATCAAAGTACAAGCTCAAACAAGCTCATCAGCCTACATTACTTTAGCATGTCTAGCTTTGAAGACACACTTGAAAAGACTTTTTTTGTTTTTTACAACTTCAAACGTGTGTGTTTGCAAGACTTGCGCTCTTCCATTGAGGGTAATGTATGATCTGGGGATGTGTTTGGAGGTGTGTGTTCGTCAGAGAAAATATTTGAGCAGAGTGTGTGCTGCATCATCTTGCTGACTGGGGTGACGCTTCTCACGAGTACGGCGGTCTCATTCACACACAAACACTAATATTACATTTTACTATTGTAGTGTACTTAACTATATTTTGGGAATGAAGCAACTGAAAAAAAGAACAATTCAGAAATAAAAATGCTTAAAATCTATAACTTTTCTTAAAAGATTTAAGGCTATGTTTACATGGAAACATTTCTGAAGAGAAAACGCAAAAGTGTGTTATCACTTTTTATTCTGCGTTTAGATGAGCGTTTTAGGTGGGAAATCCGCGTGCATGCGGTGACGCAAAAGAGTGTGAAATTCAATGTAGTATGCACTCCAGGTGGCTAGGTGGCAATGTGAAGCACTGACACACAACAACACCAAGTCCGCGCGCCTGTGCACAACCTTCACCGTCAAGCAGACTTTTGCGTTTTTATCGTTTACACGGAACGCGGCGGTGGAGCGTTTTTAAGATTTCCACTCTGGAGGGTGGTTTCACTTTTTTTAAGCCCCAAAACGCCGTCGCCGTGTAAACGAAAGGCACATCCGATGAAATATTTTTACGTTTTCACCCGCGAGCATTCTCGTGTAAACAGGGCCTAAAAGTTCAAAAAGTTTTCTTTAAAGGGATAGGGTTAGTTTGTAGTCGTTATAATAATAATATGAGGGCTGTTAATGTAAACTAATTGTTCATGATTATAAAAAAAATGATTTAAAAAATATGTATTAATGTGAAATGGATGTAAATTAAATTGTATTTCTATCAATTATTGATTTGCATTGAAATCTGCATAAAATGCGATAAAATCCATTAAAGACTGAAAACCCTAATAAAAGTTGATGGTCCACATGTAGAGCGCTAAGAAAATGTGTATGTGTGAAATAAAAATATAAAAAATATTAAAAAAGAGAGAGAAAGAAAATGTGTGTGAGTTCAAAGGTTTGTTTGTGTGTCCTCAAGCGCTTAAGGAAGATGCTTCAGAATCCAGCGGTGGGAAAGAGTACCTTCATTCTCAATCGTGTCAACTGCATCATTGACCAGCCGAATTACCGTCACTATGGAAGCTTGGAAAGAGAAAGCAATGAAGACCAGTCAGAAACTTTCACACACCCACACACGTGCGCACACAGGATAACCCAAACAAACCCACACACTAATCAAACTGAAGAATCAAATCCACAATATCTGTTACACTGTTGGTCCACTGCAGAAGCTTCTGTGCCCTGATTGGCTGCTGATGAATTTAGCTGTGACCAATGAAAGGCAAGCATGACATCATTCCAGCGAATCTGAGGAGAGATGGTGGTGATGTGACCAACACACAAATTCACAACCACACCTGCTGCATTCAAGTCAGATCAGAATAATCGTACTTACGGGACTAGAGCCACTACAATGTTGTATTTAACAGGGAGAAACTTACGTTTTTTATAAATAACTAGACAATAAAGTTTGGGTGTGTGCAGTTTAAGGGTACGATTACGCGACAACGATACGCTTAAAACGGAGAAGTTTTTCCTTTAAGTTTTACGATACAATTGTCATCGTAAAAACGTCAAATGATCCCCATTCACACGGATCCACGAAAAATTACTTAAAAACACTGTGTTCTGCTGCCAGGCCACTAGATGGCGATGAAACACTATTCATACTTTGCAGTCACGTGACTACCATGGATGGCTGGCGGGCAACAAAGGGGTATTTCCATCGTAGAGTCTTGTAGTTCCAGGTCTTTCTAGTAGCCATCAAGTCTGTTAGCGGGCTAGCTGCATAACTATGGACAAGGATCAACACCAAGGTTAAGGTAGTTAAAATTTTGTAAAGCAGACAAGTATTTTTTTTTTTTTTGAAAATCGAGCAGTGATAATTCCTCCGTAGATAATCTAGCTCTACTGTTCTCATTGAAAACCATAGATATCACAAACCTCAAAACAACCTATCACATACTTTTGTTGTTAGCAAAATACGCACAGCTGCGTTTACACCGCCACCGACGATAGCGTCCAAGTGCCCAGAAGTCATACATTTTTCAATGAATTTTGATGTGTGAACGTACAGTTAGCTGACTCGCCGAACAAGCTGGTGGCGTTGATTGACGAAACTACAGGTTAACTTAAAAGACACGAATAATTACATGATCATACGATACACACATTGAATTCAAACAAATGTTGAAAATACCTTGAGTGATGGAATGATCACTGCACAGACATGTAACGTTATACTGTGAAGGTTGCTTATCTTATCTGGTTTGTGCAACCAATCGCACAACTATCTGGCATGTCATTTACACCTTGAAACACCAACTTTTGTATAAAAACTGGCGTCGTCCTGGCAAGATCCTTGACTAGTTTACTGGGTTTCGTTGCTGGACAACGGTGTACTTGCCCGCTAGCCAGTACTTGTGACGTCAAGTGCAAAGTATTAATAGACTGAACACGTAATACGCATGTGCATGACTTCATCGTCTTCAGAGATTCACGTTTTTTTGCTGTTAACACTGGAAACCGTTTTCAAAAACATTCACTTTAAAAACCCGTTTTCAAAAGTTTGCGTTTTCAGGCGCCCAAATCCCGATGTCATGTAAATGAACGGCCAAAACACATTTTAAGTTTTTAGTTGAACACGGTGTTGCTTAAACAGCCCCTGAAGTCAGAGACTATTTATATAGAGACATGCCACTTCCTCAATCCTTAATACAACTATATAGGGAAAACCCGTAACACCAAATATGGCGGTTATGCACATGCCCCGCCCTCCCGCTGGAAAGCCATCATCCATGATGACCATAAATTACTAAAAATATAACCTTTAGGTAAAAGGCGTTTTAACCTTATTTTGGGGCAAAGTCATCAAACTTTTTCAGCGATTTTTATCATATTTTATTACTGTTTCTATATAAGCAGTTTTTATGTCCCGGTGACAAGTTAAAGTGCAGTTCTGAGTCTCTGCCCATTCATTTAGATAGGAGCCCGGTCTTCTTAGTCCGAAATAGCTGCCGAGGCGTTGCCAAGATGGCGGCCGAGTGGCATGACTTGCCTTAAAGGACTTTGCCTAAGTATAGTCGAGTTTTATTTACCACAGACCTTACTCAAAGTTGAAGTTAGAAAAACCCATAGGAAAATCTCACAGGAACCAGCAATTTACTTGTACAGTGGTAGTAATAAATAAAATACAAAAAAATGGTATACTATAATTAGGGCTGTCAAACGATTAATCGCATCCAAATAAAAGTTTGTGTTTACATTAGTGATGCACCGCTGTGAAAATTTGTGGCCGATGCTGATAACCGATATTAATATTGCTGTTATTGCCAATACCGATATTTACCAATGTCGATATCTTGTATAGAAAACACATAGCGAGGATTAGGGCTGCACGAAATTGGTAAAAAATTACATTTTGTGATATTTTATTTTTCTGTGATATATTTTGTGATAAAAACAATTTCACCAGACTACTTGAATATCTCTATTTGGAAAGAATGAATAATTCTGGAATGACTGGGCTGGGTGGTTTTGTCATGGAGTAAATCTAATATTAAATAATATTAAATATATATTTAATATATTATAATATTAAATTAAACTAATATTAATAGAATGTTAATAAATGTACACTTTAATAAATGGAACCTTATTGTAAAGTGTTTCCGATTTATGTCTCTTGAGTTAAGTGAAGGACAGATCAGTTGTTTTAACCATTCATTAAAGTGAATCGGTTCAAATGAGTCATTAGTTCGCGAATCGGATGTGTCATTAACGGAGCACGGCACATGTTGTGTGATTATCCAGGCAGTTTAGGACATCGCACGAGATTTGTCTCAACCTATTTTTTATAGTTCTCGACACAGAAAACATTTCATCACCAGGTAGATTTTTTTGGTTTATTGAAAGTGTGGTTTATGTCATCTGATCTGATGTGTGGAAAGCTGTTCAGAGAAGATAAGGCAACGCTATTTTAGCACAATTCTCAACCAGTAGTTCAGAAAAAAAAAACATTTTACCATCGTGTATTCTCGTCTATTCAGTCAACTCAGTTCATAAACATGCACGAGTGAGGAGAGAGAGACCGTTTGAAGATGATGCGCGCGACCGGTGCTTTCACTCTCTCTCGTTCCCTCAGTTAAACAAGCGAAGCAGTCACTCATCTACATCACTTACCGGTCAAATATGGCTTTGGCGGGACAAAAATACGCATTAGGCTGACAGAAAACAGCACGCCAGTTCCAGTCTTCAGGGGCTTGACGTTTTAAACGGACTTGCGCACATCCCAGCCCCCACACTCAAATCTACACGCACGTCAAATACACAGGAATGATCATCGGCCTGTTCACATCGGCCCTATTTTGACATCGGAACGATACGGATGTATAAAAAAATTACCAAATCGGCCGATGTTATATCGGCGGGCGATATATCGTGCACCACTAGTTTACATAATATTTGTGGGTGCACTGTGCATAATTATTTTGTATATATACTGTATAAAAACACACATGTATGTATATTTAAGAAAAAAATATTATTTATATATAAAATTTTATATTTATATGTAATTTAAATTATATATAAATCTATACACAGTACATACATGAAAATATTTCTTAAATATATACAAGCATGTGTGTGTATTTATATATATAAAATAATTATACACAGTGAACCCACATATATTATGTAAACACAAACTTTTATTTTGGATGTGATTAATCGCAATTAATCGTTTGACAGCACTAACTATAATACATCATAATAGTGAATGTTGATTATAGAATGTGTCTGCATGTTTTGTCCTCTTGATGAAGCAATAAATCTACTATACTACAATACATACTACTTTTACTGATTTACTAGGCAGCAGGTCTGCGACAAAACTACATTTCCCATAATGCTCTTCTGCAGATTTGAGTGTGGGCCAATTACACATTGCAAGTTCAATACTAAGGTATTAAATAATACATAATAAATGAGCAGACACAAATGAAGGATCAACTGCAAACCGTATATGCATATATTTCGCTCTTTTACGAAAAAAAAAATAGTTTGCAAAAAAATTGAGAAACATGAAATTGACTGACATCAAAAATAACTTGAAAGACTATCAGGTCGTATTTATGATTTCTGAAGTTTTCAGGCCGACTTGAGAGCAGCAACACACACACAACTCTTTAAATATTCACTCCATTAACAAAATGATGATGAGGAAGGATGCCTGTATGAAGAGTCCTGATGAAAGGCGCATGTTGTTTTATCCTTTCATGATGAGTAGGAACAACAGCAAACACACACACACACACACAGTGTCTTACCATTATCATCACAGGAGTCAGACTGAAAGGAGCTCAGCGACTGGACCTCGGAGTTGCTGCCCTTGTTACTGCCAGAGAAACATGTGACCTCCTCCAGCAAATCCACTTTACCTAAACACAAAAGATCAGGATGTCAACCAATCATAACTTCCGTAACTTTCAATAAACACACACACACACGTTTCGAATCTCCACACCGTTCCAAGTCCCTTCTGTGATGTTTGTCTTTAAATTTCTTTCCTTTGCCAGACATTTTTGGCTTTGATATTTCCTTTAATGGCTGCATATAATAGTCTCACTGCATTTCACCGGTGGAGATTTATAAGACCCAAGAGGGTTTGAATGGAGGACACCACAAACCACGAGGAAATGAAAAATGAAGTAATTATAGGCGGTAAAAAGCCTCAGAGGATTCGGATGGGGGAGAATTTAATGCCAGAGGGAGAATGGCTTTTGCCATCAGCTTTCCCACTAAACGGAGCCCATATACATACTTTCATAACCACTTTTCTTTCAGTATTTATCGACGTGAAGAGTTATATCAAGTCTTTAAAGGGAAATGTTTTTTTTTTTACTATAGGACTTTTCTCTTTGTTTTTACTCTCAAAAGCACTCACATGAACCGTTCCAGATCGCCTGATGAAAAATGCAAATAAAAACGGCAAGAAAAAATGAAATGAAAATTTTCCTACAGGAAAGAAACAAATATGCATCAAATCATCATATTAGAGTGATTTCTGAAGGATCATGTGACACTGAAGACTGGAGTAATGATGCTGAAAATACAGCTTTGATCACAGGAATACGTTACTTTTTCAAATATATTATAGAAAGCCGTTATTTTAAATTGTAATAATATTTTACTGTTACACTGATTTTTTTAATCAAATAAATGTCGCCTTGGTGATAAGAGACTTGCACAGTAGTGTGTGTTCAAGAGTTTTGTTTGAGATGGTCTGGAGTATTATTAATAATGGTTTCAGCTGAGATAAAAGTTGAGGTACATTCCTAATAAAGATCTGTTCACAGATCCACAACAAGCTTTATCTCAAGAGAAATATTCCCAAATGCTTCTGCTGGAAGTCACCTTGGATAAAAAAAACATGAAAACAACACAAAAACAAGTAAAGAAAAAAAAGGCACAGAGAAAACAAAAACATTTTAATAGAAAATGTATTGAAGCAAAATACAAAAAAAGGAAATCGTATCGTCGCTGTCCGATGAAAACCGCGAATGTCCATTTTGCCAATTTTGAGATTTTTTAACGGATAAAATGTCCAGGTTCATTTCCGTATACAGCATGCGTCGCATTATCTGAATGACCAACGAAAAGTTGTGAAATCATGTCATCTGATTTCCACGTATTTCCATTTGCTGTCAAAGCTGTCAATCACGCAGCGTATCTCCCATAGACAGTATGGTATCTCCCCGCCCTGTGGAGGCATCTCGCCGGTCTCGTCTCTGAGACCCCTACACCTGGTATTAAAATGCGATCTGTATCCAGATAAGTTATCCGGATAATAAAAAAAGACATGTTAATGCAAGGTATAAATACGTTGTGATCAGATTGTGATCGGACCTGCCTGACCATCTGGAGGTAGTCTGGCTCGCATTGTGTTCGGATCTTTACTAGGTGTAAACGCAATCTGGTTGTTGAACCACATATGTATATTTTACTCCTCCCAAAAATGCTAAAAAATAAACAAAATGAGAGCGCGTGTTATATAGGCTATATGACACGTTATAGTCAGATATGACGGCGCTACTGCGACACGCATCACCGCAGATGAGCAGCTGCGTCAAAAGTGAAAGTAAGTCACAGACACAATCATCTTCACAATCACACAATCATCTTCAAGCAAAGAAACGAAGTGATCTTACAGGGCAGGCTGTTGCCACACTCTCTTATTGATGTATTTCTTTGATTTTGAAATTAGCTGATGATAAAATGCAGCTCATATCTGTAATAAAATACAGCTCATTTCCGACAAAATTACGGTAGGATTGTGTAAATAAAGTATCAGTCTAGCATCGCCATGCCAGTGTATTGATTCATCAGTCCCGGAACGCGCACTGTGTGAACAAAAGCCAGGACCAATAGAGAGCCTAAGTCCCGCCCCTCCGCTTCCGGTTCATGGGACCTTATTTCGAAAAAATATGAATGGTAGTCAATGGTGAGAGACAACTTATCTTTTTTATTCCATCTGAACTGTGCCCTGAATTACACATATGATGTTTGTCAATTTAAAAGATAATTATGAAAGTTGAAAACGTCGCAGTTTGTCATAAAACAGAAGAGTAACATTTAGTTTTATGTGAAAATCGCTCAATGAACTACATCTCCCAGGAAGCGAAACAACGAGCAAGATCCGCAGCTCGTGTGTGTGCAGTCTGGTACAAAACACTCAGGCATGACGGCGTAACGTTACGATTATAAAGTAAGACTATAGACCTTATGCACCAGAGAAACGTGGGCGCCGTCATCTTCAGAATATTGTCTTTGAACTTCCGGTTTCGCAGTCGCCCTGTATATTTCTATGGCATCGCTGTCGAGGAATAATTAGCTGGTGAAGTGGATTTACTTATTGTAGAGTTAACAAAAGTTATCATGGGCATTGTAATGTTTATCATAAGCATTGTAAAGCAGATGTCTTAACAAATGTCGACCGGGATTTTTTTTACGAGCAGTTCATTCATGCCTATGAAAGATCGCTGTGAAAATACAGACCGGAAGGCAAAAGACAACGAGCGCAGCACTGAAAAGGGGCGGGGCTACATAAGGTCTATAGAAACAATGACAGACATTAGCCTCAGTAAAGTTTGCTTCATTCATTGAGAGAAAATGTGCGCCTTTGGGGTTTGTAGTCTTTTTAATTACGTATTTTCACAGTCTTATACCTCAACGATTTCACATCAAACTGCGACTTTCTTTACTTTAAAATGTATCTTTTAAATTGACAATAATCACATGTGTAATTCAGGGCACAATTCAAACGAGATCAAAATATTTGTAATCTCTCGTCATTGACTACCATACAATATTTTTCCGAAATAAGGTCCCATGGTGGTCGACCGGAAGGGGAGGGACTTAGGCTCTCTATGCCATAAGGGGTGTTTCATAGTGATGACGCTCAAGCCATTGCGCGACTCTGTTGCTTTTTGAAGAAAGTTTGTGTTCGTCATCAACAAAGAAAGGACGAACAAATGTCTGCAAACTGGAACGAAGCAGAGACAGGAGCTCCTCACTATCCGTGTTGAAGCTGAGATCGTTCACCAGCTTTGTGGAACGCTATGCGCGTGTTCATGTTTTCGACGCGTACGTTACACGTCTCATCCTTACGTCACGTGTCTTTCAAATCACTGGCAGTGTGAATGAACCGAAATCAAACAATCCCGGGACAAATGCCGGGTCCCATTATCCGTGTATTTTCCGGAATCTCGGTGTAAAAGGGGCTTATAATAAATATTGCAGCTGCAACAATCTTTTGTTAAATGTTTGATGTTTTTGTTTGTTTACCTCATTGGAATCGAAACTGGGAAGTCGATACGAATCTGACTCAATAAAAATCAAACAACACCCAATCCTAGATATAATCAGGTAACATTTTTAATAAATGTATAAACAAGAGCCAATGGTTGAGTAAAACTTTAACGACATGCAGTTCTGCTGTTTTCGCGTTTGGCCTATTATAGCATTACAACTCTATTTCCATGTCATCCTCAAATGAAGTGACTTTTGATTTGGTTTACAAAGAAGCAACATCAAATGAACCATAAATCAAAAGCTTTTACTCCTTAACGGTTTCCAGGTTTTCCATTTTTTAGCCGTAACCTTCATATGAAAGTGTATTTCGATTTGATTTACTGAAAAAAACACCCACCATTAACAAATAAAGGTGGGAAGCTGCGGGTGGAAACAGTTTCAACAAATACAAGCTTTTTTCTCCTGTACGCTTCTGCCGTAACTGTCACAGCAGGAAAACGGAGCTGAGTTTAAGAAGATAAAAGTGTAGAGCTCCGCCATTACATATACTGATAACACCAAATCTGGCAGCAGGTTTTGTTATCTCCGCTGTAAACAGTCATAGGTCGCAAAACCATCAATGCATCGCTATACAGATTCAATGCTTTGCCGTTCTTAGTGTTGGCATGTTGGTTCATTAAAAGTCTGAATATAAAAAATGTGCATGTCAAAAAGCTCAGGGGGGTTACTGAGATACCAGCAGGCGTGTGTGTGTGTGTGTGTGTGTGTGTGTGTGTGTGGAACGGCCAATCTCTGAGCTGAGTAAGGTTAAATGCAGTTAAATACGATATTTAAATAAAACATGTTAAGGGAAGGATGGATTTCTTACGGTTGACAGGCATGAACTGATCAAAGCCCTCTGATAAATTCACACTGGCAAACACACTTATGCATAAACATAATATGTGTACAAACACACCAGAGTACGTGAGAGATGCTGAGAGGAGTTGCGTGACTCTGCCTGGAGCGAGAAACGTTCCTTTTTTTAAAATTATTTTAAATCAGATGGTCAATGCATCACAATTATAATGCACTTTAACCTCCCTGAGTGCAACGGATGTCAGCAATAATACACACAGTGTTTAAATAAAAGAAAGATGGATTTTGTGCAATATTATTGGAAAGAAAACAATGTACAACAACAACAATAATATTCTTTAAATATTTGAATATTCTAAATTTGAGGTCGTTTAAAAAAGATACATGCAAAATGTATTTAAGAATAAGATTTTGTATACTGTACGACACATTACTATAATTCTTCTTATATTGGTATTGCAATATTTAACATATGATATTAAAATTATATTTATAAATATATTCTGAGATAAAAAAGAGAATTTGGGAAATATATTACTGTAAAGATAATGATCAAATATGCAAATTGTTTAGTGAACATCAATAATAAAATTACTTATTTAAAATGACAATAATAAAAATAATAATAATAAACACTTTGAATTTTTTTCTTCTTTTTTTTAAATGTATATATGCATTTTAATGTATTTAAAATGAAGAGCATCTTTATACACGCACAATTACTATCATTCTTCAGCTATTAATTTTACAATTATACATATATGATATTAAAATGATGTTGAGATAAATATTTAATTTAATAAAAGAAAGGTAGAATTTTAGAAATATTACTGGAAAGCAAAAAATGAAATAAATAAAAGGTTTTGTGAAAATGAATGATAATTAACGATGAAATAATGACAAATGACTAATTTAAACTGACTTACTAAATAAATTATACTATCTATCTATTATATTAATAATAGAATTAAGACTTAAGAATAGTCTTAGTAAAAATAAAAAGTCTTTGAATTTTCATAAAATTGAGGTATGGGGTTATATCTGGTATATAATTACTTTTTTTCCTTAATTTAGTTTCTGCTGCTATTAATATTCCAATCATATAATATATTTAAGGCTGTGCAAAAGTTAATTGCGATTAATCGCATCCAAAATAAAAGTCTGTGCTTACATAATATATTTGTGTGTGCTGTATATAATTATTTTGTATATATAAATACCTATGCATGCATGTATATATTTAAGAATTATTTGCGCTTAAATTCTGTGTATATATATATATATATATATATATATATATATATATATATATATATATATATATACTATATTATATAAATATAAATATTTTATATATGAAGAACACATTTTCTTAAATATATATACATGCATGTGTGTATTTCTATATGCAAAATAATTAAATACAGCACACAAATATATTATGTAAACACAGACTTTTATTTTGGATGCAATTAATCGGATTAATTTTTGCACAGCCCTAATATATATTACATTAAAAATTAGGGCTGTCAAACGATTAATCGCATCCAGAATAAAAGTTTGTGTTTACATAATATATGTGGGTGCATAACCATTATATATATATATATATATACACACACACATGCATGTATATATTTAAGAAATATTTTTATGTATATACTGTATATAGATTTATATATAATTTATATATAAATAATATTGTTTTCTTAAATATACGTGCATGTGTGTGTATTTATATATATAATAATTATACACAGTGCACCCACATATATTATGTAAACACAAACTTTTATTTTGAATGCGATTAATCGCGATTAACGTTTGACAGCCCTATTAAAAACATATCTACAAACACGCACACAAATACAGCACACACACACACAGGACAGAAATGTCTCACCCTCGTCTTCCCAGGGGCTCTTCCGCAGCGAGTCGCAGTCAGACCGGCACGGGGAGACGGGGGCAGATTGGGGCGACGCTGCACACGACCACGCCCCTCCGGCTTGGTCCCGCCCAGGATCCGCGGCGACTCCGACGGATGGAACGGGCTCATTTCCGTCAGCTCCGGGCCTCGGCAGTCCCCGTGCCTCTTCTCCAGGGTTCCCGAGGGTCTCCGGGGAAACACGGGCGTGTACGCCATGGGCCGGACGGGCACCTGAGGAGGGCCCTCGGTGTACAGGCTGATGGGCTCTCCGATGGCGCAGCGCAGGGGCGGGTAGTGCCCACCGTTGGCTTTGTGCAGGAGGGCGGCTGTAGCCGGATCCTGAACCATGGAGAGGTTGTTCCGGGAATAGCTCTTCTGGAACACCTTCTTCCGGAAGGCGATGAAGAGGAGGATGAGGGTGAGGATGAGGAAGAGAACGACGGCGATGCCGATGAGCTCCTCCTTCCCGACGTACGCGTGCCCGGCCTGCATGTCCGGAACCAGCACCGGGCGAACCGAACAAGCGCTGCCCACGAAACCAGGAGTGCAGTTGCAGTAGAAGGAGCCGAACGTGTTGACGCACACACCGCCGTTCTCGCACAGCTCGCGTCACACTCGTTCACATCTTCTTCACACCTGCAGAGGGGAAACAAACACTCAGTGGTTGTCGTGGCCCAGTGGGTTTCACTGCATCAGTTTAGTGCCCTTGGCCTGCTTTAAAATTGATTGTGACTCGGCAGAAAAGCATCAGTCTATAAAAAAACTGACAGTGTGTCCGAAAAGCTGGCATGATGGGATTAGTTCACAGCCTAAAGTAATCCGACTGTCTACACCGAAAGTGAAAATGCTGCGCGACACCACATGATAACAGTCAATCAGGGCTTGCTGTCACACATTTGGAGCTGGATTTTTGGACGGGTGAGATTTCGTTGTGGGCGGTTAGAAAGTAAGCAGACAAAATAAATAATACAAATCTAGTTCACACCCATTTTTGGGTGCTAATCACCATAGTTCAAATCAAATGTGAGCTTATTTACTTGCATAATAAATATGGCTGGTCTTTTCATCCAGTTTTATAAATAAGTTGATGCAATCATGGCCACTTCTGATGGGAAAACAATTAAAATAATCCACCATAGGTAAAATATTGTTAATGGATATTATACATTAATATTTTTATTCATCAAATAACTATTTCTTCGACTGTTACTGTACTTCATTTAATTTTGATTCTAAATTGTTTTAATTATTTACTGTATTTTATTTTTATATTTTTTTTATTCTAAACTGTTTTAATTACTCTGATTTATTTTGATTATTTTAATTCCTTCTATGTAAAGCACTTTGAATTACCATTGTGTATGAAATGTGCTATATCAATAAACTTGCCTTGCCTATAAAGTTTATATTTATCAAACGTTTTGGATTGGTTAAAAAGATTTAGAATTTTTTTAAAAGAAGTCTCTTCTGCAACCTTTCTTTTATTAAAGGCTGCATTTATTTGTAAAAAATAATAAATAATATTGTTAAATGTTATGACAATTTAAAATAACTGTTTTCTATTTAAAATATATTTTAAAAAGTAGTTTATTTCTGGGATCAAAGCTGAATTTTTGCATCATCACTTAAATACTAATTGTATATGCGGATTTGAATGCACAACAATATTCATTATTATTATCAAATGTTTTAAAACAGTTATTTACATTTTCATTTTCAGGATTATTTGACAAATAGAAAGTTCAAAAGAATCCTTGCTGAATAAAAAGTATTTATATCTTTTATTTCTTTCACCCTCAAAAAAATAAAAAATAAATTCTTATTTCCCTGCCAAACCTTTGAACGGTAGTGTTTAATGTTACAAAAGCTTTCTATTTCAGATAAATGCTGTTCTTTTGAACTTTCTATCCAAAGAATCCTGAAATAAAAAATGTTTATAATTGTTTTAAACATTAATAATAATTCATGTTTTTTGAGCTTAAAATCTGCATATTAGAAATGATTGGAATAATGATGATTTTTAAATTAAATAAATGCAGCCTTGATGACTAGAAGAGACTAAAAAAAAATCTGGTAGCACACACACACACACGCGTATACTAGTCAAAAGTTTTAGATCTTAAGATTGTAATGTTTTTAAAATAAGTTTTTTTTCTAAGACACCAAAAAAAAAAAAGAAAGGTTGTTGATTGTAAAGAGATGATTGGTTGTTTGATTGAGAAGAAAAAGGTTGTTGATTGTGTGGGATGTTGGTCCACTCCTCTTCAATGGTTGTGCGAAGTTACTGGATATTGGCAGGACCTGGAACACGCTATATGCTGATCCAGAGCATCCCAAACATGCTCAATGGGTGACTTGTCCCATGAGTATGCTGGCCAAGTAAGAACTGGGATACAGATCCTGGCAACACACGGCCATGCATTATCATGCTGCAACATGAGGTGATGGTTGTGGATGAACTGGCACAACAATGGGCCTCAAGATCTCATCTCTGTGCATTTAAAATGTCATCAATAAAATGCACTTGTGTTCGTTGTCCATTACATACGCCTGCCCTTACCATAACCCCACCACACCACACCATGGGCCACTCGATCCACAACGCTGACATCAGCAAGCCGCTCACCCACATACACGCTGTCTGCCATCTGCCATCTGCCCTGTACAGTGACATCCGGGATTCATCCGTGAAGATAACACCTCTCCAAAGTGCCAGATGCCATCGAATGTAAGCATTTGCCCACTCTAGTCGGTTACGACGACGAACTGCAGTCAGGTCGAGACCCCGATGAGGACGACGAGCATGCAGATGAGCTATCCTGAGACGTTTCTGACAGTCAAGGTCTTGAGCTGATGTGGTTACACGTGGTCTGCGTTTGTGAGGTGGATGTACTGCCAAATTGTCTGAAAGCCTTTGGCTTCTAGTAGAGAAATGAACATTCAATTCATTCCACAGGCCACAATCAACAACCTTTTCTTTTTTTTTTTGGCAGTAAAAATGAGCATTTTAGGTTATGTTTACACGGAAAGGATTCTGAAGAGAAAACGCAAAAGTGGAGTTACGTTATCACTTTTTATTCTGCGTTTAGACGAGCGTTTTGGGTGGGAAATCTGCATGCATGCGGTGACGCAAAAGTGTGTGAAATTTGATGTAGTATGCACTCCAGGTGGCTAGGTGGCGATGTGGAGCACTGCCACACAGACAACACCAAGTCCGCGCGCCTGCGTACAAACTTCACTGTCTAGCAGACTTTTGCGTTTTACGCTTTACACAGCAACGCGGCGCTGGAGCGTTTTAAGATTTCCACTCTGGAGGGTGGTTTCACTTTTTTGTGTTTAAGCCCCCAAAACGCTGTCACCATGTAAACGAAAGGCACATCCGATGAAATATTTTTACGTTTTCACCCACAAGCGTTCTACATGTAAACAGGGCCTTAGAGTGGCCTTTTATTGTGGCCAGCCTAAGGCACACCTGTGCAATAATCATGCTGTCTAATCAGCATCTTGATATGACGCACCTGTGAGGTGGATGGATTATCTTGGCAAAGGAGAAGTGCTCACTAACACAGATTTAGAATAACAATATTTGAGAGAAATAGACCTTTTGTGGACATAGAAAAAGTCTTTGAACAAAATTATAAATGCAACACTTGTTTTTGCTCCCTTTTTTCATGAGCTGGACTCAAAAGATGTGTGTATATACTGTGAGTGTATATATATATATATATATATATATATATATATGAGAATAGAGAGAGAGAGAGCGAGAGAGAGAGAGAGAGAGAGAGAAAGAGAGGCAATTGTTACTATATCTACACTATACTATGTATTTCATTAAAGGGGTGATAAACTGAGAAATAAAATTTTCCTTGAGCTTTTGACATCTAAGAGGTCATCATATTATAAGAATATCCTGTAAGTTTCAGAACTGAAAACATCCTTGTTAGTCCAATAAAAGCTTTTATTGACACCAGCCTCAGCAAACGACTTGTTTTTAAAAGTGGGGAACTATGACGTCAAAGAGGATAAACACCACCCCCGCAGAAGATTCAACGCCTACTTCTAACACGGCCGGTTAAGCCCCACCCACCGATTCGCGCATTACACACATAGCTGAATAACATAGATGCCTACCTCATGATGACAAACCGTATCGAGCTACCGAGCAATACAAAATATTGTGCAGTGCCTGGTTTTGGAAGAAGACAGTCGCTGCATAATCGATGAGGTGAAACATCGTCCATCTGTCGCTTCAATTCACTGAGGATTGTTTTGTAAACAAGACTGGATTTACAGACTGATTAAGAGTAAAGAATGGTGCTGTGCCGTCTATATTGGGTCTGACAGGAATTGTACAACACACGGACTCTGAGTCGTACATGTATGGGCAAATCATTCCGGTTGCCATTTTACAACAATGGAGTTTTCAAAACAGTTTTCCCCACGTAACATTGACGATTATAAATTCATTATAATGCAAAACTGTTATCCACTCACAGCAGTGGGCGTTTCAGTCAGTGCGAGAACGCCCATAAAAACAGAGTGTTTTTCAGCTAGGCTCAAAACTAGGGTAGAAAATAGCCTATTACGAAATTCATTTGGAATGTTTTTGAATGTAAAAACCAAGCGAACGTCATAAGTTGACCTCAGACAACAATATAATAAAATTTAAAAAAGGCAGTTCATGACCCCTTTAACAAAATTACTATAATATACACTTGACTCGACTAAAGACACTGCAGTGCACGAAAGGCTGTGTTTAAAGTTTTCTAATCTCTGTTTGTATTGGCATCATTTGTGCTAAACGAGCTGAATAAAAGTGCCTGTAATGAACTACATTAGCATAAGCCAAGAGAGACTGCAGCTGTATAATTCCTCTGTGCAAGAGAGAGGCATGAAACTGATGTTAAAAAAGACCAATGCTACTCAAACACAGATAGAGCTTATGCCACCATCTTGTGGCCACAGACTGAACAACAGCTAAAACTCAGTGAACAATTCAGAAACGCATTACACAGATGACGGCAGAAAAATGTACATGGAGGAAATGCAAGTATGAATATGTATGCGGCCATGGCAAAGGAAGTCAGTGCTAAGCCTGTGCCAGTTTTTCGCAGCGTGGTGCCAACAGAAACAGGCTTGTGTACGTGATTTTTGGAAGGAACAGATGCTGGTTATTAAATTCTGTTGGCAGTTTCTGACTATATATATATATATATATATATTTTTAAGTTCATCAATCTAAATCACTGCATTTCGTCAAACAGACACAGCATCATTGTTTAAGAACTACACACAAAAAAATATATATAAATCACACAATATTTGGACAATACTTTTCTAAAATATATAATTAAACACTAATACAATAATAAAATAATAATATTGATAAGTTTAAATGTAAATAGAATATATAAAAAAATTAACATTATAAATTAATAAAGTAAAAAT
The DNA here is from genome assembly GCA_030378365.1 of Hybognathus amarus. Classification (NCBI taxonomy): domain Eukaryota; kingdom Metazoa; phylum Chordata; class Actinopteri; order Cypriniformes; family Leuciscidae; genus Hybognathus; species Hybognathus amarus. Next base: position 97,687 of record JAQIUQ010000866.1, on the reverse strand, counting down.
AAAAGTTTTTGTTTACATAATGTGGGTGCACTGTGTATAATTATTTTTGTATATATATATATATATATATATATATATATATATATATATAAATATAATAATACACACACATGCATGTATATTTAGGAAAAAAATATTATTTATATATAAATATTTATATATAATATAAATTATATATAAATCTATACAGTAAATACATGAAAATATTTCTTAATATATATATATAAGCATGTGTGTATATATTTATATATATATATATATATATATATATATATATATATATATATATATATATATATATATATATATATAGGGCTGTCAACATATATATCGCATCCAAAATTAAAGTTTGTGTTTACATAATATATGTGGGTGCACTGTGTATATATATATATATATATATATATATATATTTATATATAATATATATTATATATAAATATTTTATATATAAATATATAAAAAAATTCATAAATATACATGCATGTGTGTATGTATATATATATATATATATATATATATATATATATATATATATATATATATATATATATATATATATATATATATATATATATATATATATACACATATATATATATATATATACACAAAATAATTATACACAGTGCACCCACATATATTATGTAAACAAAAACTATTTATTTTGAATGCGATTAATCGCTTGATAGCGCTAAAAAATAATATATATATATATATATATTTTATATACATATTTAATAAATATTAATATTTTAATAAATATTAATAAACACATTAATATGCATATATAAATATACACTATATTAAATATATAGTTTATATTAAAACACATATATATATACACATATATATATATATAAAATATATATGTGTTTTTTGTTTTTTTATGGTTTAGTTTAGAATTCAATGCTTTCACACATCATGTGGGCTGAATAACTAAAAGGACAGTTGAATATGTTGGTAAACTGACGTTACGCTGGTGTATCCTCTCTTGCAGCTGCAGATGAAGGCGTTTCCGATGGGTTTACACACACCTCCGTTCTGACATGGGTTTGGCATACACACACATGATCTCTGTGTCACAGCGCCCCCCAGTGAACAGAGCACTGCAACTGCAGGAGTAACCTGAGAGAGACACACAAAACAGACTGTTTGTTCATGAATTGCAAAACAATCGCGCACACACACGCGGTGGGAAATGGCGTGGAAAATGTCAGTGAGTAAAACAGTGCGCTGGTTTTATCAGGTCTACACACAAAAACAAACAAACAAACAGACACACACACGCGTGTCTGGCAGACACTCCTGCACAAACAACCTTTTCAAAGAGGATGTGTATGGCATGACACCGCAACTCCCACAACGCACACTGCTCCATTCATCAGAGCCAGTGAACGAGTGAAAAGAGAGAGATGATAACTACAGTCAGGAGGAAGAGATGAGAAAGGGAAACGAGATGAGACATGTTGAAAAGAACAGAGAAAAAGGGATGAAAAGAGATGAGAAGAGACAAACAGAGAAGAGATGAGACATAAGAGAAAATAAGAGATGATAGAAAAGGTGAGACAAGAAGAACACATGAGATGTGAGACATGAAGATGTTAAAGGGGACATATCATGCAAAATCCACTTTTTTAGCCCTTAAATGCATTTTGTTGTAATTTTGGAGTGTTTATAAGTACAGAACAGACAAAATTATTCTCTTCAGGTGCTTCGTTTATATCTTTATATTCAGTTTTGGTCATATTTTTCAACCTGTTCAGATTTTTCTGTTGTCTATGACGTTTTTTGAGCAAGTACGTCACTGTATTTGCAGCGGAACTGACAAATAAGGACATTGACTACCGGCCCAACACTTCGAGCAATCCGCGGCTGCCATTATTATCTTCTCGCTCCGATTTTGTAGTCCAAGCTCAATGATGCAGAAGTTACGAGAGGGCTAGTCAAAATGTTCGGTTGTTGGATGTAGTGTCCTGAAGCACTTCAAGGATCCCCACTTCAACAACCTCCGCCAGTATACAGAATGGTTTGCCGATCGACTTCTATCATTTAGCTGCTGTGTTTCCTGATGCTTTCTAAACGTAAGTTATCATTTTTATTATCAATACAGATTTTTAGTGGTAAGATCAGACCGCAGTCATTTATCTTGTCAGTGTGCTTGTTTTAACAAGAGAAATAGTTGACTTTCACTTAATAACACAACAGTTAACTTACATACCTGCCTCCATATGAAGACGTTGTTCTGCAGGTTCGTAATCGTAAATATAAGCTATAGTAATCGTATCTCTTATTCAAACTACAATAATGGCCGAACACAGAGAGTTGAACTGACCGTGAACTCAGCGACCTGGAGAGTGGGCAGGGTATAGACACCTCATTTTTATTTAAAGAGGCCGCTTTAAAGGAGTTGCTCACAGACGCACATCAGAAAGGGGTAGAAAAGGGGCCTGTGGAGCTATAATAATGAGGAATTCAGACCCAAGCATTTCAAGTTATGCTTTATATAGACCACAAATGTATGATTTATAAGTAAAAATGGAATGATTTAAAAGCATGATATGCACCCTTTAACAAAGATATATGAAGAGAAAATAGGAGAATTTGAGAAATATGAGAAGAGACTAGACAAAAACAAGATGAGATGAAGAGTAGTCGATGTTAAAATAGAAGAAGATGAGAAAAGAGGAGACGAGAGAGAAATCGAGACAAGAGGAGATAGAGAGGGAGATGAGTTGAGAGGAGAGGCGGCGAGATGAAAGAAGACGAGGTTAAGGGGAAGGACTAAAAGGTAATGGGAATGATCCAAAACTAGAAGAAATGCAAAGAGAAGAGAAAAGGAGAGAGACAGAAGATTAGAAGAGACGGAGATTCACTGGAGAGCATGTGGAAAGCAGGAGCTGATTTAATCATCATAATTGGTCATTTGGTCTCCATCTGACTCAGTAGATGTGAATAAGAAGTTCACTCAGCAGACAGAAGCTAAGCTGATCTGACTGAAGCCGAAACTGAGCAAAGCTTATTAACCAGAGTAAATTACATCACAGCAGCAGATTAACTGCAGAGACACTGAACCAGGAGGATTAATTAGAACATTAAGACGAATCTCATCGCAATCCTGAAACCAGAGATTTCCAGAGGAAACACACACACGCACCTCCAGACGGCAGGCTGATGCAGGTGGCACCGTTGAGGCAGGGCTGGGCGGCACAAGCATCCGGATAGAGAACGCATCCCAACTTGAGATCCGTCAGTCCCACCACCTCCGCGTACGGGCTGCGCTTGTTCTGCAGCGGGAGTTCGTTATCGTTCAGAACCACGAGTCTAGACAGCCCTGAAAGCCATTGGTGACCCGCGGCCCTTTCCTTTCCATCAAGCTGCGGGCGTCCGGAGGCGACACCTGCGCTCCGAAATAAATGGACAAATCTGCCCCCAAAGGACGGTATTTGGCTGTGGCCAGCCGCCGTTCCCACGTACATGTCGTCTGAGCGAGGCTGCTGTAGTTTCCACGCAACTCCAGGACCACGTGATGCCAGTTCCCGTCGTAACCGGGCGGCCGAAGATCCCGATGCTCCTGGGACTGCTGCTGCAATCTAACTGGGAACCACAACTTTCCCTCTTCCAGATCTGTCAATCAAATGCAGATGACAGTCAGTTCACTGTACGTTAAAATGTGAGGCATTCAAATTTCATGTAAAAACATATACTGAAGTCCTGAGATTTAGGATCTAAGTGCATGGTCTAAAGCGCAAGTGCACTCAGAATCCACTTTTGCAAGTTTAATGATGGGACAAATGGTCGGTGCACCCGCGCGCATGGTCTAAAAGGGTTGTCTCTTCTCTTAATGAGTAATGGGTGTGTTTTGGGCGTAACGAGCAATAAACCAATCAGAGTCTCATATCCTGTTCCCCTTAAAAACCAGTTGCGCTCGTGCCATGGCGGATTCGCGGCTATTTACAATTCTTTCTCTAGCGAGGAAACGGATCTGGCTCATGCGCGAGGTTGAAGCTCACAAGCGAGACCATCTGACAGGGCAAAGTATATGCGCATATACTTTGTGGACCGAACCTATAGGTGCATATTACTAACATGCTCTTTAAAGGGATACTCCACTTTTTTTGGAAATAGGCTCATTTTACAACTCCCCCAGAGTTAAACAGTCTGTTTTACCGTTTCTGAATCAATTCAGCTGATTTTCTGATATTTAGAAGAATATCAGTAACCAGACAGTTTCTGGTCTCATTGACTTCCATAGTCTGGTTACTGATATTCTTCTAAATATCAGAAAATCGATTCTGAATTGATTTCAAAAACTGTAAAACTTCAACTGTTTAACTCTGGGGAGTTGTAAAATGAGCCTATTTCAAAAAAAGTGGAGTATACCTTTAAACAACAAACTGCGCCATTGACTTTAGACCAGGTTTCAGTTGGTCAATGGCACAGTCTATTTCAGTTTCCTCAAAATAGCAGACGCGGCAACAGTGCCCCCAAACACACCTCGTGTTTCGGACCAGCAGTCTTTGTCAGTCTCATCTGGCGCACAGATGAGAGCAAGTGCATTAGCTTTTTACACGGGTGCAAGGACGTGAAAATGATAACTGCGTCAGGCTGAAACTCAGCGGAACACACTTGAGTTCGCGCCTGGTGCCGCATTGCGCAGGTTATATAATAGGGCCCTTTACGTTAATAATTGAATCATTTAACATATTAGCATGTTCATGGTTAATGATATTGATGTTTATAAATGGTCACATGACATGTAGATAAACAAATAAATAGAGTAATGCCGTCACTTTGTAGGAACAACTCGGAAGCTAGCGGCGCATGGGTGTCCCTCCATCGAAAAGCTATGCATCTTTTCCACAGACTTTTGGAAAATCGCAAAAAATAAGATCTGTGTTTAGCGAAGAGTTGTGACACTTACACGTGTTTGTCTATCAAGATAATCTTTACAAGTTAATCCAAAATGTATACATTTTTGAAGCCTATAAAGATTTTTTAAACACAAGCAGACACAATAAAGTTAAAAAAACACAAGCAGGTTATAACTGTGTGTTTTGTCATAGATCAAAACATGAAAATTTGTTCACCACAGACCTTCTTTCAGGCAATTTAGCAAAAACCCATTCAAAAATCCCATAGACTTTAGAGCGAGGGAACCGTGAGTGCTAAAAATGCTAACTCACTTCCGCGTTTTGGCCGTACAAGTGACTTCGGCACTCTATTCATTTTTTTAATAAGCGCTTTATTTAGATTTTAAAATTAACTTTAATTTAAAATTTTTACCGATTCAGTGAATTATTGTTATGATAGTTTCAATGCAGATTTACAGTGATAAACAGGAAAATAACAATGGGCTTTATGCACAGCTGCTCTACTTCCTGAACTTCAGCCAGCTCCTTGTTTCCTGTCTGCCATTATTGGCCAAGCTTGATTAATTCAGGTGTGTCTGACCTCAGTAGTCATGGCAACAATGATCAGACACACCTGAATTAATCAAGCTTGGCCAAAAATGGCAGACAGGAAACAAGGAGCTGGCTGAAGTTCAGGAAGTGAGTGCAGCTGTGCATAAAGCCAATTCCACTATGCAAACCGGTATTTAATTCTGCTGTAAAGCAGCTTTAAAAAGACAAAAGAAATTGTTCAGTTGAAAGCAGTTGTTCATTCAGTTTGGTTCTATAACTGTGTAAACGTTAATCACTTATGGGCCCTCACACTTTTGAACAGTAGTGTACATGCCAGTTAACCTCTCAAAATTGTGATTTAAACGTTTAACTCTTTAACCCTGATTTCCCTGTTAAAACAGTATTTGAACTAAGTAAATGAATGATATGGGCATGTAAGTGTTAATGTGAGCGCGGTACCTTCAGGACGCTGCATCGGATCTGCATGCGTGTACATGATGATTCCCTTGCTCTGCAGCGTTCTGATCCGGAGGGCCAACTTCATCTCTCCGCTTCTCTTCGCCATCCGTCACTCTGTACTTGATATAACTGTTCCCAGAGAAGCTCAGAGAGGTGTGTCCTGAAGAACGCACACAGAGAAAAAGAAATATTTTCCAGAAGGTGCCACATCATACATGACATATAAAGAGGCTTCACACAGGGGTCAAAGGTTACCCGCACACTCTCCCAGTTTCCCGGCGGACACTGGCACGCGTACGGCCCCTGCTGCTGTCCGTTCCCACGCACTGCATGTCACCAGGACATCTCATATCCACACACACCTCCAACGCAGCAGTAACAACTCCCGTCTGAGTCGAAACAAGAACAAATTACCATTGCAAAACAAGTAGTGGTGTACTGTTACGCCCGAGTTATATGAGATATAATTGAACAGACACATTATATTTTTTTTGAAGAACAAGCTTAATTTAAATGGCCACAACTGTTCCTGCTGTTTTTTAGTGCAAGGCCACTGTGGTCAAGAGGGTAATTTTGGTAAGTACATGTATAATAAGTGAGCTTATGTAAGGTTTTTACACACTGCATTTCACCCTGGATTCATATATATCGTATACAAGGTTTCAAGAACACTTTTAACCTTGTGTTAAAAACAGGATAAGTGATTTGGTGATTTATGTTATTTATGCTGGCTGAAACTCTCTTCACTTCCTGATATCAATCACTAAGTTAAATGCATTTATGTATATTACTGCAGCAGTCAGGAGGTACAAAGCTAGAGCTTTTTAAGTTGTTTATGTTCATTATGTTTGTAATGGTATGTGCTTTTGAGACATGAGGTAGTTTAACCGTCATCTCTCATGACGCTTTGCAGAATCTTTCTGTGTGCGTTCATGTTTTTTGTAGGAGGCGTGAGACCTTCTGAAGGGAGGGTGGGATCTTATGCTTTCAAAGCTAGCTCGCTATACGTACATAGTTCCCACAGGCGAATTAATGTCACGTGACCTCCCCGGAGACGCCATCTTTGAGGGCAAAACCGCTGTGTTTACCATAGGTTTTTACAAAGTTTTATCAGAGAATGTCGTTTTACAAACAAATATTTATTTCTGTTTATATTATTATGCAAATCATGAAAAGACAAAGTGAAATAGATTATAAAGAGACTATTAAAACAAGACAGAGAGAGGTACAATGCGAAAATTTCATTCATAAATGGTGTGGATCCGTATGCAGTAATGAAGGAAGCACCGAGCAATGATTATGCAGCTTTGCCTCAGATACAGTATTTTCATGTGTACCATTATCTGGTATTGGTGAGGAGTTTTTACACATTGTGAGCAATTCCGAGTCTGGAAATCACTGGAGGCGTACGATCTGCTTGCCGTGGGTTGGTTCGGTGACGTTTGCTTAAGTGCAATCAATGGAAAAGTAACTTATCATAGCGAAGTAGCATGATGCTAATCTGTCTAATAAAAAGCCATAGCCTGCACAACTTAATTCATGTTCCCATTAAAACGAGTCACCGGTGCTTTCTGTGATATGCATGTACTTGCGGGCGTCATGGTTTGGTGCATGAATATAAAATAAATAACTTGCGTGCAATTTAATTAATGTAACGTTAATGTGGAACTACATTATACGCGGGTATAGGGACATAATCTGAGATCGCAATGCTAGAATGTGAGATCAAACAGTGGAAACAATGTTGTTTTGTATGTTTTAATACCTCGTCATTTTGTTCATACAGGACATTATTCAAACTGCAATGTGTTAACTTATTTGTTCACTCGCAATAAAACACAACATTGTGCTTTTGTCAAACAAATTCTTGCGTGTTTTGAGTGAGTTTCTTTCCTGTTTATCCTCGCCAGCCATAATCTCCGTTGTTGTTCGGACAAAAGCTTAGTCTTCTCACATCCATGGCGTCTAATGACGGGTGTAAGTGTAAAATCCCGATTTATACTGAACCTCCGGCACAATTTTTATCATCCATTGACCCAGCAGGGGATGACCATTTTCACTTTATAGCACGAAACTCATTTCACTTCGTTCAATTCGTATTGTTTCTTCTAATGTTTTGCCCGCAGCAATGGCGCCGGGTCGGCAAATGCCCGTATGTCGTGACGTCATGTGGGAACTATGTATTGCTAGCCGCTTCGAAATCACCTAACCTACCTTTAAGGAAAGTTTAACGTGTATTATCAACATAGGTTAGCTTGCTCTGTTTTTATATAGAGTGCGAGGGTATGTTTACACAACAATGATGTTAGGCATACTAAAAACAAATATTTTTTGTTGCATTTTTAGTGTACAGGCAACAATGTTGCACCGTCACACGTCATTGGCATAAATGATTCAAAGCGCTATATTATTGATGCCAGGGCAGTAGTCGTGATGCCACCCAAATAATAAAAAAAAAATTTAGACACCATATTATTGAAGTAATATGGATATTTTATAGAACGGTTAAGTTTGAATCCTTGATTCTGATTGGTCAAGAGCTGTGCTTTATTCACGATTAAACTACGGCTACGGCCGCTTTCAGCCCAACGGTTCTATTCATTCTGCTGCGCAACACAGCGGTTCTGTGTTGTTTTTATTTGAGCTTTCATGCATTTTACACATTGGAACATTGTTGCTGTTCATGCTCATGGACTATTCTTTTAACATAACCTGATTTATACGAGGTTGAACTGGCCGTGTGACAAAGCGGGCATAAGATGGACACGAGCACGAGTTCACGGGCAAATTTAATAACGCGGAGCGTTGTTAAGCCAATGATCCATATATAAGGTGCTCCGGATTATAAGGCGAAGTGTCGTTTTTTTATTAAATTAAAGGCTTTTTTATAGTTTTATATTTTTTTATATTTATATTTTTTTATAGTGCTTAAAATACGGTAATTTTACAGTAATTGAACCGGATTTCAGTGTGAAAAGGGCTGAACACTCACCACTGCATACACATCGTGTGTTCCTGTGAAACTTGGGCGACACAAAGCTGGTTTTGGTGGAGCTGTACTGTGAGCAGACTGGTGTGAGTCCAGCCGTGATGGTTTGTCTCACTGGGCCTCCCTGCAGTCCAGACCCGAGCAGTTCTTATCCAGAACCGCAGACACCCTCAGGACCTGGTCCCAGCTGGCGTCGGGCCGAGCTCAGCTTCTGGGTCACGAATGCCGCCTTGTAGAACCCGCCGCCATCCGCCGTCTCCACCGCCACCAGCAGGTCCAGCTGCCCCGTGGACTCCACGGGCTGCACACTGAGCACGTGCAGAGCGTCGGGGCGGGGCGTCGCCATGACACCGGACAGGGACGCGTTTGACCGAAGGGAGGTGACGGGACACGAAGTCGTGAGGGGAGACGCGGTCGAAACGGACCGTCACGGCGTCGTGAGAGCATCTCCGCCGAGGCCTGCTCCACGTGCACGCTCACGGGCACGTTCACCGTGAAGCGGCCGTCGTTACAGTAGCGTTGAGGGTGTAGCGGCCAGCGTCCAACCCGCTCAGAGCGACTGGATTCGAACCATCTCGAGGGCTGACCTGAGAGAAAGAAATACAGATGAGTGTAAAATAAAGTGTAACCTTGTGTTTTTTTTGAGTGTCCTTGTTACACGTTAGTGTACTAATAACTAAATAAACTAACTAAATTATGCATAATTACATGTAACTAACCTATACTAATCATATAGTAAGTACATGTAGTTAATTATTATTACTCAGTTGTATAATTACTTTATTTTAACAGGGATGCCTTAAAATAAAGTGTAACCACACATAACTATACAAGAAATTGATTCACAAATTTATCAAAATTAGAGTCATGTTGTTTTTGACCATGTCTGTCAGAAAAAAATAAATGAAGTACAATGAGTAAAATTACATTGTGTAAATATACACATTCGTTTTGATAGTTTTTTTTTTTCTATGGGAAAATGGACCAAAAATAACTTAACAAAAAGAAAACTAAAAAAAACTAAATAAATAAATAAAATGGACAGTTAGTCGACATGAATAGTTGACATAAAATACAAATACGACATGGTGTGCATAAAGAAAAGGCAAACCAATGGAACACACTCAAATACCTTGAAAAGGCTGCTCTGCTGGTGTGTGTGTCCGTAGGTCAGTATATCAAATGCATCTTGGTCTGTCGCGTGTATCTGACCGATCACACCTCCTGGAAACTCGTCCTCCATGGTGACAATGTGCACGTGTAAAGGTGACGCCACTGGCTTGTGAACGCTCTCCTCTATCACACGCACCAACACACTCGCCATCGACAGACAGGGCGGGCCGACCCGAATCACTGGCCTAGAGTGTGAAACCGCAGACAGTGATTGGCTGAATCAAGTGTCAATCAAACCACAGAACAATTTAGAGTGTACAGAGGGATTATTTGATTTTTTTTAAATTTGATTCAAATGCAGCTTTTTAAAAAATATAATAACTGTCATTTGCATAAATCATGTATGGACAAAAAGTAGTGACAGTAAGACATTTATAATGTGTGGGTTACAATGTTAAAACGTAAACAAATCAAGGTTTACATAATTACATTTACATAGGCTGTTAAATCATCTAATTCGATATCAAATAAAAGTTTGTGTTTAAATAATATATGTGGGTTCACTGCGTATAATTATTTATATATATATATATAAATACACACACACATGCATGTATATATTTAAGAAATATTTTCATATATAATATTTTTTCTTAAATATACATGCATGTGTGTCATATATATATATATATATATAAAATAATTACACAGTGCACCTACTTATATTATGTAAACACAAACTTTTATTTTGAGATGCGAATTAACTGCAATTAATCGTTTGACAGCCCTAATTTACAAGCATTTTTTCTCTAAGCATTTCTCATTACCTGGCACGTGAATGATGTATTCTGTGCCTCTGACCTACGAAACACCCTTGTAATCGGACGTCAACAGCCCCTCTTGTCCAGTTTAAACCATGCCCCCTCATTTCCCGCCAGGATTTGGAAATGGAAGGTGGGCCGTTGTGGCTGGCGTCCTTATCCGACGACGTACAGCTGCAGGAACACTCCGTTCCCAAGGCTTGTTCTCCTTTGTCGAGTAAAAGCTAATGTTAAACTGATAAAATTACTCGTACGTGATTGGCTGATTTAGCCGTTGCTCATTATCATACCTGTACTACCGGTGTGATTGGCTGGGGTGAAGGTGGGCGGGTTGTCGTTGACGTCAGAGATGTCGATGTTGACCTGCACTGTTGAGGACATGGCTGGCGTCCCGCTGTCAAGAGCTCTGATGGACAACGAGTAACCAGCCATCTACAGATTCAGAGAGAGAGAGAGTTAAAAACATACAGAATAAGAGATGAAAAGAGAGTACAAAGTAAAGAGAGATGAACACATATCCATATATTCTCTTCACTTTGCCTGCATCATAAATAGTCCATGAGAGCTGACAGATCTTCTGAAGCTCTATACATACAGACACATGAACGCAGTTTGTAACTTCTTTTAAACATCCAAGACCTTAAAATTGCTCTTTTTCTTCTTCTTCTTCTTCTCCAGAAACGAGGACCTCACATTTTTACGGTCCTAAACATGCTCTGAAAACTCTCGAAACTTTGCACGTGTCAGAACTAGGGAGAATTTACATCTGATGTGAGTTTCAGAATTAGGAATGGCAAAATGGCTCAACAGCGCCACCTATAAAATGTCAACAAAGCTCTCCTTCTGCTAGGTTTTTTTATACAGAAACATGTGTGATGTCCCAATACTTACGAAAAAGATTCTTGGAGTGAAGCCCTAAACACAACAGGAAGTCAGCCATTTAGAATTTTCTTTTCCTCTCAGTTCATTAAAAGGTAACTAAACCCCTGGTCAGAGCCTGACTCCACCTAGTGGCAATATTTGAAAAATGCTGAAAAAGTGGGCAGACCCCAGCGGAGATAGAGGGGACGAAATAGATGCTAAAACACTCTATCCTGATCGTTTTCATTACTCGCAATTCCAACTCCTGACTCGCTACAGTGGTTTTGACGAAACAAGCTGGTCTTTATACTGCCGCTCGTACCAAGAGCGTCTGTGAGCTGAAACCTGCGACTGCCACGAAGTGCGCGAAACATCCAATAGGAAAATTCAACTGCAGTAGCCACCGTTCAACCTGAGAGGGCAGCACTAAGACGTTTTTACACCATATATTGTAAAAATAAAACACTTTATAAACAAATATCAAAAAAGTTACTCAAATTAATGACTGGGATAAATAAAGATCCATTCTTACAGATCATTTACTAAAAAAGTTGGTTTAGGGTTTAGTTACTCTTTAAAAGGGACTGAATTTAAGACATTTATGGCATTTTATTTTCTCCCAAAACTCCATTAATAATGTTAAACACTATTCAAAAGGGATTCTTTTCCTAAATGAATCATTATATTTTCTATCCTTTTTTTTCAGCTTAGTTACAATTAATGGACTTTGGAGAGGATTTACACTGATAATTATTTAGAGTATGTCTACACCATACAGTCAAAGTCGCATTTCAAAAGAGCCAGGAAATGATTCGACCCCCTTTAACCATCTATAATTGAACAGATCTCGGCAAGCTGAAAACAACAATGACTTCATTAAGCTAATTGACATGAGAGTAAAAAAGGAAACGTTGCATATCATCCAAAGAAGCTTTAAGCTCCATCTAGTGGTCACATTGATATAACATTATGTGGCACTTGAAAAAAAAAAAAAAAAAAAAAAAAAACGTATGCAAATTTTTCCTCATGATAAATTACAAATGAAGATTAAAACATAATGGGCCAAATGTATGTTAAAAATGTAGCAGAATCTCTCTCAATCACTAGATCAATGATAATGATCTTTTTTTTATCTGTTATGTAATGGTTTTACAGGTGTAATATGATTATCTTAAATCTCAGACACAAGGATAATATTTTTTATTACAATAATCCCTAGAACCAAGTCTATTATTAAAGGCTTTCATGTGTGGATGAAATATGTCTGCCGTGAAATATTTAATTTCTTCTTGTTTTCGTTGTTCCCTGATCTGTGGGATTTAATCCCATGTTTCTTACCGTTTCTCCGATCCAGCTGCTTGTTCGACTTTGATCTGGCCCGCGATTGCGCTCGATGAAGAACTGGTTCTCTCGGTTCGCCGCTGACTATGGAATACAGGATGTCGCCATTCGCGTGACTATCGACGTCTTCCGCGGTCACCTAGGCAACCGTGACAAAAGGCAGAATTATAACACGGATCTCAAAAGACAAAAATAAAACTGATGTGAATTTCATGACCTCTTACCTTGACCACAGTGTCTCCTATGTTAGCGTCCTCACTAATAGACACGCTGTAGGCGTGCGGCTGAACATGGGGGCGTTGTCATTTGACGTCCGTAAGGTTGATGTTCACCATGGTAACAGCACTGAGGGCGGAGTTCCACCATCCGTGGCCTCCACCGTCAGGAGACAATCCTTGCAGGACTCAAGAGTCTAGCGGTCGGAGATACCGAGTCGCACCTGTACACGGCACAGGGGTAGACGTTTAACTCAATACAGAATGAATGTCACATAAATAAACATTATTTTATTATAACTATTACATAATTATGTTATATCAATTAGCCTACTTCAAACATTCAATTTGATAATTTTTGGACATCGTATGCACATTTGAACAACTTATTTAAAGGCACACTTAATTTTTGGCCCTCTAGCGGTTACAAAACAAAACTGCATGTATTTTGCGGAAGAATATTGTTTTGGTTGTGCTTCGGCTCTGTGTGCCTGTGTGGATGAAAATGGTTCTTTCTCAAAACTGAAGAAAGATACAGATTATCCTAAATCTCGTAAAACATTCGCTACTAGGCTTAAGAGATTGGCTAAAACCAGTTTAGAATGAATTAACGTTTTAACAAGTTGCTAACATGAATTAGCATGTTTGTATCTTCTTGTTAACATTATGTTGCTAACAAGAATTAGCTTGCTGCTAACATGTTTTGCCACACTGCTAGCACTGACTTGATAATTTGTTAATGTTTTAACACATTGCTAACATTAATTGCTGAATTACATGAGTTAACTGTTTTAGCACATCACTAACATGATTTAACATGCTGTTAGCCTGAATTAACCTTTTTAAGCACACTGATAATGTGAATTAACATATTGCTAATATGATTTGGGGGAAGTGAACCTGAGGTTACCCAGTGAGTCAGTCCTAGAGCTCATCAAGTCCGATATTAAGGAAAAATATTTAAATTTTCCTTGCTTTTATTTTGTGATTATTGAATTCCTTTCTGAGCAAAACCCTTTGAATTGCCATAGTGTATGAAATGTACTATAACTTGCCTTGCCTTGATTTAACAAGTTTCTAGCATAATGTTCTAGCTGTATGGTAAAACATGATAGCAAGGCGTTAAATAATGCTAGCAAAACATGCTATTTCATGATGTCTAAAATATAAGCACTTATAATAGTCTGTCAGGGTAAGACAAAAACACGTTTTGGAAGATGGATTGACGAAGCATTGACTCACTATTTGAATATTGTTAATTTTGAACATAAAAAAGTTACATAATGCACCTTTAAAATTTCTGTGTAGTGTACATAATCTTATGTAATGCATCTCACCTGTATTGATGTTAATGGTGAAATGGCCCTGTTGGTTTCCGGATCTGATGTTGTAGTAAATATCAGCATTGGTGCCAATATCTTTACTCGCGCGTAAACTTGTACCACTTCCGTACCCACTGCGACATCTTCAGGAAGTGTGGCCAGATAGTCCCTCCTCTCAAACACGGGCGGGTTGTCGTTAATGTCCAGAACCGTGATAGTGATGTTCGCCAGAGAGGAAAGTTGAACAGGAACTCCTTGATCTGATGCACGAACCGTTACATGGTACGAAGACTGAACCTCGCGGTCCAACAAACGCTCCAAAACAACAATCCCAGATGATTTATCGATGGAGAAGAATCCATCAGCCGAGTCAACAAGGGAATAAACCACTTTACGATTAACACCTGCAAAATAAAACACATGCAGGATTCTATATCTACAAAACTACACCAAAAACATTCAGTTTTTAGAGATTAACTTGGTTTCTAGATGGTTGAAACTGCTTATTAATAGTTATAAGCTAGTCGACTCTTTTACCATCAACTATTAACTGAAATGGAAAACTTTTCATGTTGTCGAAGGTCAAATGCTTTAAAATATTGTTAGCATGAATTAACATGTTTGCTAACATGATATTTTTATCTTGTTTGCTTGCATGACTAACAAATTGTAAACATGAATTAACACATTACATTTTTACCATGAATTAACATGTTGCTAACATTATTTAGCTTGTTACTGACATTAACATGCTAGCAAGCATGTATGTTGTTAATATAAAAAAATAACAGTATGCTATCATGTTTAACACATTGCTAACATGAATTAGCATTTTGTTTGACTTATAACTTATTTGACCAATAACTTGACTTATTATATTGATAGCATGTTTTATCAAACTTTTAGCATGAATTAGCATGTTGTTAACATCTTAGCATGTTGCAAGTATGACATAGCATGTTGTTAACATGATTAAACACATTGGCGGTATAAATTAATAGGTTTTAACATATTGCTAACATGAATTATCTCACTTGCTAAATACTTATTAGCATATTTTAACATTGCTCATTTTAATTATGATTAACATGTTACTAACATGTTTTAACATGCTAATAAAGCAAGCATGCATGTTGTTAATATAAAAAAATAACACGATCCTATCATGTTTAACACATTGCTAACATGAATTAGCATTTTGTTTGCATGTTTTAACATACTTGACTTATTATATTGATAGCATGTTTTATCACACTTTTAGTATGAATTAGCATGTTATTAACATTTTAGTATGCTGCAAGCATGACATAGCATTTTGCTAACATGTTTGAATATGTTGTTAGCATTGATATGTTAGCATTAATTAACATGTTGTTAACATGATTTAACATATTGGTGGTATAAATTAACAGGTTTTAGCATATTGCTAACATGAATGAAACATGTTTCTAACATGTTTAAGTACATTGCTAACATGATTTAACTCGCTTGCTAATGTTTAATAGCATGTTAACATTGCTCATTTCAATGATTAACATTTTGCTAGCATGTTTCATCACATTGGTAGCATTTTCTAAGTTAATTGCTAGGCTTTGTCAGTGATATATATATAGTGGATGAAGCATACTATTAGAGTTTGTGTTAAAAAATGTTTTAACCCCCTCAATGAAAGCATATGAGACTGCAGGTACAGTGGTAAGTGGTACATGCAGGTGTAAGTGATACATGCTCATACCTAGATCAGGGTCTATGGCTTGTATCCGGGTCAGCAGAGCTTTAGTGGCGGTGTTCTCGTAGACGCTGAATGGTGTAATGGGGCATGCTAAACATCGGAGGACTGTCATTCACGTCCAAGAGAACCACTGTCACCTCAGCTTCACACCACAAACCGCCGCCATCCGTCGCACGGGCAACCAGAGAGTACCGAGCGACCTTTTCACGGTCCAGCGCCACGGCTGTCCTCAGCTCACCTACAGTGTGAGAAAGAGTCTTATATTATAAGCGAACAGCAATGCCATAAACAGGACATCTCTTTGAACCCGGCGACTCTCAAACCTGTGCGTGGATGCATTATGAAGTCCTCAGCTCCAGAACCCAACAGAGAGAACTGGATCTGTGCGTTTGAGCCGGCATCAGCGTCTGTGGCTTTGACCTGGAGGATTTGCTTATTCAGGGGGACGTCTTCGGACACAGACACAGAATACACGGCCTACAGACACAAATACGCTCATTACAGGCATCGGCATAACGAAATGCTTCTGAACATTGTTGGCACATTTGAACATCTAATTTCATTCTTTTTGGACATCATGGATGTATTGAAACATTTTTGGCCATGGTAGGCATATTCAAATGCTCAATTCGATCATTTTTGGCCATCATGTTCTTGTACATGCTGGAATATCGGATTTTTAGGAGCATTAAATGTTCAGTTTAATCATTTTGGCCATTGTAAGCACATAAAAAACACTTTTGGCCTTTCAATGTGCTTTGTTTTGAATGGTTTCAACTCTTGTTGGCACATTTAAACACTGGCTTGGACCATTTTTGGCCATCATAGGTATAATCAAACATTCATTTCAATAACATTTGGCCATTATAGTTACAGAAACATCTGATTTGATTGTTTTTTGCCCATCAACAAGTGCATGCAAACGTTTTTGGCCTTCACAGTCACTTTCGAATGTTCAAAAGTCAATCATTTCTGGCCATCATATACACATTTGAACATTTTTAGCCATCATATGTGCATGAAAATGTTTTTGGACATTTTGTGGGTACATTCAAATATAAAATTTGATCATTTTCGGCCATTAAAGGTGCATGGAAACATGATTGGCAAAAAATGAATTACCAATTGAATGTGTCTGTGATGGCCAGTGTAGTTTTATCCCGTTTAATGTTTTTGGCCAGTAGGAATATTCAAACATGGCCATTAGATCATGGCCATCATTTGCAAATGTTCATTTTAATTGTTTGGACATCTGATTTGATCATTTTCGTCCATCTTAGGAACATTCAAAAGTTCAATTCAATGATTATTGACCATTATAGACATGCATGAACATCTGAATTAATCGTTTTGGGCCATCATATGTGCATTCAAACATTTTTGGCTATTATTGGAAACATTGAAAGTTCAATTCTATCATTATTTACCATTATAGACATGCATGAACATCTGAATTAATAGTTTTGGGCCCTCAAATGTGCATTCAAACATTTTTGGATATTACTGGAAACATTCAAACGTTCAAATCGTTTTGGGCCATCATATGTGCATTCAAATATTTTTGGCTACTATTGGAAACATTGAAAGTTCAATTCAATAATTATTGGCCATTATAGACATATGAACATCTGAATTAATAGTTTTGGGCCATCATATGTGCATTCAAACATTTTTGGCTATTATTGGAAACATTGAAAGCTCAATTCAATCATCATTGGCCATTATAGGCACACATGAACACCCGATTTAATTGTTTTGGGCCATTGTGTGCACATTTGAATATCTGATTATCTGCTTTTAGTCATTGTAATCACATTCAAACTTTTAAGATTTGAACGTTTTGGGCATTTTTGGTGCACTTACAGTAATGCATTGATTTGAATTTTTGGGCAAGTAGGCACATTATAGCCTACTGTATTTAAAGTGAAACTATATGCATTACCAAAAAAAGTGTTTAAATGTTTCTTTCATGCATTAACATCTTATTATAGATTTGCACCAAAAGTGTGCACCTATAAATGTTAAAAAATGCTGTATCTAGGCAGCTCAATAAGTTGAGACTTAACCTAAATGCCCCCTGCTAAACAGACTGACCTAATTTTCAGCTTGACCTCATTTGAACAAGGTCATGTTTTATGCTCATAGATCATTTCCCTGAACTTCTTGGCTGCTGTAAGTGGACTCACTGGTTCCAAAAATACTCCTGGCTTTGGCTTGTAATCATTCAGGTTTACCATGTAGATTTGAAACTGCCAAGCAAACATGCTAAAAAATTGCACTCCTTCAAACTCTGATGAATGCTTACCCAAATAAACTTTTACCATGTAAAGCCTAACATTTATATATACACACATGTTTGAGGATTATATATAAAACGTATATAACGTTTGAGGTTTTGAACTTAAAAAGCGGTGTGTACTGACTTCTTTCCGCAGTTGAAACAACATTACTTCTGATGTTCATTCATGTTTTGCCAATGCTATAAATGAACTAGAAGGATAAGATGATCAGTTCACGTGCAGCTTTAACTGAGGCTCTACAGCAATCTGTCACAACACATTAAAGAGCCACAAAATGTTATTTATTGTTAACGTTTCTTTAAAAAAGGACCACATTTGGAAGTTGAGACTTTGTTTCATATCAAAAGTAACCTGCTCTGTCCTGTCTGTCCTGTCCTCTTTGCCTTGCGATGTGTTTTACACGGCGTGATAACGGCATGAGAGCAGCACTATGTAAGCTTGTTTCCGCCACTGAATATTTTTTTAATAATAGCGACTTTTTATCTCACAATTGCAAGATATGAAGTCAGAATTGTGAGAAATAAAGTCAGAATTGCGAGATATAAAGTCAGAATTGCGATGTTATAAACTCGCAATTCTGAGAAAAAAAGACGTGCGAATTTTTATCTCACAATTCTGACTTTTTTTTCTCAATTGCGAGTTTACATTCTCGCAATTCTGACTTTATAACACATAATTGAAAATTCTGACATCTTTTCTCAGAATTGTTAGATGTAAACTCGCAATTGCGACTTATCAGGCCAATTCTAAGGGAAAAAAGACCTCCCCTTTTTCCCCTCAGAATAGTTTAAATCTCACATTTTTGACTTAATAACACGCAATTGCGACTTTATATCTAGCAATTCTGACTTTATATCTCGTAATTCTGACTTTATAACATGCAATTGCGACTTTATATCACGCAACTGTGACTTTATATCACGCAACTGTGACTTTATATCACGCAACTGTGACTTTATATCACGCAACTGTGACTTCATATCTCGCAACTGTGACTTCATATCTCGCAATTGTGACTTCATATCTCGCAATTGTGACTTTATATCTCGCAATTGTGACTTTATATCTCGCAATTGTGACTTTATATCTCGCAATTGTGACTTTATATTTCGCAATTCTGACTTTATATCTCGCAATTCTGACTTTATAACATGCAATTGCGACTTTATATCACGCAATTGTGACTTTATATCTCGCAATTGCAACTTTATATCTCGCAATTGTGACTTCATATCTCGCAATTGTGACTTTATAACATGCAATTGCGACTTTATATCACGCAATTGACTTTATATCTCGCAATTCTGACTTTATATCTCGCAATTGCGACTTTATATCTCGCAATTGCGACTTTATATCTCGAAATTGCGACTTTATATCACGCAATTGTGACTTTATATCTTGTAATTGTGACTTTATATCTCGCAATTTCGCAATTGTGACTTTATATCTCGCAATTCTGACTTTATATCTCGCAATTCTGAGAAATAAAGTCAGAATTGCAAGATGTAAACTCGTAATTGTGAGAAAAAAGTCTGAATTGTGAGATTAAAAACTCGCAATTACCTTTTTTATTTTTCATTCTGGGGAAACAAGCTTCCATACAGCTTGGCTTGTCGGACATAGCAAAAAAAAAAAAAAAACAGTAACTAAAGGGGGCGGGTCTTTGTGAACAGTCAATTGAGACTAAATTTTCAGTCGTCTTTGCAGGAACGCAATATGAAGACAGAAGGCATGTGTTCAGCAGGCTTTCAAAGCATTGTGATCATGTTGATAATTTAGAGGCATATCACATTCGACACCGTTGGCTTTGCAGGGTTGAATGTTTTACTCACCGGGTCACAGACGGGACTGTTGCCCGCCACTGAATATTTTTTTTTTAATAATAGCGACTTTTTATCTCACAATTGCAAGATATGAAGTCAGAATTGTGAGAAATAAAGTCAGAATTGCGAGATATAAAGTCAGAATTGCGTGTTATAAACTCGCAATTCTGAGAAAAAAAGACGTGCGAATTTTTATCTCACAATTCTGACTTTTTTTCTCAATTGCGAGTTTACATCTCGCAATTCTGACTTTATAACACATAATTGAAAATTCTGACATCTTTTCTCAGAATTGTTAGATGTAAACTCGCAATCGCGACTTATCAGGCCAATTCTAAGGGGAAAAAAGACCTCCCCCTTTTCCCCTCAGAATAGTTTAAATCTCACATTTTTGACTTTATAACACGCAATTGCGACTTTATATCACGCAACTGTGACTTTATATCACGCAACTGTGACTTTATATCTCGCAATTGTGACTTCATATCTCGCAATTGTGACTTTATATCTCGCAATTGTGACTTCATATCTCGCAACTGTGACTTTATATCTCGCAATTGTGACTTTATATCTCGCAATTGTGACTTTATAACATGCAATTGCGACTTTATATCACGCAATTGTGACTTTATATCTTCGCAATTGCAACTTTATATGTTCACAATTGTGACTTTATATCTCGCAATTGTGACTTCATATCTCGCAATTGTGACTTCATATCTCGCAATTGTAGACTTAACTCGTAATTGTGAGAAAAAGTCTGAACTGTGAGATTAAAAACTCGCAATTACCTTTTTTATTTTTCATTCTGGGGAAACAAGCTTCCATACAGCTTGGCTTGTCAGACATAGCAAAAAAAAAAAAAACAGTAACTAAAGGGGGCGGGTCTTTGTGAACAGTCAATTGAGACTAAATTTTCAGTCGTCTTTGCAGGAACGCAATATGAAGACAGAAGACATGTGTTCAGCAGGCTTTCAAAGCATTGTGATCATGTTGATAATTTAGAGGCATATCACATTCGACACCGTTGGCTTTGCAGGGTTGAATGTTTTACTCACCGGGTCACAGACGGGACTGTTGTCATTGGTGTCCATGACCATGACCTCTACGCTTGCCATGGACACGTGAAGCCCATCTGTCGCCGTCACGTCATAAAGTACCGTTCTTGTTCCTCGCGGTCTAACGGTCGCTGACGTACAGCTTCCACTCTCCCTGAACCAGACCCAGAGCGAACACGCGCCTCGGTTCCCACCTACACACAAACACCAGAGATTACACCGGACACTTAATCTCTCAATAGTCTGTGACAATTTAAGCAGCAATTAAATCCACCACCGATTGTAACACCACACACGCTCACTTCCAGGATTATCTTAATAACCTCCATTAGTCTGCTCATTAGTATGAATTGTAATAATCATTTCTTTTTATTCACATTTAAATGATCCACACCACTACCATCAATTACATCCTCCTAACAGCCTTCCAGATTTATCACACGGACTCAAGTCCTACCCGGCTCATTAGGACAGGTCATCTTTTAAACCTCAGGCAGACAGAGGTGGAAAGAGGGAAAAAAAGGAGAGCGAGAGTTAAACGGAGACGACTCTATAATCAAAGCAGCCGCGTTGACAAGCATCCAATTACTGTACACTCGTAGTACAAATATGCGCCGCCTTATTCATCTAATAAAGAGAGTATTTAACTCAGCTGGGGCTGATAACACAGAACAGTTTCTAACCGAGACTTGTCAACAAAGGCCTGGACGCCTTCCGACTTCATTTCTCTTATCCCACGCTCTCGCTCACTGGGTAGAGGGACTTAGACAAGCTGCATGCTTTTTCTGTGCTTTATAAGCATTTGCTTGAAAGCTTCTGGTGTGTGTAATGAAATAAAATGCAAATGGCACTGCATCATATCATCAAATATTAAAGTCTGCTCATGTTCACACAGAAACCATTTATCATGTCATTTTTTTTCAGTGACAAAAGCAATGTACACTACTGTTCAAAAGTTTGGGGTCAGTATTCAGCAAGGATGCATTCAATTGATCCAAAGTGGCAGTAAACGCATTAAAAATATTACAAAAGATTCTTTTTTTTAAATTAATGCAGTTCTTTTAAACTTTTTATTTATTAAATAATCCTTAAAATGTATTAGTGGTTTTTAACATCAACAATAATAATTCGAAAAGTTTCTTGAGCATCAAATCAGCATATTAGAATGATTTCTGTAGGATCAGGTGACACTGAAGACTGGCGTAATGATGCTGAAAATACAGCTTTGATCACAGGAATACATTACATTTTACTGCATATTTAAATTTAAAACAGGTATTTTAAATAGTAATACTATTTCAAAATATGACTATTTTTACTGTATTTTTTTGTCAAATAAATGCACCCTGGGTGGGGATTTATTTTCTTTCAAAAACATGAAAAACTCTCTTTTACTGAGCCCAAAGTATAATGCAATGACAGTGAGTCATTTTTTTAAGTGTATAAAATATTCTGAAGATGCATAAAACGTTTGTTATTAATGTATGGGTCCTTGGAGAATAAGAAAAAATATATATTGTTGAAATAAATTGATTGTGAATTAAATTGGACTGAATTGGATG
Organism: Hybognathus amarus; assembly: GCA_030378365.1. Lineage (NCBI taxonomy): Eukaryota > Metazoa > Chordata > Actinopteri > Cypriniformes > Leuciscidae > Hybognathus > Hybognathus amarus. The sequence continues at coordinate 74,683 of JAQIUQ010000866.1, read as the reverse complement.
ACAAAAAACACAATTGAATGAAGGTGGTAACCACAATAAGGTTAATTTGTTAACATTAGTTAGTGTATTAACTAACCATGAGCAATGCATTTGTTACCGTATTTGTTAATCTTTGTGTTTGTGTAATGTTAGTTAATAAAAACACAGCTGTTCATTGTTTGTTCATGTTACTTCATAGTGCATTAAAGGAGTGGTTCACTTTTAAAAAAAATTGCTGATAATTTACTCACCCCATGTCATCCAAGATGTCCATGTCTTTCTTTCTTCAGTCGGAAAAGAAATTAAGGTTTTTGATGAAAACAATCCAGCATTTTTCTTCATATAATGCACTTCAATGGGAACCAAACGGTTCAAGGTCCAAAAGACAGTTTCAGTGCAAACTGTTCAAAGGGCTTTAAACGATTCCAGTCGATGAATAAGGGTCTTTTTCAAATCCTTTTTCCAAGTCATTTGGTTCATTCAACGAACGAAAACGAATCAAATTGACTCTGAAAAAGATTTGTTCATTTTGATGAACGAGTTCGAACAGGAGAGTCACAAACTTAAACTTTTTTTTTTTGTTTAAATGAGTGATCTTTTTGCTTGATAAGACCCTTATTCATCGTCTGGTGTCGTTTAAAGCCCTTTGAACAGTTTGCAGTTTGTACTGAAAATGTCTTTTGGACCTTGAACCGTTTGAGTTCCCATTGAAGTGCATTATATGGAGAAAATTCTGGAATTTTATCATCAAAAACCTTAATTTCTTTTCAACTGAAGAAAGAATGACATGGATATCTTGGATGACATGGGGTGAGTAATTATCAGCAAAAGTTTTTTCAAAAGTGAACTACTCCTTTAAAGGGATACTCCACTTTTTTTTGGAAATAGGCTCATTTTACCACTCCCCCAGAGTTTAACAGTTGGGTTTTGGATTACTGATATTCTTCTAAAAAAAAAAAAAAAAAAAAAAAAAAAAAAAATTCGAATGAATGCATAAAAAACAGTAAAATCAGGAGTGGTAAAATGAGCCTATTTTAAAAGTGGAGTATCCCTTTAAGTAATGTTAACAAATACAACTTTTGATTTTATTAATGTATTAGTAAATGTTGAAATTTAGATTAACAAATATAAATTGGTGCTATAGAAGTGGAGTTCATTATTAGTTCATGTTAACTAATGTAGTTAAATAATGTTAACTAGCGAAACCTTATTGTAAGGTGTTAGACCGTCTTTATGGCAGGTTTGAAAATCAACTAAATACAAATTCATTAGATATTTCTCTCAAAACAGCATATTTATTACTTCTTGTAGAGCAATTAACTTGAACTGATGTGTTTAAAGCCGTTTAACGTCAGTTCTGGTCGATTAGTGTTTCTGCAGTGAACTTTCACCTTTACGAGACAGCAACATGAAGAGCTATTTAGCGGCTGGTAAATCTTAGCTGTTACTGGTGGGGATATTCAGCACTGCTGTTAAAATGAGATACGCAGTTTGCTGGTCTAAAAAGGTTTAAGATATACTTTATAACCCTTTAAACGACTTTCAGCAAAGAACCTCTAAATAAAAGTTCAAATGATCTAATTAACTACCATTGAGTAACTATTTGCAGTTTAATTGCTATGCGCTCTGTCGAACAAAGCAGTAAAATACCCCGAGAGGTGAGTTTACCCACAATGCCTTTGTTTCCTAAGGAGAGTAAAGATGTTAGCTCAAATCTGTTTGTATATTTGTCTCGTTCGTTCCCTCTGGTGTGTATGATACGGTGTGCGGTTCTTTGAGCCAGTTTGTGCCACTGGGCTGAGAGAAGTGTATTAGAGTCTGTTTGACCTCTGAGTTTGTAGTGAACTTGAGGATTTAAATGTTATGAAAGTGTGGACTGTCAGGGAAGCAGACAGGCGACGAGGGCCTGAGAGAGAGAGAGAGAGAGAGAGAGAGAGAGTAGGAGGAGGAAGAAGAGAGAGCTATTCTCAGTAGAACACATGCCAACTACACAAAGGGCTTGTGTCACAAAGTTTCCTAGGGATGTCACGGTACCAAAATTCCAGTAGTCGGTACCGATACCATTAAAATGTCACGGTTCTCGGTACCAATTTCGGTACCACAACAAAATTAGTTTTTTTTTTTAATTTTATTTAACTACTTGAAAAAAATATATTAAATTAAATTCAATCACTTTATTATTTATGATGGTACATTTATGAAAGCTTTGAAGGCTATAGCATGTTGTTTAAACGAAAATATTGATGATACTGAGAAATATTGTTTATAATAAAAATCAAGTGAAAAATACAGCATTCAGTGGATTTAGGCTACAGTAGTATTTTTAATAAATGGAGACGTAGTTAAATATATTGTACAGTAGCCTAATATAATTATTTCTGTCCATTTCTTTAAGTTAAACCAAACTTTTATTTTGACGGGTTGCCGTAGAGACCTTTGACTTTCTGTGTGTGTATGATATATGATATGATACGACCCTATGGATATGATGATAGTTTTTCTCAAATGAAACGGTAAAATGCTTATGAAGTGACTCTCGGAGATGGAATCATGAATCATGTCATCATATCGTGAGGCAGCAGAGACTGAAAACAGCGCGAGCGTCACTCTTGCTTCAGTGTTTGTGTGTGTGTGTGAGAGAGAGAGGTAACGTTAAATGAAACTGCGCGTCTGCGCCGTTAATTCACATAGAGACAAGCAGAACATGCAGGGTTCATATTTAAACGGTAAAATGCTCATGAAGTAACTCTCGGAGATGAATGGATCATGAATCATGTCATCATATCGTGAGGCAGCAGAGACTGAAAACAGCACGAGCGTCACTCGTGCTTCTGTGCGTGCGTGTGTGTGTGTGTGAGGTAACGTTAACGTTAAATGAAAGCGCGCGTCAGCGCCGTTCATTCACAGAGACAAGCGCAACATGCAGGGTTCATATTTAAATAGTCGTTTTGCTGTTTAGTATACACAGAAACCACATCAGCAGCGCCGCTGCTTTCATGAAAGAGGACGCAACTTCACGCCCTTCGTGCATGCATGCGCATCCAGATCCGGGTTTGACCGGGTATCGGTACCACCGGCACTTGGTACCGTGGCGTTTAAATTTTTTTAGTACCGACTTGGTACCGAAGTACCGAATATTTCTGACAACACTGTGGGCTATGATTTAATTAAAGGGATAGTTCACTCAAATAAAAATTCAAACATGTATGACTTTCTCTCTGAAATCCTTTCCATGCAAATACAATGAATAGAGATATTTTAATCTTTAATATATATATATATATGTATATATATATATATATATATATATATATATATATATATATATATATATATACACGTTTATTCGCATCCAAAATAAAAAGTCTGTGTTTACATAATATATTTGTGTGTGCTGTATATAATTATTTTGTATATATATATATATATATACACACACACATGCATGTATATATTTAAGAAAATGTGTTATTCATTTATAAATATTTATATATATATATGTATATATGTATGTATATATATATATATATATATATATATATATATATATATATATATATATATATATTCAGAATTTAAGCGCAGATAATTCTTAAATATATACATGCATGCATAGGTATTTATATATACAAAATAATTTTCTACAGCACACACAAATATATTATGTAAGCACAGACTTTTATTTTGGATGCGATTAATCGCAAATAACTTTTTGCACAGCCCTTATATATATATATATATATATATATATATATATATATATATATATATATATATATATATATATATATACTACACATATTTATAGAAAAAAATATTATATATATATATAAATATTTATATATATATATAAATTATATATAAATCTATACACATTATAAACATGAAATATATTTCTTACATATATTATGTAAACACAAACTTAAATTTTGGATGCATATATATATCATTTGATAGCCCTAAAAATATATGTTTACTTGTTTTTATATATATATATATCCATATAAATGGATATCATATACATATATATACATATATAGATAGATAGATAGATAGATAGATAGATAGATAGATAGATAGATAGATAGATAGATAGATAGATAGATAGATAGATAGATAGAGATAGATAGATAGATAGATAGAAGGGTTAGGTTTAGAAAACACTCTCTTGGTACAACGCAAACAACAATTATAGCTTAAAACTGATAGTGTCACAATGTTTACTTTAGTTCCAATGCTGTGGGCTGCAATTAAGTAAAGAATCAGCGCCTTTCGTGTGTGCGTGAGAGTGTGTGAGTGTGTGAGTGTGTGAGTGTGTGAGTGAGTGAGTGAGTGAGTGTGTGCGTGGTAAATCTTGTTAAAAATACTGCTCCTGCTGGTGGCAGTCTAAATCATGATCACAGCATAAAGGCTGAGCTTAATCGAAATTCTGTTCAGGCCAAGAAATGTGTTTCTGTGTTTGTGTTGGTGTGTGTGTGTGAAAAAGCATGAATTATAGAACAAGGCAGCTCCGTAATTCAATGTTATGAGTTTTTGAGCGCCTAATTTACAAGTGTGTGCTGCTTATGAGCATGTGCAAGGTGTGTGTGGTGTGTGTGTGATGGTGTGTGCAATCTGTTTCTTGTCACCAAGCAAGGTGTCCTACACTGCCTGAATATAAAAGTATATTTAAAGCTGGCTGAGCTAAATGCTGATAAGGAGAAGTTTTATATTTGCCCTTTTGAAAGACGCTAACCACCTAAACTACTGCTTTCGGAAATGTCACTGTATTATGTTTCGTGAAGTGAAGAGTTGCGCTCGCCTATCACAAATCCGCACCAGTATAATTTGCATGTAGTAGTATCACAGCTTGAATAACATCCTTATAAAACAAGTGTGGTTCTGCTCTCCAGTAAGAATAAGACTGCAACCATCCACTAAATCCAGCTGGTAGCCCTGAGCGAATAATCCATTATCAGCAAAGGATGAATGAGGTGTAATTACTGTGGACTTCTGACATTCTATAATAGCGTTGTTCTACATTATGCTTACATGCAGAACAGGGCTCGAGAAAATCAGGCTATGTTTAGATTGAGAGCACACACACACACAGTTATACGGCATTGTAAGTTATTAGGGCATCAAAACTATATGTGCTCGTTGAACATTTTCAAAACCTTATGCATGAAAAGACCGTTCTAGACTCTCTATAATTCTTTATGGATGTTTTTTTGTGTGTACGGAGCATTGTCAAGCTGGAACCGATGATTGTCTAAAGAAACCGCATGGTTGTTGCTTATATATATATATACATATATATAAGGGCTGTGGAAAAATTTATTGCGATTAATCGCATCCAAAATAAAAGTTTGTGTTTACATAATATATTTGTGTGTGCTGTATTTAATTATTTTGTATATATAAATACACACACATGCATGTATATATTTAAGAAAATGTGGTATTCATATACAAAATATTTATATAATATAGATTGTATGTATATATATATATATATATATATATATATATATATATATATATATATATATATATATATATATATACATATATATATATATACATATATATATATATATACAAGAAGGTCATGCAGTTAACATAATCAGTTCCGAAAGTTCTTACCTGTAATATGATAGGTGACTTGTCGGTTTCCAGGTGAGCTGTCATTGTCCCGTGTGTTAAGTACTGCCACCACTTCACCAGGTGCATCACTCTCCCGTACGCTTCCGAAGTAACGGGGCTGGAGAAACTGCGGTACGTTGTCATTGGAGTCGCTCACTGCTATAGTTATAGTAGTTGAGGATGACTGGCTAGCAGGATCTCCAAGGTCATATGCCCAGACTGTAAGACTGTGGGCTGGGCTCTGTTCATGGTCCAACCCTTTCAGAGTCGATATCCAACCAGAGCTGCTGTCAATTGTAAAGTAGGCACCATGCTCTTCAATGTCCTCACCACCAGAGCCACCAAGCAACCCAGGTGGAGCAAGACTGTATGTCACCTGACCATTAGCTGCCCAATCAGGATCCAAAGCTCGCACTTGAAGAATCCTGGTTCCAGGAGAAAGACCCTCGGTGACTGACGCCTCATAGATATCTGACTCAAACGCAGGTTTGTTATCATTGACATCTTGTACTTTGACCTCCACATCCACAGCCGAAACAGCATCCAACCGTCCCTGCTGCAACATTGCAATCACTTTAAAATGATAGACCTGTGTCAGCTCTCGGTCCAGTGTTTTATCTAGTTTGATAGTGCCACTTTCTTTGTCTACCACAAACACTCCATCACTGTTACTCTCTGGAGTCTGTCCGATCACCGCTGAGAAGCTTACTGGTAAGGAAGAGTGGCTGGTCGAGGTGTGTAGATGCACCGCACCCAGCAAGGAACCAATGGGCATGTCCTCTGGGACAGTAAAGGAGAATTGTGGTTGGCTGAAGGAAGGTATGTGCGCATCAGCGGACAAAACATGTATGTAGACTGACACAAGGGAATGTTTAACAGGTGCACCTCCATCAGAGGCTTTAACGAAAAAAGGATAGTACAGACCCACGCAAAGAGGCAAAGTTGCCTTTGGTGACAACCCAGCCACTGTCCGGGTCGATATCCAGAAGTTCAGTAACCTGCAGGCTGGCCTCACTGTACAGACTGTAGCTCACTTGTCCATTAGCTCCCTGATCTACATCCCAAGCTTGCACTTGCATCACAAGGGTACCTGGTTCAGCCTCAGACCGCACACTTGCATGGTACTCTGAGGCACTAAAAAGTGGAGTGTTGTCGTTCTCGTCTAGAATAGTGACCCGGACACTGCAATATCCAGATCGGCCACCAGCATCCACAGCCGCAATGGACAGCACAAACTCACTCCGTTCTTCCCGGTCCAGACGCTCAAGAGTCATAATTTGTCCACTGGCATCAATACTGAACAGGTCTCGAGCAGAATCTGAGAGCAGAACGTACCTCACGTCCCCAAACGGTCCAGGGTCAGCATCTTGCGCCCTGATTGCGATCACCTTTGATCCCACTGGTGCGTTTTCCCGTACATCAGCCTCGTACATGCCCTGAGTGAACTGGGGGGCGTGCAGATTAGCTCGCTCTACTCTAAGATGCACTTGTGCCGTACTGGTAAAGACACCGTCTGAAACACTTACATTCAGGGTAATGGCGGAAGGCATGCGTTGCATGCGTCGCTGGCCACTCAGGGAGAGGACACCAGAGGCGGCATCTATCTCAAACAGCATTCTTTCGTTTCCAGACACCAGGCCATACTTCAAGCGCTCTGAGTCTCAGCGGTCTGCATCAGAGGCCTGTATGCATGTTACAAAGTGCCCTTTAGGTGCCAACTCATTGATTGAGGCTTCATATAGCAGTTGGTTAAACACTGGGGCGTTGTCGTTGGTGTCCGTGACATCGACTGTGACCCACACGTCACTGCTCAATGGGGGAAAGCCATTATCTGTTGCCTTGACAAGAAACACATAACGCTGGATGGTCTCATGGTCCAGGGAGCGAGCGGTCAGAATTAGACCACTGCTGCTGTCAATGTGGAAGTGGTCAGTGCTGTTGGTATGGTCTGGAATGATTTGGTACCGTATAGCTGCGTTTTTCTTGGAGTCGCTGTCTGTTGCGAGCACCTGCAAGGCTGCAGTGCCAATCATGGCAGTTTCTGAAATTACAGCTTTGTACGAGGGCCGCTCAAACACTGGAGGGTTGTCATTGACATCCAAAACAGTAACTTCAACATCCACTTCTGCACGAGCACCTGTGAGGCAGTCCGTTGCTCTAACAATGAGTCTGTGGACAGGGCTGGTCTCATAGTCAAGGGCAGAGATGACACTAATGACCCCCGTGTCAAATCCAATGGAGAAGAGCGTTCCAGGGTCACCATGCTTGATTGTGTAAAGGACACTTTGGCCTTCAGGGCTGCTCGCATTTATTCCCAGAATTGGAGTCCATACTGGTATATCTTCGCTCACTTTTACAGAGTAGAATGGTCGGTCGAATACTGGCATTGCTCTGTTTACCACTGTAACAGGAAAGGTGACTGAAGAGGACATAGCTGGTGTTCCCATGTCCCGGGCGAACACCAGAACCTGATATTCCACACTGGAGAGATCAGCCTCGAAAGCTCTTCGTAAGCGAAGCTCGCCGCTCACACGGTCCATCTCGAAATGTCCCAGTTCATCCTGTAGAAAGTAGCTGACCTCTCCATTTTGTCCTTTGTCTCGGTCCACTGCCGTCACTCGAAATATTGCAGTCCCAGGCTCTGCTTCTACTTGCACAGCAGCATAGTATGGCAATCCAACAAAAACTGGAGCATTATCGTTGACATCAGTGACTTGAACTCGGACCAACGCCCTTGCAACACGGAGACGATCTTCCTCACGTCCCGCTTGTACCAAAAGTCCATATTCCTCCTTCTCCTCCCTGTCCAATGGGGACTCCAACAGTTTCAATGGCACCGGAAGTTGGCCTGATGCGAAATTTCCCACCTGCATTCAGCAAAGTATAGCGCAGTGGTTCATTCAACTTGTTCCCTAGTGCTGTAACCACAGCAACTGTTGTTATATTCCCATTGTTCTCCTCAATGTTGGAACTGTAGACATTTTGAGTAAAGGCCAGTCCACTGTCCAGAGCCTCATGCACCAGGACTGTAACCAGAGTGGTGCTAGAGTAGCGTCCGTCTGAAACGCGGATGTTAAAGCGGAATCGTTCTTTGCTAAATGTACTGTTTCTCACAGTTAACAGTCCAGTACTTGGCTCAATGCTGAAATGTTCCAAGCTGCCGTCAGTCAATGAGTAGGTGAGCTCTGACTGGCCATTACCATCGGGATCAGTAGCAAAAACCTGTAGGGCTTCTACACCTTCATAAGTTGGGAGCAGAAGGACAGCTTCATAGGAATCCTGGGAAAATTTAGGTGGGCAGTCGTTAACATCTTGCACCTCAATAGTCACTTCTGCAGGCCGCTCAGCTGAGAGCTGAGGATTCCCACTGTCTCGGACGTTAACATGGAAATGAAATGTAGGTGTTGTTTCATGGTCAAGTGGGGCAATTGTCCTTATGGATCCAGTTCCGGCATCTACTGCAAAGAAGCGCCTAGCAGATTCTTCCATGATTTGGTAAACTAACAGGGCGTTATGGTTGCGGTCAGCATCGGTTGCTCGTATGACCAGCGGTTGACCGTTGTCGCTCTGCACTACACTGTTAAGCCCAGCGCCTTCACTGATACTTCCATGATAATGCAGCTGTTGGAAAACCGGTGCGTTGTCGTTTTGGTCCAGAACTGTAACTGTTATTGTAGCATTTGAGGCCTGTCCAGCCATGTTGCTTGCAGTGACTATTAGCACGTAGGTAGAAACTGTCTCAAAGTCCAGTGATATCTGTGTAGTGATCACTCCACTGTACTGGTCTCATGCGGAATGTCCTATGACCATTGCCGTGGCGAATATCGTAGGTAAGGGTGGACAGACTTAAAGCGTTGACTGTGATGACTGAAGCTCCTATGGCGACACCCTTCTGATATTTCCGCCTGATATTCACTTTGGGGAAACTTGGGACCAGCATTATCGGACAAGGTGACCGCGATTCGGACAACAGCTGTTGATGATAGTGCTGGAGAACCATTATCAGTAGCTTTGACAGATAAGACGTAGTGACCAATGTTTGACAGCTCCAGTTCCCGAGCCAATGAGATGATGCCCAAAACAGGATCAATCCGGAATGTGTTCCCCGTGTTCCCTACATTGAAAGAGAAAAAAAGACTGTAAGAAAAATAAGATCTTGCAAATATACTAGTGCTGTCAAACGATTCAAATATTTAATCGCGATTAATCGTATTAATGTCAGTTAACTCATGATTAATCAGACATTTTAATCTGTTCTAAATGTCTCTTGATTTATTTTCGCCCTATTATTTTTCTCAATATAATGCTCTTATCAACATGGAAAAGTGGATCGGCTTGCTTTGTGCAATTGTTTTTTTTTTTAATTGAAAACAACATTGCCATATGCAGTGTTCAATTTCACACTAACATTCTCACTTGGGGCAAATAATCTCTCACACAATAACACTGTCCATCAATAAAAGTGTGAAAGAAATACCGACAGATCGTAATATTGACGAGTGGGCAGAGAATTCGCATCAGGTGGAATTTCAGACTTGACGTGCTGCGATGATAATAGCTCAGTTCACAACGACAAAACACACAGATCACTTTGGTCTTGTCAGTGGAATTTGGCAAATTTTAAAAGTAAATTTTCCACTCAGAATCTTACTGGCATCCATTTCAGCGTCTCGCGCTCGTCATCCACTCAAAACGTAACGTTAACCAACTATTTGGCCGTCTCGCAAGCCTAAACAAGTGTGTGCAGCGTGCCTGTTGTTTTGTTTCCGGTCTTGCTATATCCGCTTGTGTTTTGGTCGACGAAGCAACAAAACGTGCTTGCGCGCGCAAGCCATTGAAATGAATGGGTTTCATAGTGCGTCCTGTTGCAAAAGCATGTGAAAAAAAAGACTACAAAGTTTGCTAGGCCAAAAAGACAGTTAATCACGCAATATAAACATTTGACGCCGTTAAAATGGGTTTGCGTTAACGCTGTTAAATACGCGTTTAACTGACAGCCCTAAAATATACAGTTATTAAAATTATGAAAAAAAATAAAATAAAATAGTAATATGGGAAATATGTTGTGACAAAAAAAACTTTAAATGTAACTATTTTTAATCTTCATCGGAAATTGATCAATGTATGCTGGCTTTACCTTCACAGTCCAACTTATCCATTAAAAATAAATTAATACTTTTTTTAGTTGGTAAAGACATTCATACGTTTATGAATTATGGTTTATGGCTTATGCTATTGATCTATGTTTACTGGTCCAAGTCATACTCTTAAGCACAGATTAATTCAATAAAGCAAATAAAAATAATTAGTAGTAAATTATATGTAAACACTATTTAAATTCATTATTAAAATTATGGGACAAATTGAGTTAAGTGTGTCCATTTAGTGAAGTATGTCCAGACTTTTGGTAGTGTATGTGAGCGTGTGCATGCCTGAGTCGATGCTGTAGCTGATTTGTGCATTCTGGCCCTTGTCCTTATTCGAGTGCGGTCACAGTGAGAACAGCAGATCCCAGAGCAGCTGATTCATACACCTGTCCATCATACATCACCATGGTGAAAAGAGGGGCGTGGTCGTTCACATCCTCCACACCGATCAGGACACGAGCAAGGCTACGTCTGTACGGGAACTCTTGATCTTTTACCTAGTGTGGAAAATAAAAAGCAAGAATGATGGAGAAATAAAAAAGAGGTAGGTTAGAAACAAAAATGAATTCCCTGTCTGAGACCGACAGCAATATCCAACACAAACAAAGAGCAACACACACACACACACCAAACTCGCTCACTGCCAGACGGAGTGGATAACATCTCTCTCGGATTATAATAACAAATTTCAGCTGTTTGCAGGCAGCAGGAATATCCATATGCGTATTAGATATGACACTCACTGTCTGTCACCCTCGTCAGGGGAGTGCAGAACCAAGGAGTGATACAGATCAGATCAATAATTAGATCACAGTGGAGAAACGACACAGGTGCAGACAACATTAAACTAGTGACGGCTGCCAAAGCACAAGGAGCAATCTCCTCTTCCTGTCATACCTGCACTCAAGCATGAAGAGCTTTAAAAAGAGAGAGAGGAAGGATGTACTCTACCAACACTAATCAAATACCTCTCCTGTTTTATATGTCTATTGTCACACTGTTCTCTCAAAAATCATTTAAGTTTATATCTATTTATCTATGAGGCTGGTTACTGGTACAAGTCTTTATACTTTATATTGAAAACAGATTAACTAAAGAAAGTCATTAAAGGAGTTGTTCACTTAAAAAAAAAATGCTGATAATTTTACTCACCCCCATGTCATCCAAGATGTCCATGTCTTTCTTTCTTCAGTCGAAAAGAAATTAAGGTTTTTGATGAAAACATTCCAGGATTTTTCTCCATATAATGGACTTCAATTGGAACCAAACGAGGTTTAAAAGACCGTTTCAGTGCAAACTTTTCAAAGGGCTTTAAACGACACCAGATGAAGAATAAGGGTCTTATCAAGAGAAACGATCGCTCATTTAATAAAAAAAAAACAATTACAAAGTTTAAGTTTCATAAGCTCAAATGGTCACCTTGCTCTGTTCTGTGATAGTGTTCGTGACTCTCCTGTTTGAATTCGTTCATCAAAATGAATGAATCTTTTCCCGAGTCAATTCGTTCATTTCGTTCGTTGAATGAACCAAATGACACGGAAAAAGATTTGTTAATTTTGATGAACGAGTTCGAACAGGAGAGTCACGAATAGGGATGGGCATTTTTGTCAATTTCTTATTTCGTTCATTGATAGGTCTCAAAAAACGAGTACTCGATTACTTGGGGGCGGGGCCTGTTCGGGGGCGTGGCTTATTCGGGGTAGGTGGCGGGTGTGTCAGTCATGGAGACAATGATACCAATTTAATATTTAAGCAATATTTTGGATTACATTAGCACTTTCTGATAAAACAAAATGTTATTTTACATTATATTGACTAACATTACACTTTAGTCAGAGTAAAACTGACTTAAATTACTGAACAACACATGACTGAATATGATATCTGAATACAATTTAGAGGAAATGTCATAAAAATGAACACACTTGATACTTTTAGGCTATTTTATTCAACAGTAAATAAAACATTCTCTTGAGCGTTAGGCTACTTCAGCAGCATATTTCAACTGTTCTTATGAAACAACAACAAAAAACGAACAGCTTAATTTTCATTTAACAAGTTTAACAAAGTAATAAACGACTGCTACAGAATCATTTATTGAAACAAACACACACACACACACAAAAAAACATCCTGTATAGGCTTATTTTTTTACCATGCCTGATGAAACTTAAACAAGCTACAGCCTACATATTATTGTTCAAAAAAATAAGTTGAAAAAATAAGTAATACATGCTCAGGTGAGAGGCGTGTTCGGAGTCTATTAGTCCGGCGGTGGAAAAAACACGCTCCGCTGGAACAGATGTCGCAGGAACAGTTAAGCACCACTGGGCAATGATGCTCAGCTTTGTAAACCGATTCTCATTTACCTTCCACCACAGTAGAGGGTCCTGGTTTACAGAAATGCATGGCTCACTGAAGTAGCGTTCTATTTCAGTGTCACGCGAACAAATATCACTTGCGCCGGCGCCGTAATCCTCACCGAAAGAGCGTCAAGTGCAGTAGTTGCCGCTGCTCGTTCAGGCACTGTTTTGAGTTTGGACTTTGGACCGCGCGCTCTGTCAATGCTAACCAATCGGTGCCGCCCAAAATGCTGCTATAACTAATCAGAAAAAAAAATAAATAAACTCAGATCATCGTTTTTGAGATTGATCGTCGCTGTCACGTTCCGAGTACTCGAGTGATTCGAGTAATATGCCCATCCCTAGTCACGACGCGCATCACAAAACAGAGCAAGGCGACCATTTGCGCTGATAAAGGCCAGTTCACACCGGGACGAATTTCGCACGCGTTATTCGGCTACGTTTAACACCTTGTGACTAAACAAAGGGCGCCAATGTGAGTGTTCACACCGACGCGTAAAACGCCACGCATAAAAGCGTCATTTTTAAAAAACGCATCGGGTTCGTTTTTTTTGTTTGACGCGCCGCGTCAAAAACTATCCGACCAATGAGACTGGCGCTTTTGCGCGTGTGTTTGGAGCTTCTGAAGTTACAGCAAAACACAACTTGGGGGCGCTCAAACACAAAACGGTCTTGCTGAGCACACATATGCAACGGTGAAGAAGATATACGCGTTCGCCGTCTACACAGCCAGGAAGAAATAAGATGAGGAAGATGCGAGGCAAGATGAATGTAGAGCTGCTGGTCTCGTTGGAGTTAGAACATAAATAACTATATGACAAACACGACAACGACTACAAACATCTTGATAAAAGAGAACTGTTATGGAGTTGTATTGCAGAGCAAATTGGCGCCATCTAATGTCAGGGAATGAATTTGCATGTTCACTCGGCTCATCGTCAGCGAAAATCGCTTGAGTGTAAACACAAAAAACGCGTTGAAAAACACTAACAAATAACGCATGCTGATATTCGTCCTGGTGTGTACAGGCCTTAAAACTTAAACTTTATTTTTTTTAATGAGTACTTTGGACTGAAACTGTCTTTTGGACCTTAAACCGTTTGGTTACCAGTAAAGTGCATTATATGGAGAAAAATCCTGGAATGTTTTCATCAAAAACCTTAATTTCTTTTCGACTGAAAAGAAAGACATGGACATCTTGGATGACATGGGGGTGAGTAAATTATCAGCAAAATTGTTTTTATTTAAAAGAGAACTACTCCTTTAATGCCACATTAACCTTTGTGCAGTGTTTTCATAATATCTATGTGATTATGAAGAAAGCCTTGTCTGATTACCATGATGGTGAGGATGTGCTGTGTTCGGCTCTCGTGGTCGAGTCTGCGAGCCGTGTAGATGATGCCGCTGTTAGGGTCGATGCGAAAGAGGCGCATGCTACTGGGGTCAACGCTGCTCTGGAGGCTAAAGGTCAAACGGTGAGCGTCCTCGCGCGGTCTGATGCCAACACCTGCACCACCTCTGTATCCGGGGGCGTGTCCTCTGTGATTGTGATGTCATAGGTGGGCTGGGAAAAACTGGGGGTTGTCGTTGTTGTCCAAAACAGTAATCTGGACCTGTAAAAAAGACAGGAAGTCAACTTGAAATATAGCGCAAAAGTGCCGATTTTAGCAGCGCTGGTTCGGAAGTATTTTTTTCCATTCATTTTTTTCCATAGGGATTTTAAAACGGTCTTTGTTAGTTATGGTTTGGACAAAAAGACAAAAGAACAAGACTGTGTACTTAACGGAGGGAAGGAACTACAATCCCATGAAGCATTGCGACCAGCATAATCGAATTACAAATGATGGAGGAATATAAAATGTTGATTATATGTATACAAACAACATATTTGAAGTTTATTGCAAATATGCATTTTATACAAATGCTTAAGTATTTTAGAGAGCATAGAAAGATTCGACTCAATTACCGTCATTCGCAGTGCTTCATGGAAGTGGGCGGAGTTAACCAGACTTTTTCGACTCTCTGATTGGTGTACTTTTCTGTAAAGCATCATGGGTAATGTAGTTTTTGCCAGGAATTCCATGGTTAAACAAGATTATTTTAAAATTAGCAGCAGAAGCAAACTCACAGCAGGTCTTTAAAAGTATAGAAATTATTGTTAAAACTTCCTCATGGAGAGAGTAAATGGAATTTTTACTTTCGTAACCCGACTGTTGCACTCGACTGTACTTTCTTGGTACCGGTGTTGTCAAAAACTATTAAAAACTGCTTTCAGAAGCTGGAAAAAAAATTATATTATATGAAAAACTTAAACAAAAGTTAGAAATGTTGAAATAGTTGAAATACTAAAATTACTAAAGTTAAAGTGAATATTATAAAGTTAATTGGAAATATATATATAAAAAAGTAATAAAAAAATTAGAAGACTGAAAAAAAAACAGTTAGAAAAAAAGTTTAAAACATAATATAAAACATAAAAGTTAATTGCAAATATGAATACATAATAGAATAATATATAAATAACACTAAAATGACACTCAAATTCATGGTCATTTTCTGAATGATTCACTTTCCACAGTGTGCACGTTTTAACACATCTTAGCAACGAATGACTTTACAAGTCAGAAAGTCACATGACTTGTTCACAAACACGCACCATGAGAGTCTGAACAAATCGA
This sequence comes from Hybognathus amarus, assembly GCA_030378365.1. Taxonomy (NCBI): domain Eukaryota; kingdom Metazoa; phylum Chordata; class Actinopteri; order Cypriniformes; family Leuciscidae; genus Hybognathus; species Hybognathus amarus. Next base: position 58,891 of record JAQIUQ010000866.1, on the reverse strand, counting down.
AGTTGAATGCTGAACGCTGCCTGAAATGCAATTGTCTGACGCAAGTACTCAGCTGTCGCTAACTGGTATAAATAACCACAGTAGTCGTCTGGAGCACGCAGGCAGTGTGTGTGTGTGTCTGTGATCGAACCGCATCGGCTGATCTAATTATAAAGTAATAACAGACGTGTACTTCCGTCTTACACTCACCCTTGCGGAGACACGCTGAGATCCATCTGTGTGTGTGTGTGTGTCAGACCGCGAATGAATGTGTATTGTGTATGAAAGTAAGTGAGAGACGGTGATTTCTAAATAGAGAACAGGTCTTCGAGAAGAATACAATCGCTTTCATCATTTCCTGTCCCCTTCTCTGACCCTCTCTTTGTTCATGTGTGTGTGTGTGTGTGTGTGTGTGAGTGAGTGCATTTGCATGTAACAGAGAGTGTGTCCACGAAAGTCTTGTTTAATAAGCAGCTGAATGAATTGAAATAGTTCTCTTTTGTGTTTACGTTCTCAGCGCACGAGTGTGTATATGTTAATTAACTTTGTATTAGCGAGTGAATCACTGAATAAATGTGACAGCGCTTCACCCCAAACACTGCGGCAGCTTCTTCAATGGATCGATCATTTATTTTTCCTCACTCTCCCAGATTTTTTCCTTTCGGGATTGATCGTGTCCTTTAAACTCTGACCTTCACGCACATATTACACCGCGGAGACTCGTATCTATGGCAACGGAGCGATCAATCCGATGGGACCTTGACATCAGGGATAGGCAATCTGAACGATGACAGACGCTATCAATCAAACTCTCAGCATCAAACATCAGCATCAATCATCGACTAAACAGACTCTGTCAGGACGACACACACTGTAAGACTGATTCAAAGCCTGCTTCCCTGAATATCAAAAGTGCCTAAAGTAGAAGAAAAAAAATCATGTCTGTCTAAATTCTAATGAAGAAAAATTCTGACAAAATTAATGAATCACAAGCTCAGTGAAAAACAAAGTAGAAAAATGCTGATTATAAATATGAATGAATATAAATATTTGGATAGAATATGAATGAATAATATTAATATTAATTGTATTAACACTATAATATTAATGTACAAATATTGGCATATGAGTAGAGAGCAATGTTGATTACAAATATGAATGAATTAAATATGATATTAATTAATGAATTAAATATAAACAAACATTATATATGCATTCTGACTATAAATATTCATTAATATAAATACATTAATATTAATTGATATACATTAAATATGAATTATATTAACCAAATATGAATATAAAATATTGGCATATGAGTAGAAAGCAATACTGATTATAAATATTAAGTAATATAAACAAACATGTATATAAAAATAAAAAAAATAATCATATTATTCTATAATATATAATAATAATTATATAAAATATTGGTGTATCAGAGGAGAGACATGCTGACAATAAATATGTAATATAATAAGTTAATATTAATTTATATAAATAAAATAAAAATGATCTTAACATAATATTAATATAAAAATGTGGAATATGAGACATTACAAATATTTAATAATATAAGTATATAAATAGTAATTAATTTAACTATATACATATCAATTATATTAATATATAAAATTTATATAAAATATTGGTGTGTACGAGTGGAGAGAAATTATGATTACATATAATTGCATATATATATATATATATATATATATATATATATATATATATATATATATATATATATATATATTTAAAAATGACACATAAATAAAATATTTATACAAAATATGAAAAATATACATTTGTCTACTACTATATATGCTAAGCAGCGGAGCATTGAGTAGTCATGTTTGTGTCCAAAGTTAATTATTATGTGTTTTGTTTTTCTGTCTTTGTGTGTGTGTGTGTGTGTGTGTGTGTGTTGTTTACCTGAGTGTACGCTATATCTCGTCCCATCTGTAACCTCCACAGTGAGGTTGTAAAATCGATCGCTGCTCGGCGTCCAGAGGTTTAGCGATGACGATAGTACCGACACCTTTCTCAACGTCAAACATACTGTCCACGTCACCGCCTTACGTGAAAAGAGACAACATGATGAAACACAAGAACTCTTCATATCCCTCACACACACACACACCAATGCAATACTCATGTACACCAAACGGGGGCGCCACAGGGTTTTAAAGTGCAAAACATAGGATAATTGGGATTTCCTCAATATACCCAATACACAAACACACACAGCAAACACGCAACACACATATGCAACACAAACATAACACACATCTATGTGTGTAATGCACGCACATTTAAAATGCACACAACCTACATATTCATTTATGAAACACACAATAGACACACATATGCAAGATACTTTAATTCACACATCCTCACTCACACAAACATACGGAGACATACATTTACATGTAATGTATGCATGTGCAACTTTAGTGACTAAAAGGATTCCTCCATTTTCTAAGACTTTGTCTTTATATTTCTACACAACAACTACGTGCACAGAACAGTCTAACACAACACGTGCCTCTCATATATCCCACACAACGTATATATCCAAGAAACAGCTGTTTTCTCACAACAAAACCATAATATAAAGCTATTGACTATAATGGAGAAGTTAAACTCTGTGAATATTTACTCCCACTCATGTTAAAGCAAACCCGACTTACTTTCTTTCCTGGAAGATAATATACATTTCTATCATTAGTCAAGCTCCAAAAATGCACCGTAAAGTAGTCCATACTAGATAAGTATGTGTGAACAAACAACATTTTTTTTATCATTCACTGTAACTCGTAGCTATCTGTTGCTGTAAAAAAAAAAAATTCAACTTTGCAGCGAGTAATGATTAGTCATGTATGCAATAATAAACAATCCTAATGCCATATGGCAGGGATGCACAATATATTACCAATATATTAGTGTTCATCTAATATATATATATATATATATATATATATATATATATATTTTTTTTTTTTTTTTTTTTTACATTTTTATTTAAATAGTTGACATATTTGTAATATATTTTCATTATTGGCAGATATTACATAGGGGAGCGCGGGGCACAACCTAGCGCACGGTTAAATGTAACACGGACCGTTTTACATAGTTCGTCAGGATCAAGCAGGTTGTCTTTCTGCTATTTTTTGCGAATTGCGGAAAGTTTTGATTATATTTCGTGAAGATACTGGACAAAGAGTGTTTTGACACCATGAAAGTAATTTTTTTCACCATAGTTTTTTTCGGTTTCTGAGTTGGGTGTATACGTTTCCAAATCTAACTTTATATTGCCTTAATCACTGTCTTGTTGGCTCAAACATAGCACCGTTTCTGAAACATGTCATCAATTCTTAGCGACTGTTAAGGCCATTGCACACTGAGTACGAAATTTTCGGATGCGTTTTTTCGTGTTCGTCAGCCTAAAAATTCGTCACGCAGAGAAACCTTGCACACTGAGTCCGATGCGTATTTATTAAACCGTTGCGGAAAAACCCCACAAAAATACAAAATGAATTCGTCAGGCAGTGAGAATGATTTTGTTGCCCTCTCTCTTATTGAAAAGAGAAGAAAGAGAAAATATTGCGTTTGTGTCCATCCAATCCTGAAATTGCGCCGAGGAAGCACCTCCTTATCAAGGAGCTGATTAAAAATTTACTTCAGAACGTCAGTGGAAAAGTTTGATGCTGGAGCCACATTTTAAAAACAAGATCATTAATTTCCGTGAACCAATCGATTCTGAACAGAGACTGGCAGTATGTTTAAGGTATGGAGACACACACACATACACACGTGCGCGCGACGCGCGGCCCGGTGAAAGCGCTGGGCAGACAGAACAGCTGAATATTTTAAGCTGTTATATAGCCTATTGTACCCAAATAATACATTAGTTATCGAATTGGCTGCTCAATCACACCTTTTAATCGATCTCAAAATTTCAATCTGATTGAAAGGGGAGGTTATTCCTTTCATAATCCAATCGAGAGAAGAGAACACTTGATCGAAATGAAAACCGAAACTGAAAGCACTGCGCATGCAAAGATGTGCGGAACGAGCTCAGAGTCCAGTCGGCCCTGAATTGTCAAAAAACCTCTCAAAATGCTGGCTGTGGATGCGAAAACGCAGAAAATCGAACCTGATCCGAATTTTTTTATGACGGACGAAAGTTTCGGAGGCGGTGTGCAAGCGTGATTGACATAACGCGAGGTTGAATTTTTTTTTAACGTGCACAAATTTCGGATGCGATTTCGCACTCGGTGTGCAATGACCTTTAGCTAGGCTTAAAATATGTAATACACAGCGGGGTTGGTTGTAACAGAGTGTTACAATTAAGCCACCAAGTGTACAATGATAATCAAATGAAAACGGAGCCACACAACTTTTCAGGTTTGAGTATTTATTTACACATTTAACTTTGTTAGACTTTCACAAACAATGTTGGAATTTAAAATGTTTAAAATGTAGTGTACTATAAATGATAAGTTGTTTATTTATTAAAAATATGGCCTGATATTAATGCAATAAATCCTTTAAATTTTTATTTTAAGCTCATTTGTATTATTATTACTGTTATTATTATTAAGAATAATTGTACATGCAGCTGCCACACACAAATCTAATTTAATTGCAATTACAATATTTATAATTTTATTTATTATTAATTATTGCAAAACTGTGCAGCCCTTTTCTATATCTCTATCCATGATATTGATCCACAATAGAAGGATGATTGGATGAGGGATGGATGTATGGATATCTGTCAATACAGATGCACAAACAATATCAAACTATACAAATAAAATAGTACTGAATTATGTGTTACACACAAGTGTTATAACGAACCCCTCTGTCTGTTCCAATTAACCCTGTATATGGGGTAAGTTGTAGCATTTGCACTTCTGTCACTTTCAGTGCAACTGTACGAAAACGGTAGGTCCTACAAAAAAAAACTTTAAGTGTTCATTTGTGGCAGAGATGTGTGTGTTGCTTGTGTAAAAAAAGTATTAATCTAACCTACTTATTTTTTAATTAATTGAGCCAAAACCAAAATGCGTTAGGTTGTGCCCCGCTCTCCCCTATTCATTGGCCAACAATATGCATTTAATTCCCCACATTTTGCCATATTTCTTTTTTGGGCATTTATAAAGACATTTATAAATCAATACTGTCAAATTCTTTACAATTTTTATTTTTATTTATAAAATTATTAATTACAATTAATTTATTTTGAATTATTTTAATTATCAGCTGATATTCCATATTTATAAGCCAATAACATTTACAGTAATATCAACTCGTCTTAGTTAAGGGAATAGCATAGTTTAATATGAAAAAACTGTGGAGTATCCCTTTAAAAAGACAAAGATAGATTATGGCCATTAAAAACTTAAGAATACTACCATTAAAAACACTATTAAAGAGTTCTTTCCCATTAAGAGTGCACATCTTTTTTAATGTCGGCTTGAAACAGAAGTTGCGATAGTGTTTTCTTCCCTATTGTGATGTATATCAGAGTGAAACGGCTTCTCTAAACAAGAAGAAATGTAGGGCGGGACTGTTGGGAATTGATTGGATGGTTGGTTTGCTATTGGTGGATCTCATGTGAGTGACAGGTGGCCCCGCCCACATACCATCAGTGAGCTGAGGGAGAGAGAAGTCATTTTGATTTAAGATTACGAGGATACACAAATTAAAATAAATGATGTGCATGGATAAATCAATTATAATAAATACGGGAATATTACATTTTCCATGGTACCTTTAACAAAGTAGTGTAATATTATAATATTGCCTATTTATCGGTTATCGCGTTAACATGGAAACAATTATCGGATTTGAATATTTGTGCATCCCTATGTGAACAAACACAAACGAGACTTAAATTTCAGTCTGTTCCTCACACAAAACTATCACATGACTTCAGTAGACTGCAACCCTTTCTGATTCAACCCAATCTCACGACCAAGTCATACGAATTCGACGAATGATTAAAAAAGTGGCTAATTCGTAACAATTCATACGACCTCACTCATACGAATTAGTACGATTTTGCTAAATCGTACATATTTACGAATTGGCCAAGTTGTATGAATTCGTACGAATGACCTATCCCTTACCCCGCCCTAAACCTACCCATCACGTGGGTTTACGACAAATCGTACAAATTCGTACGAGTGAGGTCGTACGGATTAGTACGAATTAGACACTTTTTCATCATTCGTCAAATTCGTACAAATTGGGCGTGAGATAGCGTTGGAAAATCCACGAAGAACCAATATTTCTCCGTAGCCACTCACAACGTGAGCTGGACACGGGCACATTCGAATTCATCTGATAAATGTCACGGATTCGCGATTTTGTACAACAACTCTGGATAGCTCCATTAATCGGCTCAATCACAGTTAAAAGGGAATTTTAAAAAAGTTTTGGGCGTGAGATAGTGTTGATTCGATTTGCTTCCGTTCGATGACAAAAAGCAGATCCACCATTGTGACTAAAATATTTTGCGCTCCACAGAAAAAAGAGTTGCACAGTTTTTGGAACGACGACAAGTAAATAATGACAGAACTGAAATTAATAGGTGAAGTATCACTTTAGCACGGTTGCATCAGTGTGTGTGAACGCCTGTGAGTGTGAACAGAGGTGAAAGTGTGTTTTGGCAGGGAGTTATGTTCCCTCTTCACACTGGTTCTACCCGGGCGCATTAATCATCTCGTGCCGCCTGTTGCTGTAACACCTGGTGGAGAGATACACTTACACAAGCATACGCACACTTACACACCCTTTCATTCATCACCGTCCACCCTCGCTGTCCTCACACGCTCTCTCTCGTCTGTCAAGCTAACCGTGGGTTGACCCCTGACCTTTATCCACACTCGATTGGCTGTTTAATGACGCATTTAATCAGGCCGCACATGATAAGGCTGGGTCAACGACCGCCAGAAGGGTTTTAGGTACCTCATAAACAAAACACACATTCACTCACACATGGATGGATGCACGAATTAAACCATTATCGCCACTGCACAGTAAACACTTAGCACACACACATGCATACGATAAAATATCACACACACACATTTAAAATCACATTTGAATCTGAGACGCATGTCTCCAAATTCACATCCCAAACAATAATGTTGAAGCAATGCAGCACAACACCGAGGGATGGTGGGAAAGCAGAGCTAGCTGATGGTTAAACAGCAACAGAGCAACAGCAGTTCTGCTGAACCTTTATAAATATATATAGAAAGACAGAAGGAAAGAGAAAGAAAGACAGAAGTTGAAAGAGACAAATAGACACACAGAAAGAGAGAGATAACATGCACAGACAGACAGAGAGAGACAGGGCTCGGACAATAAGGGCCGTGCGATGATGATCCCGACTGACGCTCAGCGCGTCCGACGCGAAAGGTTATAATTTCCACGTGTGTTTTTAAAGATGAATGTGTGTTGTAATGTTTCAGCTCAAATTACCCCCCAGATCATTTATTATAGCTTGTGAAATTTGTGTGTGTGTCCCTTTAAATGCAAATGAGCTGCTGCTGCCGGCCCCCTTTCCAGAAGAGGGCGGAGCCTTTGCAACTCCCGTTTAAAATACTCTGGTGGGTTGAAGTGCTGAGTCCCAGCTTAGGACCTGTTCATCAAAATTAACAAATCTTTTTTCGTGTCATTTGGTTCATTCAATCGGAACGAAATGAACGAATTCAACTTGACAAAATATTCGTTCATTTTGATGAGTCACAAACGCGCATCACAGAAACAGAGCAAGGCGACCATATGGGCTTAGAAAATTTCAACTTTTTTTTCAAATTAGCGAGAGCCTTGCGCTTATAAGACACTTATTCATCGTCAGGAATCGTTTAAAGCCCTTTAATCAGTTTGCACTGAAGCAGTCTTTTGGACCTCTGAACGTCGGGTTCCCATTGATATTCCCATTGGGCTATTATATAGAGAAAATCCTGGAATGTTTTCATCAAAAACCTTCATTTCTTTTCAACTGAAGAAAGAAAGACATGGACATCTTGGATGACAAGGGGGTGATAAATCATCAGCAAAAGGCGCAGGAAGACGCGAGAACGCCTCAAAAATGTAAAAATGGCAAAAAAATAGCACTAACTGAATCATTTGCGCTGTAACATGCCAGACACTCAATTCGGTCAATTCCCGCAGAACTCATGTGCGTGAATGATTTAGTTAGTGCTATTTGTGCATTCACGCGTTTTACGCAAATTCCGCGTCTGCCGCCGAGTTAAAAATTCTGAACTTTGGCGTCAAGAGCAGTGCAAAATACAGAGCGTCAACTCTCCGATGAACATTTGATCAACATGAAAAGATCGCCGAACGGGTTTCGATTCTGATGCCGTAAATTCCGCTTCAAACTTTTGATTTTACGCGCGTCAGTTTTCGCCTCTTGCACACGAATTAACACACAAAGTGGTCAAGCGTCAAACTAGATGCGGTAGACGCAAATTTGACACTATTCGCATCCGGTGTGAAACGTAGCATTATACAATAATGTGATATCTGATTTGTAACCAGGCACTAAAGCGACTATACCCATAAAACGAGCTTTGAAACCGATTGCGATTCAACATGGGTCATAAACAATGAAATCTATAACTTTTTGTGTGTGTGGCATGGAAAGGAAAAATTGAGCAAAAAAATCCTTAGCGTCAAGCCCTGGACATACAGAGAGAGAGAGAGAGAGAGAGAGAGAGAGAGAGACACACACACCAGAGAGAGAAACCGCAGAAAGAAAAACTGACAGAGAAAGAAGAGTTAAGAGAATGAAAAGGAAGAAAAGAGTTCGGCTGAACTGGTAAAGATACCTTCTGTAGAACAGTTCCTGCCGCAAGCGGTCTGGAGAATATAGAACATCTACGGAAAGCGCAGGGACCTTCCCATATGAAGCATTTAGAAAAAGAGAGAGAGTGTGTGAGAGAGAGAGCCAGATAAAGAGAGAGTGGAAGAGAGAGAGAAAACAACAGAAGTAAAAAAGAGTCGAAGGAGAAAGAGCATGAGAAGGGAGAGAAAGGGAAGGAAGAAGAAGAGGAAAAGAGAGGCAGCGCAGCGAACGAGTGCAGAGCAGGTGCTGCTGAAGCAAACAGAAGGTATCTGAACACCAAACCACATGCGTGCTGCAATCCGACTCTCTCGCGGCCTGCCGTATCAACAGCGACACGTCACATGACCACTCCACATTACACTGCCAATAGCCACACCATAGACATATACACTAGACGTCATCTCTGGGGTTGTAAGCATGTGTCAAAACAGCCGCCATCTTGGAACAGGGGTCTTGTCGTAGCTAGGTAACGCTGCTATCTCTGCCATTCACTTAAGAATTCATTGATGGTGGCGGACTTTGGTGCCGACGTATGATGTTCACGGATAAAATCTGAACTAGGAAAGAATGTTTAATTTTTTTTTAAACAAAGCAACAAAAAAAAATTTATGCTGATTTTATTTCCGTCAGTACCAGTGTCTACATTGACGCTGATGCATTAAAGTGGAGGGGCTCCCTGTTCAAGATGGTGGCTCTATTGACAGCATTCGTTCCAATGAACTGCCAGTAGCCAAGGTGACGTCTAGTGTATACGTTTATGTAGCCATACAGACGTAACGTAGCTGTATTAATATCACTGGAAAACATTATTATTAATAATAATAACAACACACTTTTTAGTATTGTATGCATAATATAATAGATATATTGTAATATACGTTTTTTTATCCATTTGTCTTTCTTACGATTATTAATTTAAAGGTTTAGTCGTTTGTTTATGAGTATACAAACCTTAAATCACCATAGATACAGACAGCGGCAAGCAATCGCCATGGTGACCGTGGGATGGCAAAAGATAGCAGTACAACGGCACAAATCATGCAGTGAAGCACAAACATTCCCAGCAACTCTAACCCGTAATATCAAAACATACAGCCTAATTAATCTACAATTGAATTTCAAATAACTGTCATCCTAAAATCAAATTATAGATTGTTTAAGTACAAATATTTCTAAAAACACCTTATATTTTAAAATCCACTTTCATAGCTATAGCATATCTCACAACTAAAGTAATCTGAATCGCATACATAATCACATTATCAAAGCATCTCGACCACTCACCTGTGATGTCAAACCACAAGGATGCGGAGCCTTGCTGTTGGGCGACACCACGCCGACGATGTCCGCCACTTTGTCGGTTTCCATGACGGTGAAATTGTAAAGCTGCTCGTCGAAAGCGAGAGGCGCGGGGCTGGCCGGGAGGACGGCGGATCCACTCGATGTGCAGACGAGCCGTCGCCCAGCGCTGAGGACGTCCATTATCCACAGCCTTCACCTGCACCAATCAGGATGGCGGGAAGCACAAGCGGACATTAAAGGAACTGAACTGAAGAGGAAGACTGAACTAACAATGGAGAAAATGCATCCAGTATTGACCTTTTGTTTTGAATGCAAACAAAAGAACCAAACCTGTTACAAGAAGAACATTTTTGAAATGTCATCTCCCTCATTAAGAGAATTGAGCCGCTGTACGGGTCAAGGGAGTTTATTGAGAGAGCTGGGAATTATGATCCAAGAGGTCATATTTTACTTGAATCTGGTGAGACTATTTGTTGTCCTGATCAGACACACATACATGAAATGAATAAAATGAAATAAAATAAAATTAGGAAATGAAATACAACGAAATAAAATGAAGTAACAAAATACAAATATGATGAAATGATGAAATACACACATTTCTGGAACATATTATCTACTTTGGTGCTGGTCAAATCGCTCTAGAACATTTTATTTCAGTATTTTACTTCAAATTCATTACATTATTTAATCTCATTTCTTTACTTTTTATTTCATGTCATTTTACGTCATTATTTAATTTCACTTCATTTCATTTCATTTCATTGTTTTATTTTTTTTTATTTCATTATTTAATTTAATTTTTTCATTTCATTCCAATATTTCATAATATCATAATTCCATTCTATTTCATTTCACTTTAATTAATTTATTTCACTATTTCATTTCATGTCACCATTTTATTTTGTTTTATTTCATTTCATCATTTAATTTTGTTTATTATTTCATTTCATCATTTTATTTGATTTAATTTCATTTTATTATTTAATTTCATTATTTCATTATCATTATTTAATTTATTTCATTTCATTATTTCATTATTCCATCATTTCATTATTCTACTCCATTTCATTTCATTTTAAATAATTATTCCACTATTTCATTTCATGTCATTATTTAATTTTGTTTTATTTAATTTCATAATTTAATTTTAATTTTGTTTTATTTAATTTAATTTCATCATTTTATTTTATTTCATTTTATTATTTAATTTCATGATTTCACAATCATTATTGAATTTAATTTAATTTCATATTACATCATTTATTTATTTCATTTCTTTTCATTATTCCATCATTTCATTTCATTATTTCATTATTTTATTTCATATTTAATTATTCTCTATCATTTCATTTCATTATTTCATTTCATTACTTTATTTAATTTCATATTTAATTTAATTTCATTATTTTATTTAATCATTTAATTTCAATATTTTATGTCAGTTCATTATTTCATTTAATTTAATAATTTATTTTCATTTTTATTTCATTATTTCATTTCATTTATCTCATCACATCTTATTTTATTTGATCTTATTTGTATTTTATAATCTTTTTTGTAATTTATTTTATTGTAACATACTATAACACACTGTATTTTATATTATAGTCACATGCCTTTCACAATGCCACAAGCTTCTAGTAGAAGGTCGAGAGGTCAAAGGTGACTCACGGTAAGAATATCATAGGTTCCGGCAGTGAACTGTTTCTTGGGAGATGAAACCACACGGTTTTGGCATTGAAATCACGAACTTCCCGTCCTACGTTTCCATCGACGATGCTGTAGGAGAGGTCCGCATTGGTGCCCTGGTCTTGGTCGTAGGCGAACGCGGTATATGGAGCGCCTCGTTGCTTGACGGGTAACGCTGCGGTAAACGGACCTTGATACCTTCTCTGGAAACGATGGTTTGTTATCGTTAACATCCGACACCTCAGTATCACCACCCACACTGTGGTTTGCCTGGGAGAAGGACCCCCATCAGATACGGTCACCTGGACACAAAACCACAGCCGTGACTATACAGATAAAACACTCGCATTCACAACACCGTTCAAAAGCTTGCAATCCCCGGTAAAAACGGATTATAGATGGACAGGAAAGAGATTCTTTAAGCATCAACATAATTTCTCTCTCTGCGGAATGGATTGATGACTCATGTTCGGCTTTTCTCTCATTTCCTGTTTCTGACATTCTATCCATTTTTCTTTTTCATTAGCAAAACATGCCCATCGCTCATCCACCAATCAGCACGGCCGCACATGGCTGCCGGCCAATCAGGGGACTGTGGTGAACTGTGTAGGAAGATTCAAATTATATCATTAAAAACAAAAGACACGGTGTGCGCCATCCATCACAGCAGGAACAACAGAACGGATTAATTCAATTCACTTTATTCATTTCCTTTCACGGATACGGACTGCTGTGCCACGCCTGTACAAATTCAATCTGTCTCTCCGAGAGAGAGAGAGTGAGCGAGTGAGCAATAAATGAGAAAAAAAGAGAGGGGGTTGTATAAATTAAAGGGGCGTTTGGTCTTTTGTAATGTTTGGGTGTCAAGGGATCACACGGTGAACAGGCAACAAGATGTGATTCATGCGTTTGTCACTGACAACAGTACTCTTTTATTACAAACACACACAACGCCCACTCACAACATGCAAAGGTGAGTGAAACATTTCCAATTTCAAACAGGCATCTATATGATTGAGTTAGGACACGTTCGTAAATAGTCTTGCGTTTATAAATGAAAATTGTTGTTATTCTCCCGTCTCACAGTAAATTGATCTGCAATTTGGAGGCAGTGCAAATTAGCATGGATCGCAGCTCTCACACCTGAAGTGTGTGTGTAACAAGGGTTGGCGTGCGTCTACCTCTAGGACGTGCTTCAGCCTGTTGCTCGCTGTCCAGCTTCCGAGGTTGTGGTGATCAGACCTGCAAAACACAAACTCACTCATTTTAGCAGGAATAGCTGTAGAAGTATCCCTTGACCCAACCACTCGTAGCTCTGTAACTACAATACAAGCAAAGACACTGATTTAAAGGGATAGTTCACTTTGAAATACATTTTTGAAATGTTTTATCTTACCTCAAGGGCATCCAAGATGTAGATGTCTTTGTTTCCGCAGATTTTTCAATTTTGATGTTTTAGGTCAAATTCGCTCTTGTCTATCAGTCATATAATGGAGGTCTATGGTCACCACCTCCAAGAGCATGCACAGAGAAGTCCAGAATTAGACATGATTTAATCTGCCCACAGCCTTACAATTTTGAGTGAGCCAGGTGTGAAGGCATATGAGGAACCAAACAGAAATTTAAATAATTCCTATCGAAGAAAACATAAATATCTGGTGTGAAGAGAACCAGTGGGGAAGTTGGTCAGGTGTCTTGGTAAGTATAGGCATAACTTAGAGGTGGAACGGTACATGTATTCATATAGCTTTAACCGAAACGTACGGGCGTCACGGTTCGGTGCATGAATATACACGGAGAATAGGTCTGAAATATATAAGGCTATGTTTACACCTAAACGATTCTGAAGAGAAAACGGAAAGTAGCGTCTGCGTCATTACTTTCTATTCTGCGTTTAGACGAGTGTTTTGTGTGGGAAATTCGCGTGCAAATGGTGAGCGCAAAAGTCTGTGGAATTCAATGTAGTATGCACTTCAGGCGGCTAGGAGTGCATACTACAACAACACCAAGTCCACGCACCTGCGTACAACCTTCGCCACTGTCAAGCAGACTTTTGCGTTTTTACCCTTTACACGGGAACGCGACGGTGGAGCGTTTTAAGATTTCCACTCTGGAGGTGGTTTCACTTTTTTCGTTTTCAAGCCTCAAAACGCTGTCGCCGTGTAAACGAAAGGCACATCCGATAAAAATATTTTTACGTTTTCACCCGCGAGCGTTCTCGTGTAAACAGGGCCTAAAACTCGCGTGCAAATTAATTAATGCGGAGCTACTGTTAGAGATGCGCGGTATCTAACAGTATATAACAGTATTTCGCGGTGTGGAAAGAAGACAGGGTCGGCGTGACTGGGAACTCGCGTTAATCGCAGAAAAACAAAAAAGAAACGAGGCGCACAGTAGCGCATTGCACCATAAACAAAACACGCGATTCCAACACTTGCTTCGGTTGCAGTAGCCGTGACGAAGTCCCAGTACAACTCTCTCTCTCTGCTCTCTCATTCCCGCCGGTTATATATGGTCTATCCACGGAAAAATACTGCAATCAGACACAGGTGTTCATCATCTGCACCCCGCGGACTCCGTCCTTTCTCTTCCCGCTACAGACTTCTTTGCTACGTCTGCACTTCCGTCCAGTACTGAAACTGGGAAAACGAAGACCTGAAAATGGAGAAGTCAGAAACGCTGCAGCCGCGTTTTCGTTTCGAATTCTCGGAGGGCGTTTTAGTGTGGACGAGACAAAACGGAGGAGTTTAGAAACGCTGACGCAGAGGCTGAAGCTCTGGCTCCTACTGATTGGGTGTTATCAGTCACGACGTATCCTTCCCTGATTTGCCAAACACTAGGCTTGTTTGAGATGAGCAAAATCTGCGCAGAATCGAATCACCGATGATCAGCGCGAGTTGCATGATGGTTAGAAATGTGTCCGAGAACGGTCCGCCTGGCTCCTGATGTCATGCCGACGTATGTCAAAAAACTCTCGCGAGCGCAAGGCGCACCTGTCGGATTCTGCAGTCTGCGCGCAGTTGCTCTTCACCGACTGCGCTCGATCAAAAGCACGACGGGAAACGACTTGCTGACGACACAGCTTAAATGCTCATTGGTTTAAACAACCGTGATGAATCGTTCTCTTTTAAAATGTTTGATTGTAAAACTGATATCATGTTTTATGTGTATACATATGGCCGGGTGAATAAACTCTCCGACAGTGTGAATATGGGTTATGTGATGTCATTTTTATTAAAACAATACTTAAAAACACGCCTGTATTAAGAAAAAGTGATTGATAAACACATATATTTGGAATGTAATTAAATAACAAGTAGCCTACTTTGGATGTCTTGCTCATTATATTTATTTTCATATAAAAGCAATAGAACTTTAATCCTTACAGTAAAATCTTTCCAGTTCATTAGCAAATACACGTCCATTTCAGCGCTAACCGTGCGCTATATCAGTCTTTGATCTCACAGGTGTCTGATACACTGCGAGAACCGAGATTTATCCGGTTTGACTGTGCTTTTTTCACTCCTCTTACTGCAGCCGCCTACTCTCGACTACATTGCAGGCGAAGGCGCATCTTAAACAAGCCTACTGTTTACACCGCGCGCGCATGCCCAGTGTTGGTGAATGGTCACGTGATCCGCGTTTTCAGTTGTTTTAATGTGGACGGAGATTATTTCTAATACGCAGATAAAACGCTGGTGTGGACGGATATCGTATTCGTTTTAATTCTCCGTTTTTAAACGAAACGCAGTAGTGTGGACAGGGGCCTCAGTCTCGGTTGCAGTAGCCGCGTGCGAAGTACCAGTACAACTCTCTCGCTCTCTCATTCCCGCCGGTTATATACGGTCTCTCCACGGAAAACTACTGCAATCAGACACAGGTGTTCATTATCTGCACCCGGCGGCTCCGTCCTTTCTCTCCCGCTTACAGACTTTGCAAAACTCTCGCCACAGTCAGGTTGGCCAAAGTGCGTTTAATTTATTTAATTTTTGTCCCCGTGCGTGCCGATCGGAGAACGGAGTTCACTGCTGATATTCTGAGAGTGAAGTGGACTCTGTGACCGGTTTTAACGGTGTTTTTGCACCCAGCACAAACGCAGTAATTCACCATCGTGACAATACCGCCAGCATACCTTTCTTCTTTTTCTTCTTTCTTCTTCTTCAGGGTTTAATTGCGGTTGGCAAACCTGTTTTCTGCGTATACTTACTAACTACCTGAACTTAAATAACTAAAATAAATATCCTAATCAAATAATTCTCTCGCTCTATCATTCGTACAATTACCAACACAGCTCACTGATCACTTTCTCAGCGACCTACTGTAGGGTAGACGTCTCCCTCTTATGACATCACGCGAATCGTTTGGGGGAGGGGCAGTTTTAAGTCAGTACTGAAAATAACGAACTTTTTCATCTTATATTCTGCCTATAGGTATCGAAAAACATACAAAACAATACATCAACTTGACAAACGGGTTTTCCCCTAACTATTTTGTGTTAATCATACTTACAAATTTAACCTGACATAATGGACCTCTATGCACCAGAGAAACGTGGGCGCCGTCATCTTCAGAATATTGTCTTTGAACTTCCGGTTTCGCGGTCGCTCTGTATATTTCTATGGCATTGCTGTCGAGGAATAATTAGCTGGTGAAGTGGATTTACTTATTGTAGAGTTAACAAAAGTTATCATGGGCATTGTAATGTTTATCATAAGCATTGTAAAGCAGATGTCTTAACAAATGTCGACCGGGATTTTTTTTTACGAGCAGTTCATTCATGCCTATGAAAGATCGCTGTGAAAATACAGACCGGAAGGCAAAAGACAACGAGCGCAGCAGCTGAAAAGGGGCGGGGCTACATAAGGTCTATAGACCTTATGAGTTGTTAAATATATATAACAATACAAAAAATATATGGATATGGTTTTACAGCTAAATTCAGCAGATTATACAAAATGATAACTGCAAATCCACCTTTTGCTGACTGGAAGTTCAGTTGTTTCTGTGAATTGCAGTGATCCATTTGCTCCTCTTTCATCTATCCCACTTTATATGTGTTGTGTTTGTTTTTCACAGCATTCACGCTGAAACACATATACAGCCGCCTAGTCTTTTTGCCACTCACTGTGAGGAACTGCAGCTCTCCGGCCGGAGGTGACGTCACGCGCATTCCCTCTATACACTTAAAGTTTCACAACATTCAAGCCAAACAGGTAGAAAAACTTCCAACACCCATAATGCACTGGACTTGATGCCTACCAAGGCCACTCTCACCAGTCTGTTATTGATATCGCTTACCAGAGTCAAATGATCCCTTGCTTTAGTAGGAAATACCTCTTAACAAACTTTATAATCATAATGGTGTATAATCATAAGTAAACGTTTAGCGGTGAGTTATTTAGGATCCAGTGTGTTGTAGGCAGAGGCTAAAGGCTGAAAAATTCTGATAGATGCGATGGAAAATCTGAAAAACTTCTATGGTTGTAGTCCACATTTCAAACTGGATGGCCATCGAACACAGTGTTTTAGACCAAACGGAGGGGAAACACTGAAAGAAACTGCCTATCCATCAGTTCCCCCTGATGCAAAACACTGTCAGGTGGTGTTTCCTTTTTACTATAATGCTGTTTAAAGAGCAGACAAAGTATGATACAGTCTTCAGGCATAAATCTACCCTGACAATAACTGTTCGGGTTAATAACCCTCTGTCAAACCCGACTGTACGTGGGCGAAGATACAACAATGCACATAAGTATAATCTGTAGTTTTCAAGAAAAGCCCTGGAGCAATAAATAAAAGCTGTTTTTATGACAAACAAACGTGCATTTCTCAGTCCAGGTAACGCGGAGAACCAGGAAACATTGTTCATTTACATAAACTACCGAAATTGTAACCGACCGGTTTTGAAAATAGATAAAGTCACACTTTAAATTCACAAAATATGCCTTTAGCCAAGACATGTTCCTGGATATATATGTTCCTGGAATATTGCTCTCCTACAGTAATGCGCTCTGTGGCATGCCAAAGTGCCTGCAGTTCCTTAAGTATGCCTTCTGATCAGGCACATCCCAGGGCGCCCCATCACTGACCCATATCAAAGATGAAGAGAGACACAAGGAGGAAGAGAAAGAGAGGGGGCGGCTGTGTCTGAATCAATCCACAGCGGCGCAGGGCACTCGTACTGAAGAGAGAGAGAAAACAGAAGGGGGAAACACAAAAGAGGAGAAGGGGAGAGGCGGGGGACATGAGGGCCAACAAAAAGACCAGAGACAAAAGCTGGCTGATGACATCATGCCTGTGACACACACACACACACACACACACACACACACACACACACACACACACACACACACACACGCATTGAAGTCCCATCAGATAACAAAGCCCTACACTTATAAACATGCTGGGTTGTTTAACCCATATTCTGGGTCAAATACTGGACAAACCCAGCCATTGGGTTAAATGTACACATTACAATTTTTAACCCAACATTTGGGTTTGTCTATATTTGAACCAAATTTGGGTTAAAACAACCCAGTATTTTTTAGTGTACATATTGGGGAAAAAATCCCTAATAATAGCCTAATACAACCTAACATGATGATGCAGAGTTCAAAAATATCATTTATTAATATTTATTTCACTAAATAAGCTGAATCGGCTGAAAAAAGTACCTTAGGAAGTTAGCAATCATGGATTTGTTGAATCATATTTGTGGTAGTTATTTCCTGGTGGTTAAAGTCACCATAAAAGCAGACTTGACGATCCTTTTTTTAATTTAATATTTTGGTACATATTATGAATGATTTATCATCCCTCATAATCTTTAATCTCTAACAGTTCATCTCTTCTGTGATGTGCACTGTAAAAATTAATATGCTTTATCTAATCAACAGAATTGTGGCAACAGATTACAAGCAATATTATTAATTAAATTTAACAAATTAGAATTGAGTAATAATTAATCAAATTATTCCTTAAAAGTTAACCATTTAAAATGAGTAACGTTTACATCAAAAAATGTAACAAAAATATCTCACTAACAGACAGATGTCAAAGATGAATTAAGAACTCTTTATTTTATATTGCCAACACCTGATGTTAACAAGCAGAATCACCCTAATTTGGAAAAAACTTTAATTTTAAAACAAGCCTAAAACAAACACCGATCACCATAATGGTGACTTCAATTTATGTTTTTTTTTATTTTTTATTTTTTTCTGTAAGTTTTACTCATTTTAAATGGTTAACTTTTAAGGAATTAATTTGATTAAGTCGTACTCAATTCTAATTTGTTAAACTTAATTTAATGATATTGCTTGTAATCTGTTGCCACAATTTATTTTTTGATTAGATAAAGCATATTCATTTTTACAGTGTGTCTACTGGCATGAGGGCGGAGTTACCCGTCACTCATGTGAGATCCACCAATAGCAAACCACAGCCATCCAATCAATTTGCTCTTGTTTCACTCAAATATAAATCAGAGAGAAAAAGGCTGTGTTCGAAATCTCCACTAAACCACTACTCCCTATGTAGGGAGTAGAGTGTAGAGCACTATATAGTGAGCTCACCAGCATAATAGAAACACCACTCGATCTACGTCTTTTCGGCGCGTGTTGATTACGTCATTGCTGTCACACTATTTAAACGCGTGCGTGCTTACTGAACAATTTATACATGTCTGACAAAACTGTAAAACTACTACATATCGTAAGTTAAAAGGGGATAGTTCGACTTTGAAATTCATTTTTGATATGTTTTAGCTTACCTCAAGGCATCCAAGGTGTAGCAGCCTCTTTGTTTCAGCAGTATTTTCAATTTTTGATTTTTAGGCTAAACCGTCTTGTCTGTCAGTCACATGAATGAGGTCAATGGTTCACCACCTCAAAGAGCATGCACAGAGAAGTCCAAATTAAACATAATTTAAGTGACTCGTGAATTAAAGTACACACCCCATGGCCTAAGATTGAAATTCAAGCCGTCTGTGCTGAGAAAACAAACTAATTTATATAGATTCTACCTCTTGGATACAGCCACGTCCAAGTAATCCTGAGGCGCGCGGGCGCTTTGTGGCTGTGGTTACAAGAGGTAAAAACGATATGAATACTGTTCGTTTCTCACACAGAATGCTTGTCTCGTGTCTTAGGCCATCAATGTGTGCTTACATTTACGAGTCATTAAATCATGTTTAATTTTGGACTTCTCTGTGCATGCTCTTTGAGGTGGTGACCATAGACCTCCATTATATGACTGACAGACAAGAACAGTTTGACCTAAAATATAAAATTGAAAATACTGCTGAAACAAAGACACCTACATCTTTGGATGCCCTTGAGGTAAGTTAAATCATATAAAAAAAAATTTTAAAGTGAACTATCCCTTTAAACAAAAACAGAACATAACTTTACATTTGTATGACAAATTCATATTGTCGCGCTGCTCCCTTGTCGTCTGTCCGCCATTTTTACGATCAGCGCAATGCATGATGAGTATGCAGGGCTTAGGTTAGTGACCATCGGTTGTACACTACTTTTCAAAATGCATTCTGGGATACATTGAGTGGACTATATAAGGTATAATAATCATCACTATAGATTCAGACAGCACTAAAAAATGGTGAGCTCAGCCTATATAGTCCACGTATATAGCGAGTAGTGGGAGATTTTGGACACAGCCAAAGTCTACTTTAAGGTATGATACAACTTCAAAGACAATTCTTTTTGTGAAAGCTGCAGTAATTGGTGTACCTGAATGGGGTTTACTAGTTTTGGCGGGCAAAAGCCTGTCGACGGAGGGGGTCTTAACGTCTCCAGACTTCTGAACTCACTGTCATGGCAACCTGAGGCTCGGTTACACAGCCACCGCTCTGGACCAGCGTGTGTGGGAAAGTAAGTCCTCACACAGGGGAAAATGGATGGATTAGAGCTTCAAAAGTTGAACGGCAAACACTCGTCGCGCACCCACACATGCTTTTAATGCAACGTCTATAATATGCAGTCCTCAAAAAACAAATCAACATAAAATCCGCCACAAACAAATCCCCCAGACACACACTTCTATAGGCAAAACTCTCTTAACCTACTTTTAACTAACAGCAATGGATCCCGCTAATGAGGGAGTCTTTGTATAAGGATCCAATCAGTATGTGTGTGAGAAGAAAGAGTGTGAGCGTAGCTGAGGAACAGCTGCATTCATTGGAATTAGCATATTAATTAGAGACGAGTGATTACAAGCAATTAACTAGAGTAGCAATAGCATGAGCGGTATACAACAGCATACCTATACAGGCCAGTTATCTGTTGAGTTCAGACTATGTAGTCAAGATGGAGTTGAATTTATTTCGCGCTGCATTCGTCCTTGTTTGCGTGCACAAACTATAGTCGTTAAAGGTCCACATGGAGGCCTTGCGCTCCCAAGAAACTCATTTGGGATAAAAATAACATCAAAACGCCTGGAAATTGCCGTGTTACGTGTGTTTTGTGTGTGTGAAATGGCTGCAGGAGGGAAACTGGCCCATTTTGAGTGCGCCTGTGATTCATTGACGGAGGCCATGTTTTTGCGCTGTCATAAATCCCAAACATGCGCACCAGAGGAACATCAACGGGCCGCACACACGCTGAGATCACACTGTACCTATAAATCAACAGCTGTCTGTAAAAGACAAAGAACCCAGAGAGTGACAGATTTCACCAGAGCTGGGTTTTAAATAAGCACGTTTTTTTTCCAATACATGTCAAATGGCATCCCATCATTTAAAGCTAGCTTTTGCTCTGCAATTTGAGAAAATGTGAAAATTTTGCAGTCTTAAGGCCCTTTCACAGCACGAACGGTAATTGCGATATCCATATTAGAGTCCAAGTACACGATCATTCTGTTTATTTCAAGCAAACACTGCAGTTTTAACATCTGCCACTTTAAATCTCAAAACAGTACTAGTTCACGAAGTCAAAACCCTTTTTAAAGGGATAGTTCACTTTGAAATTAATTTTTTATATGTTTTATCTTACCTCCAGGGCATCCAAGATGTAGGTGTCTTTGTTTCCACAGTATTTTGCTGAAATTCAGCAAAAAAAGGGGTGGGGACTGTTGCACTCTATGCACCAGGGATTCTGATTGGCTGTCAATGTTTTCATTGTTTATTAGCTGGAAAAAAACTCTTTCTGAGATTGATTCCAATAATATCGTTCCTCCGTGTGCCATCATCGTTATTGTTGTGATGTGGACTTTTGCGAGACTATGGTGGAAGAGGCTTTTACACAGATTATCCTTAATAAACAGTATTAAACACTGTTGTGCAAAAGGTAAATGCATTCTTTTATCATGTAAAGGTCATAAACTGTAAGCAGTGGTCCCTCAACCTTTTGGACTGGAAGGACCCTGTTGTCCCATGCAATATTTAAAGTCTACATTATGTCTGGTATTTCAGCTTTATGACGAAGTTATGGAAGCTTGTTTCTGCCACAGAAGAACATTTTAAAATATAATTGCAACTTTGTATCTCACAATTGCAAGATTTATTAGAAATGTGAGATACAATTGCGACTTAAAGGAGTAGTTCACTTAAAAAAAAGAAAAGAAAAAAACTTTTGCTGATAATTTACTCACCCATGTCATCCAAGATGTCCATGTCTTTCTTTCTTCAGTTGAAAAGAAATTAAGGTTTTTGATGAAAACATTCCAGGAATTGTCTCCATATAATGGACTTCAATGGGAACCAAACAGTTCAAGGTTCAAAAGACAGTTTCAGCGCAAACTGCAAACCGTTCAAAGAGCTTTAAACGATTCCAGATGATGAATAAGGGTCTTATCAAGCAAAATGATCGCTCATTTAATAAATAAATAACAAAGTTGAAGTTTTATAAGCTCAAATGGTCGCCTTGCTCTGTTCTGTGATGCGCGTTCCTGACTCTCCTGTTCGAACTCGTTCATCAAAATGAATTACTTTTTCGAAGTCATTTGGTTCTGAATTGACTCGGAAAAAGATTTGTTCATTTTGATGAACGAAGTAAAACATTTTTTTATTTATTTTAAATGAGCGATCGTTTCGCTGATAAGACCCTTATTTATCATCTGGAATCGATTAAAGCCTTTCGAACAGTTTGCACTGAAACTGTCTTTTGGACCTTGAACTGTTTGGTTACTAGTAAAGTGCATTATATGGAGAAAATGCAGGAATGTTTTCATCAAATTTATGATTTTTAATTTAATGATTTTTAATATTTAATTTCATAAATTTATATCACACAATTCTGACTTTATAATGCGCAATTCAGAATTGCGAGGGTAAACGCAAAAATAAGAAAAAAGTGCAAATTGTGAAATAAAAACAAATCCTTTTTATTTTTCATTCTGTGGTGGAAACAAGCTTCCATATGAAAGTGCTTGATTTCAAACTATTTGTATAAAAATAGGAAAATATAATAAATGAATTAGCCATGATTCATTTTATGATTCCAGAGTTTAAAGAAGTACTGTATATGTTCTTCGATTGCAAAAACAATGCTTTTGCTAGTTTTGTTGGTGTTCTCAGACTTATAGAGCCGAACTCGGAATGCATTGGTCGTGCCTAGCTTTCATGCTTTTTTTTCATCATCTTCTTTTTCTGAGTATATAAATGGCCTAATTCTGTCAGGTACATTACAGATAAAACATCACTAGTGAAGTACTTTAAAGATATGGCTTCTTACTGCTCTTCAGGCCATTTTATCGCAGAAATGACGAATGATGCTTTAGAATAAAGCGCTGGGCGACATCTATTATTCCAAATCATCCGTTATAGAGGATAATCAGAAAGATCGTAATCATGGCGAAGCAGGGCAGAGCTGATCTGGAGCAGTCGGAGGTGAAACGCAGATCTCTGGTTCAGGAACAGTGAAAACAGGGAGTTTGCATGCTGTTAAAGATGCAAGATTCATCATGAGGAGGAAGACAGAACAGAGGAAGAGGGAGACGAAGAGGCCCGAATGAACAAGAGAATGGGAGGGGGATACAGCGAGGGGGAGGAGAGGAGGGTGTTAGGAAAGGATGAGAGAAGATGAGACGAAGGAGGATGAAAGACGAGGAGAAGGACTCGGGATTGGAGGAGATGAACCCACGAATGTGTAAAACCCGCAAACGAGATTCAGAGAGACACAAATTACTGCTGAGACAAGCAGAGGAGAGAAAGACAGAGATTTCACAGCACCTCCAAGCCTTTTCTAGCTGAAAACAAGCAATTCTGTATAACCCAGCAGCAGTTTGAACAGTCACCGTCGACCCTCCATCCGTCCACGCAATCATTCATCCTCCCAAAATAGACTGTGACGAGTGTAGAGAATGGAGTTAGGAACTGCTACATAATGCATCGTTTGAAATCCTGGAACGACGGTCTGGCCCTCGCTGTTCTTATCTGACTTAAGTGAATGAAATGAAAGACGTTCATGCGCTCGACTGAAGCGACTGTCTAATAATGATGGAAGTGTTTGTGTTTAGTTCCCCTGCTCTGATCTTACACACTCAGAGCTGCCGTCGCCTCGTCTACAGGAGAGTCTGTTTACTGACTGCCGAGCATCTTCTGAACTTTTCAATCAGTGGAAACAGTGAAATTTGTTTCAAATGACTATTTTCAGACAGACAGACAGACAGACAGACAGACAGATAGACAACAGACAGACAGACAGACAGATAGATAGATAGATGATATAGACAGACAGATAGACAGACGATACAGATACAGAAGACAGATGGATGGATAGACAACAGACAGACAGACAGATAGACAACAGACAGACAGACAGACAACAGATAGACAACAGACAGACAGACAGACAACAGACAGACAGACAGATAGACAGACAGACAAACAGACAACAAGACAAGACAGACAGACAGACAACAGACAACAGCCAACAGATAACAGACAGACAGACAAGACAGATAGACAGACAGCCAGACAGACAGATAGACGACAGACAGACAGATAGATGATAGACAGACAGACAGACAGACAGATAGATGATAGACAGACAGACAGACAAGACAGACAGACCAGGGCCGGTGCCACGGGGGGCGTGAGGGGCGACGCCCCTCTACGGGACTCTCACGCCCCCTCAGATCACAATGAATGTAAACGGGATTTTACTGATAAAATATGTTATTTAAAAATCCCATTTTGCCAATTACATTTTCACATTTCCTTATTTTTGTGAATATTACAGCTAAATTAATAATATTGTAGTCAACCCTTCCACACGTAAGTTAAAAAAATTCCATCTGACCCCCAGCGTGAGTTTTTCAAGGCGACTGTTATTTAGAACCTTTCACTTTAATGTTTCCACGGTGACGCTGTCATTGCTTGTCACCTGACAGAGCGCAATCACAACACAGCTGAATAAACGATGATCTGCTTTTATGTCATTTTTCCTTTTTTATTCAAAATATTCACAAATGTATTAGCTATAGCATGAAACACTGATATTCCGATTGTCAAATATGTGCAAGTGGATGTGTTTTGTTGTTTAAACACATTTATAACGATCGCGTTAGTTAGAGCTGTATGTTCAGGAATCGGATCTGTTGGATTTTGGATTTACAACACGTCAATTTCTCCACTAATCACGAAATACATGAAAGTAAGTGGCTGATGAACTGGGAGAAAGAATAGAGCAAAATGTAACTACTTACACAATTACACAATCATGTGTTTCTAACATGTAAAACGTGTCGTCTTATTAAGCAGTACTAAAGAAAAGCTGTTTTAATATATTAAGTACAAAAATAAGTGCGCGAAAATAGAGCACTTTAGTGCATTATGGAAGTGTACTAAGTGCACTTAATAAAATGTATTTTAGTGAACTTTCTTTCACCTGGGTTAGTCTCCGCAACTGATTGAAGCGCGTGCCCGTGGGAAGACAGCGCGAGCCACAGACAACACTATCCGCTTCACTGATTGGAAACGAGCACTTTGATTGATTTATAAAAAAAATAAAAAAATTTCAGCACTATAACGACTCTAATTTGACAAACAAACAAAATGAATGCTTTGCTAGTTAACTGAAGATGTGAGCCTAATCCATTTTTTATGGGTTCATCCGTACCGCAAAGATGTTTCAAAAAGTCAGTGGGGAGCCCCCGAAAAAAAGTGGTGACATGCGTTAATGTGAAAGCCCCCTCTCAGTTTTCAGACGCCCCCTAATCAGCGCTCGGCTGGCGCCGGCTCTGAGACAGACGATAGATAGACAGACAGATAGATGGATAGAAGACAGATGGATGGATAGACAACAGATAGACGGACGGACGGACGGGACAGACCAATGAGATAGAAGACAGATGGATGGACGGAACAGACAGACAGACAGACAGATAAATAGAAGACAGACGGACGGACGGACGGACGGAATAACAGACAGATAGCAGACAGATGGATGGATGGATGGATGGATGGATGGATGGATGGATGGATGGATGGATGGACAGATAGAAGACAGATGGATGGATGAGACAACAGACAAGACAGCCAGATAGACAACAGACAGACAGACAGACAGCCAGACAGATAGACAACAACAGACAGACAAGACAGATAGATGATAGATGAGACAGACAGACAGACAGACAGACAGACAGACAGACGGATATAGAAGACAGATGGATGGATAGACAACAGATCAGACGGACAGACAGACAGATAGAAGACAGATTGATGGACGGACAGACAGACAGATAGAAGACAGACAGACAGATATATAGAAGACAGATGGATGGACAGACAGACAGACAGACAGATAATCACAATTTATCAATTCACCCGTTACTGGCAGTTGTGACAGAAAAAAGAAGAAGATCAATTTGGAATACATCCTTTCCTCCATCCATTTATCCATCCATCTATTTACCTATTCAATCATCAGTTCACCATCTACCCATTCATCCATCCATCCGCACAGCCCGTGTGTTAAAGTCTGCTGGGATGTTCAGGAGCAAAATGAGTGCAGAATGAATGCAAATACATCAGGAACAAAATGATGCTTAGGGATCGAGCATGAGCGGCTCAGGAGCTCAGGAAGTGTGTCAGTAAACCGTGATGTGAATCAACTATAATACAAGAGTTTTCCACATTATTAGAGAGATATGGGGTTGGTTGGTTCTTAGGGTTTCTTTGTTACACTGTTAAAAGGATGCAATGAATTCAGTTATTTTGGACTAAGCTACAATTGCCATTTTTTATTTGTTGTCTACATTTTAGCATTAATACCAGAGGCTGCTGGCACAATGGCATCGATCAAACCCAAGGGTGCAGTGAATTGTTTTAGGTGCGTGTATAAACTTCTCAGTTACAAACACATCTGCAGAAGCCATAGAGTGTACAAGCTATTTCCCCCATGACAGCAAAGAGCTCTTTCAGAAGCATGTGTAAAGAGACTTCATATTTCTCAGCACAGGGATCACTCTACACAATGTGTGTAAGACACAATACAACTTTTAAATGTTCCAGCAGATGTGTTAGGATGTCTAGAGAAGTACAAACAAGAAGTGCAGTCTTGTCTAGGGAGCGTGTGCAAACTCCAGTCTTGAAAGAACTACAGTAAATATCTTTTGTTTTGGAGTCACCTTCACAAAACACTGCAGTGCATCATCAAAATACCCTCATTACATCTGCCGGCAAGCACGCTGACTACACACACACTTTCAAAGAACACACACCGGCTCTGTTTTCTGAGAAATGTGTCAATAAATAAACATTTCCTTGCAGCATGGAAAAAAACTCGGTGACTCAAAGATGTCATTAATTAAACAAACACACGTATAACAAGGTCTGCATTTACAAAGCTGTACATCACGCTGTGCGCTTGAGAAGAAACGTTAGAAAAATCAACTGTGCTATCTCGGGAACATCAATTTCAGCTCTGCTTTAAAGGACGATAATAAAATGACCCTTGAGTTCACCTCTAAAGTCATCTTTACTGTCTCACTCGACGCTACCCCACAAGTTTCCTCTTCATAAGAACTTTATTTAAACCTGGAATTGAATGAAGTTTCCTGAGAGCCGGTAATTTCATCTCTCTCTTTGCGCTCGCCGTATTTAACTCGCCATCAATAATTCATGTAATCTATACACATAAACAGACAAACAAGTCCCAAATAAAAGCCCAACAAATAAGAGCTACAGTGTGAGTGCCAGCTCAGAAGGTGATGGATAATCGTTTCTGGTACACACACAACACATTTAAACAATATGAGGCCAAAATGGCCTTTCTCATGATGCCAAAAGTCAGTGTGTGTGTGTGTGTTGCTGGATATGTTTGATTAACATTTAGACAGCTTTCACTACAAACATATACAACAATCGAATCAAGTAGTTCACACCTCTGCAACAAAGAAAGAGAGACTAATGTGATAGATAGACATACTAGATGGATAGGCAAGACAGACCGATAGATAGAATAGACAGACAAACAGACAAGAGACAGACAGAGACAGACAGACAAGACAGAGAACAGACAGAGAGACAGACAAACAGATAGATAAACAGACAACAGACAACAGACAGACAGACAAATAGATAGACAGACAGACAGATAGACAGACAGACAGACAGACAGAGACAGAGCCAATAGATAGAAAAGACAGATAGAACAGACAGACAGAAAAATAAATAGATAGACAGAGAACAGATGAACAGACAGACAGACAGACAAATAGATAGACAGACAAACAAGAGACATACAAATAGATAGACAGACAGACAGCACAGACAGACAGACAAACAATAGACAGACAACAAGACAGACGAGACAGACAGAAACAGATAGACAGACAGAGAGAACAGATAGACAACAGACAGAGAGACAGACAGACAGACAGACAGACAACAGACAGACAGACAGACAGACAGACAGACAGAGCAGACAGACAGACAGAACAGACAGAGAGACAGACAAATAGATAGACAGACAAAGAGACAGACAGACAGAGCAGACAAACAGAGACAGATAGACAGACAGAGCAGACAGACAGACAGACAGACAGACAGAGAGACAGACAGACAGACAGACAGACAAGACAGACAAGACAAGACATACAAAATAGATAGACAGACAGACAGACAGACAGACAGAGACAGACAGATAGACAGAACAGACAGACAGACAGACAGACAAATAGATAGACAGACAAAGAGACAGACAGACAGAGAGACAGAAAGACAGACAGACAAATAGACAGATAGAACAGACAGAACAAGAGACAGACAACAGACAGACAGACAGACAGACAGACAGAACAGAACAGACAGACAGACAGACAGACAGACAAATAGACAGACAGACAAGACAAACAGACAAGACAGAGAGACAGACAGATAGATAGATAGACACAACAGACAGACAGAAAAATAAATAGATAGACAAAGAGACAGATAGACAGACAAACAGACAGACAAAGAGACAGACAGACAAAGAAGATAGACAGACAGAGAGACATACAAATAGATAGACAGACAGACAGACAGAACAGAAGACAGACACACAGAGACAGACGAAACAGATAGACAGACAAGAGACAGATAGACAGACAGACAAGAGACAGATAACAGACAGACAGACAGAGAGACAGATAGACAGACAGAGACAGACAAAATAGATAGACAGACAAAGAGACAAACAGACAGACAGAGAGGCAGATAGACAGACAGACAGAGAGACATACAAATAGACAGACAGACAGACAGACAGACAAGACAGAGAGACAGATAGACAGACAGACAGACAAGACAACAGACAGACAGACAGACAGACAGACAAGACAAATAGACAGACAGACAAAGAGACAGACAGAGAGACAGACAGAGACAACAGACAGACAGACAGACAAGAACAGACAAGACAAATAGACAACACAGACAAGAGACAGAACAGACAGAGAGAACAACACAATGATGTACAGACAAACGAACAGACAAATAGACAGATAGACAACAGACCAGACAGACAACAGATAGATAGATACAACTGAACTACTTTTTTCCAGAAGAATCCAGTAGATGATGACCAGTGCTTTCACACTGAACAGTAACCAGCTCACGAAGATCGAACCCACCTCCCTCCCTCCATACACACACACACAAACACACACGTATGCAGAAAAATGATGTGTTTTGAGATTTTCCAAAAATACAGTTTTTGAAAACAGACTTCTTGTATCAAACCTTGCAAGACGTTCTAATCTTTTTCTCAGGCTGCTTTCCTTTTGCTGGTGCCTTCAATCTTTCTGGCAGCATGACCTTTTGTGACCTTTACAGTTTTTAATTAGGATTCGGCACTTCCTGCTGACATGCACTATGGGCGCATGGCTGGAGGGAAGGCCTGTGACTATGAAATGAATCTGTCAATCAAGAGCAAAACCATAGCACCAGCCAATCAGGAACCAAGGTTTACAGTATGCCCAGACGGTGATGTCATAATGCGAGAACATGACAGACCTTCAGAGCTCACGCACCCAGATGCACATACATATTTAAATAAGTGAATAACGAGTAGAATTAGCTTAGCTTTATCTACACCATAAATTTACAGTATGCTCAGGACCCAAAAGGTATTACCATTTTTTAGACAGAGTACCATAGTATAATCATAGAACCTTGTAAACACTGGAACGAAGTTGGCAAAACTCAAATAATTTGAGGTAATCAATGTAATTTTTGAGTTAAGAAATGTAAAATTTAGGTAGAACTTGAAGATTTGTATTTTGTAATCAAACTTTTTAAACTTTTAAATATTTGAGTAAAGCTTAATTCATACACAACTTAAAATTATCATGAAATCTCAACTAAAATATTTGTAATAGTTGAAACTTAACTAGATTTAACCAGCCAATTCAACAAATGCTACCTTGCTAATCGCTGACACAAATGTTTTGATAGCATTAGCATAGCATAGCATTTGCTGATTGAGGACAGCAATTTAACACATCATACACTGTTCTCAAACCAAGTCAAAAAACCATGAAACTACTAAATCTTCCACTTAACAGTAATCTGGCATTTAATTTTAGCATTTACTCTCCCTTTTGAGTGGCATGGCAAAGCATGCTGGGAAATAATAATCCCAGCCCAATTTAGTGAATTTTTTTTCCGACAATTGCTTAAAATGTGCCAGTGTTGCAAACTCAAAAGAAAAAGAAAGTCTAAATGCTCATAAAAGTTAATTTGACTAATTATCATTTGAGTTGGCCCAACTCAAAACCAATTTTTTTTGAGCGTTAGGGTTTACAGATAAATATGACATGGTTTTGCCACCTGATGCCATCACTGTAACATGTTACACACATATAAAGTCGATTCATCAGAAACTGACATTCATTTATTCCACCCAACAAGCAAAATGCGGTTTGATTGACAGGCCACTGACCGGTGCGGCGGGTTGATGCTGAAGAAGTTCTGCGGGTTGCCGCTGGAGATACGGAATAACAGGCGGGGCTCGGTTTCCGTGGCGTCAGGGTCCTGTGCCTGGATCTGAATGACTGACTGGTCCTTCGGGGAATTTCCGGAATGGTGGCGTGGATACATCGGTTCAGACGTTAGGGGAGCGTTATCGATTAACATCCTCAACCTGTGAAGACAAGCAGACACACAAAATGACAGAATTATATTATATATATATATATGTGTGTATGTGTGCGTGTGCGTATGTGTATATATGCGTATTAGAGCTGTGGTGAAAGCGTTATACGTCGCAAACCCATTTAACGGCGTAGATTGTTTTATAGCGCTATTAACAGCCTTTTTGGCCTAGAAAACTTTGTCGTTTTTTTTTCACATACTTTTTCACATACTTTTGCTGTGCTATGAAACCCATTAATTTCATTGGCTTGCGCAGCGCAAGGACGTTTTGTTGCTTCGTCGAACCAAAGGGCAAGCTGATCTAGCTAGACCTAGAAACAAAACAACAGGCACGCTGCACACACTTGTTTGGGCTTGCAAGCCGGTCGAATATTAGGTTAACGTTACAGTTTTAGAGTGGATGAGCAGAGGCAAGAACGCAGAAATGGATGCCAATAAGATTCTGAATGGAAAGTTTACTTTTAAAAAGTTGCCAAATGGTCCCATTGACAAGACCAAAGTGATCTGTGTGTTTTGTCGTTGTGAACTGAGCTCTATCACAGCACGTCCTGTCTGAAATACCACTTGATGATGGCCACGCACACACACACACACACACAGCTGACCGCGAATTCTCCGTCA
Organism: Hybognathus amarus; assembly: GCA_030378365.1. NCBI lineage: Eukaryota > Metazoa > Chordata > Actinopteri > Cypriniformes > Leuciscidae > Hybognathus > Hybognathus amarus. The sequence continues at coordinate 26,822 of JAQIUQ010000866.1, read as the reverse complement.
ATATCAGGACCTTGTCAGTATTTCTTTCACCCTTTTTATTGGTGGACAGTGTTACATTGTGTGAGAGATTATTTGCTCCAAGTGAGAGTGTTAGTGTGAAATTGAACACAGTATATGGCAACGTTGTTTTCAATAAAAACATTTGCACAAAGCAAGCCAATGTTGATAAGAGCATTAAAATGAGAAAAAAATAATGGGACAAATAAATAAAGGACATTTAATATAGATAAAAATGTGTGATTAATTGTGAATTAATCAGAGTTGTGATTAATTAATTGTGATTAATTGTAATTAACTATGACATTAATGTGATTAATCGTGACCAAATATTTTAATCGATTTGACAACAATAATATATATTGCACATCTTTCATACAAGACCACACAATATCTCAAATACGACACTAACTTACTTGTATGTACACTTGTAGAGCTGCTGACTGTGGTACCACCCCAAATCAGTGGCATAAACTGTCAACCAATAGGAGTCCTGCGATCTCTCGGTTCCAATCAGATATGTGGTGTAGATGACACCTGCAAAATAAAGTGCATGAAAACATCACAATCTGAACATTTTTAATTCCAGTGAAACAGTTGCAGAATTACTCATTTAGCTCCTCAGTTGATGTGTGCTTCACTAAGAAAAATCATTAACTTTTGATAGCAATAATAATTACTGTCAAAAAAAGCAATTACCGAGTAGAAACATTAGAAGCGGAGGTTTGCAAATTGTTGTAATGCTAAAATACTGTCACACATCCCAGACTAATATACATATTTATCAGGTTATTTCCTTGAAAAGAGTGTGACGGTATCAGAAAACATCGCTGTTTGGGTGTCCCAGGGCGGGGAGGGGTTTAGGCCGAGGCTTAACCGTCTGGCTGGCCAATGCAGAACCTGTAAACCTGTTCGAAAACGGTCCTCATTTAATGACAGTAGTTCTGTGGTGATGCACCTTTAAAAAGAACTGTTTCTGTGTGTGTTATGTGATACAGCAGCTCACAGGTTGTGGTAAATTTAGATCAATAGAGGAGGTCGACTCTTAAAAGTCATGTAGCCGAAACGCAGCAGAATAAAACACAACCCTCGGGCTAAAGACAAAATAAAACCTGGGCCTCTAACCTCAATAACAGGCATGACATTTTCAAATGCTCCATGTACCCATATAAACTGTGGCCTTCAGTCTGGAGTACGAAAATGTGATTATGTCCATAGATAAAATAATAATAAAAAAAAACCCAGAACCAACAAAACAAAAAAGAAAAGCAGTTTGTCTGGGGCACAGATTTGCCACAAAGAAGCAGGACTTTGCTTATATATATATATATATATATATATATATATATATGCCAAGAGTTTAAGGAGAAAAATTTAGAGACACTGCCAAATCAGCAGTGGTCTCTTAATTTTTTCCAAGAATGAAAGTCAGTGCCAGAATTTGAATTTTTTGGTGAAATATCCCAAATGTTTATATATATATATATATATATATATATATATATATGCAGTGCATGCATGCATGCATGATGCATGCGTTGCATGCACTGCAGTGCATGCATGGTACATGCATACATGCATACATGCATACATGCATACATGCATACATGCATACATGCATACATGCAGTACATGCATACATGCATACATGCATACATGCATACATGCATACATGCATACATGCATACATATATATATATATATATATATATATATATATACATACATACATACATATATACATATATACATATACACAGACACACTACCGGTCAAAAGTTTAAGATAGGTAAGATTTTTATGTTTTTAAAAGAAGTTTCTTCTGCTCACCAAGGCTGCAATTTTCTTGATAAAAAATACAAAAAAAACAGTAATATTGTGAAATATTATGACAATTTAAAATGACCTTTTTTATGTTAATATATATTAAAATGTAATTTATTCCTCTGAAAAAAGCAGAATTTTCAGCATCATTACTCCAGTCTTCAGTGTCACATGATCCTTCACAAATCACTCTAATATGATGATTTTATGCTCCAAAAACATGTATGATTATTATCCATGTTGAAAACAGTTTTTTACATTTTTATTTCAGGATTCTTTGATGAATAGAAAGTTCAAAGAACAGCATTTATTTAATTTGAATCTTTTCTAACATTATAAATGTCTTTACTGTAACTTTTGATAAATGTAACTCATCCTTGATGAATAGAAGTATTGATTTCTTTATTTATTTCCCCAAAAATAAAATACAAATTCTTACTGACCCAAACTTTTAAAGGGTAGTGTTTAATGTAACAAAAGCTTTCCATTTCAGATAAAAGCTGTTCTTTTGAACTTTCTATTCATCAAAGAATCCTGAAATAAAAATGTAAAAAACTGTTTTCAACATGGATAATAATCATACATGTTTTGGAGCATAAAATCATCATATTAGAGTGATTTGTGAAGGATAATGTGACACTGAAGACTGGAGTAATGATGCTGAAAATTCAGCTTTTTTCAGAGGAATAAATTACATTTTAATATATATTAACATAAAAAAGTCATTTAAATTGTCATAATATTTCACAATATTACTGTGTTTTTTGTGTATTTTTTTATCAAAAAAATTGCAGCCTTGGTGAGCAGAAGAGCTTCTTTTAAAAACATAAAAAATCGATACCAATCTTAAACTTAATTGAATAGATATATATATACACACAGCACACACACACAATGTCTATGTACTGTTATTTACCTATGTGTTTTGGCAGAAACTATGGTAAATTTCTGCAAGAAGAACTATAGAATCAGACTTTCTAGAACCAGGTAAATCAGGATCAGGTGTCAGCTGTACTGAAAAACAGTCTGAGCTTTTGTGTGTGGCATAAATAATTCAGTCTGTTAGCCTGTGGGATTCATAAAATCCTTTAGTTCATTGTGCTAGAGGGAGAGTGTACTGTATGTAATGTATTCGGAACACCAGCAGAACTGCCTGAAGAATCACGAAATGGAAGAAAACTATGAGAAAAAGAGAGAAATACCGAGAGGAGAGAGAGAGGTGGGATATACAGAGAGTGTCGTCGAATTCTCTGAGGTAATAAAAACTCACTTTAGCCAATCAGAGACACAGATTGGAAGTCTAGCCCTGACAAACCAGACTCATCTCACACCATTTACCACAAACCAGTGCGGCTCATTCAACCAGATTACACACACTCTGAACAGCCTGAAACACATCGACACAACCTCACATTCTTCAAAACGGGTCATTCCATAGACTTTTATTGTTTTATTTAAAGCTAATTAGAATTCCTATAGGTGAACCAAAACTCAAAGCATACAGTTATAAATATACAAACAGTATAATCTCGAATCTCGATTCTGTCACCTGATGGCTCCTTGACTTTGTGGCTTGCTAAGCTAAACAATAACATTGATCTGCCTGTATTGACACCATCACATGAGAACTGAACTGAGCTGGACAATGACATCACTGTTTCTCTCCAGAGCGGTTCGATAATCAATAATTAGCTTTTTCTCTGCACTCAAAGCGCTTACATGGAAGGGGAAATCTCCTCAACCACCACCAATGTCACTGTGCAGCGGAGACAGTGTGATCCAGCCGATCAGTATATGGGGATGATCAGGAGGACAAGATGGATAGAGGCCACTGGGCAAATTTGGGATTTTTTATGACCACAGAGAGTCGGTTTAACGTCTCATCCGAAGGACGGCGCTCGGAAAGTATAGTGTCCCCGTTAACAGACGTTAGGACCCACACAGACCACAGGGTGAGCGCCCCTGCTGGCCTCACCAACACCACCTCCAGCAGAAACCTGGTTTACCCAGGAGTCTCCCATGCAGTTACTGACCAGACTCAACTCCTTAAAGGAGTAGTTCACTTTAAAAAACTTTTGCTGATAATTTACTCACCCATGTCATCCAAGATGTCCATGTCATTCTTTCTTCAGTCGAAGAGAAATTACGTTTTTTGATGAAAACATTCTAGGATTTTTCTCCATATAATGGACTTCAGTGGGAACCAAACGGTTCAAGGTCCAAAAGACAGTTTCAGTGCAAACTGTTCAAAGGGCTTTAAACTGATTCCAGATGATGAATAAGGGTCTTATCAAGTGAAACGATCGCTCATTTTTTAAAAAAAATAACAAACTTTAAGTTTTATAAGCTCAAATGCTCGCCTTGCTCTCATCTGTGATGCACGGTCGTGGCCGTGACTCTCCTGTTCAAACTCGTTCATCAAAATGAACAAACTCTTTTCCAGAGTAAACTCGTTCATTTCGTCGTTGAAAGAACCAAATGACACGAAAAAGATTCATTCCTTTAGATGAACAAGTTTGAACAGGAGAGTCACGAACGCGCATCACAGAACAGAGCAAGGCAAGCATTTGAGCTTATAAAACTTAAACTTTGTTATTTATTTATTAAATGAGCGATTGTTTCGCTTGATAAGACCCTTATTTCATCATCTGGAACTGTTTAAAGCCCTTTGAACAGTTTGCACTGAAACTTGGTTACCACTGAAGTCCATTATATGGAGAAATCCTGGAAGTGTTTCATCAAAAACCTTCATTTCTTTTCGACATGAAGAAAGAATGACATGGACATCTTGGATGACATGGGTGAGTAAATTATCAGCAAAAAATAAAAATTAAGAGACTACTCCTTTAAGCTGGACTATAAACAGCTATTTTCTTCTAGAAACAAACTTAGTTGCATTATTATCCTGTTATCTCTGTAAAGCTGCTTTAAACAATATGTTTTGTGGACAGTGCCTATATAAATAGGTGACTTGATTATACATTTGCATTTGTGAAAATTTGTGAATTAAGTAAAATTACTGAACTTTAGGGATGTTCTCGAATTGATTGGCTCGAAGATCGTATTGGCTGATCATAACAATTTCTACTTGATGGTACTCACTGAACTTGGCCGATCTTACAAACCGATCGTTATTCTGATGACGTCAATCGCGAAGACGGCAATGCGTGATGCTTATATTGGAGAATGTTTATTTAAACCTTATTTGTTACATCAGACTTCTCCATGTTGGAGTTTAAATGTTTCCATTTATTTTATTCTCTTTAACATTGAACAATGTTTAATTAAACCTAATGAGTTGTATCAAACCACTTCAATTTGTTCTTTTAGGAGTTTAAATGTTGTTTGATTTTTTATTTATTTATTTTGTCCTGCTCAGACTTGTATTGGACGATGTTTAAGTTACATCAGACTTCTCCATTTTAGGAGACTAAATGTTTATTTTGTCCTCCACAGTATTGGACAATGTTTAAATAAACCTTATGAGCTGCATTAAACTGTTCCATTTTGTTTATTTGTCTTTTATTAAGTCAGATTAAGCAACGGAATTGATTATTGGCCGATCACCATGACAAGAAATCGGTACTTCGATATTGGCTTGCAAAAATCCTGATTGGAGCATCCCTACTGAACTTAAATATACAAGCTTGATAAAAATGGTAATTTTCAAAAGAAAATTTCAAATGGCATTTACAGGCTTTTGCATCCTGAACTCCTCATTTGTAGCATAGGGTTCTTTACTCGATTGCAAAGGACCTTTTATGCAAAAAAAAAAAGTATGGTAATGAAGAAAGAACCCTTTGGCACAAAGTTAATTTATAGCTATATTCATTCATATATTACATTATTTTGCAACATTTTGCAGTTGCAATTAAATTATTGTTGTAGTAAATTAATATCCCATTTTAATAATGCTGATTTTTGAAGGATAAAAACTGAAATGGCACTCTTCGTGTGATATTGATTAATTAAATATTTTAACTCCCATATCTTGAATTTTGTGATCATTTACATGCATTGCATTTTAGGGGTTCCAAATACGTAGCGCTTTAGAACCTTTTAGAGCTTCTATATAGAACCTTTTCTTCTAAAGTGTTGTATTCTTTAAGCACCTATTGTGTATAATATATACTATACATTTGTATATTACATAAATGTGATTATAATTACTAGATGAATCAACACTCAAACCCTACACACACACACGGTTCTGGTTGGAAGCTGATATTTCTGCCAGAGCTGAGCAAGCAGATAGGAAGAGAGAAGAGGGAGAGTGAGAGAAAGCGAGTGCAAATAAACGAGTGGAAATGGGGATATCATTTCTCTTTTCGTCGGATGTCGTGTTTGCACTGTCTGACCTAGATAAGAACGATATGACTTAATTAAGGAGGCACCAATCATGATTTTTCATGGCTGATTCCAATTGCGGATTTTTGGGGCCGATTTCGTAGGATTTTTCTTTTTCTTTTTTTTTTTAAACAAATGTATTTGTTTATTCTTTGCTTTCCCAATGAATGACTGCCAAACGGATGGTATGAGGCGTCCACAAATGTGTGCATATGTGTGTTAGTAATGCTGTTCATTGGCATTATCTCTGTGATAAATTATTAATAAGACCCCAATTATCTCCATCCTGTCTTTCACAGCTTCCTCTTACAGTAACTCGGGTGTGTAAGTGAGATAGTCTGCTACGCTGCTCGCTCATTAATTATGCAGGTCACATATAGATTCGTTAAGAGCGGAAATGCAAATCAGCTTCAAGTTGGTTTCAGCGAAAGAACGGGAGAATCAAAAGCGAAGTGAATTAGGATGAGAGGAAAATGAGGGGTTTCTCTTGTTTATGTAATCTATCTTCCAATCTTTGATCTTTGACTAATCTTTGGTTTAATAATTGATCCTAGTGCTTTCAAGACATGGCACACGAGTTCTTTGGCATAACAAATGTCTGTGAGTGTGTGTGTGTGTGTGTGTGTGTGTGTGTGTGTGTGTGTGTGTGTGTGTGTGTAAAGGCTCTGCTTCCCTGCACTTTTGGGATTAGTCATTTATTAGTCTTGGAAAAACCCAAAAATATCAATTCTGACAGTTCACCCAAAAATTAAAAATAATTTGTCTCACCCTTACGTCATTCTAAATCTTGACTTTTTTTTACTTTGTGGTACTGAATGTTTTGCTGAATATGCAAAAGGTTTTCATATTAAAATCATCCATTGTCATTGTGCCATTGACAAATGTTGTTGTGTTGTGGCATTTTGTGTGCATGTAGAGGGAAATATACTTCATAACCGTAGCAACCTGAATGTAATAATGTATAACAAATCCCAAAAACCTTCAAAAGTGTCTTTCCATCAAAACACATATTACAGCAAACACACACATGAATCCATGAAATACTGAATGTAGGCCTACTAAATCACGTTTATTTAAAGCAAATTTAAATGAAGCCAATTAACACTTTAGCAGGATGTAATATGGTGTGTGTGTGAGTGTGTAGAAGGTGTTATCTGTCAAGAGTGTGTTAGACACTTGTGTAAGCCAGTGAGTGAGACACAAGCGTAGGAGGCACATTCACTGTCGCAGCTTGTGTGTGTGTGTGTGTGTGTGTGTGTGTGTGTGTGTGTGTGTGTGTGCGTGTGTGTGCAGCAAAGAGCTAATACAATTCCGTCTGCATTCCGAAATATCCCTGTGGTTTTAAAGTAGGGTGTTAAGAAAGTGATGACAGGGAGCAGACTTTACTATCTTCTAAACACCACATCTCAACACTAAAAAAGCCGCACAGCTCTGGAGAAAACTGCACAGCGTCAGTGCCGTCGAACACACACAAACACAATGTACTCGACCAACCACAGGCGCCGGTGAAACTCTAAACCACAGAAACGCAATTACCCAACATCACAATTACAGAACACTTCCTACAGATCGCTCAAATACTCAGTCACTTCAGACCACAAAATTAGAGATGCTTAAAGGGTCCAATACACTTCTGGTCTTTCATTCATTGTGTATTTATGTTAGGCCATGTTTTTGCCACCAAATACAACCATACATTTGACTTAAATATTGGTCTTTTACTGCCTTTAAGACTTACAAAGCCTTGTGATCAGTTTTTCAAACTAAAGTTTTTAAAGCTGCATTGATTTCGACTAAAAATAATGTAAATGTAAATTGAAAATGTGTTATTCATATATAAAATATTTATATTCATATAATATAGATTATGTATATATATATATATATATATATATATATATATATACATATAGAATTTAAGCGAAAATAATTCTTAAAATATATACATGCATAGGTATTTATATATAAAAAATAATTATATACAGCACACACAAATATATTATGTAAGCACAGACTTTTATTTTGGATGTCGATTAATTCAATTAACTTTTGCACAGCCCTTTATATATATATATATATATATATATATATATATATATATATATATATATATATATAAGAACACTTTAAAAGAACAGCATTTTTAAAGGGTTGGTAAAATGCCATTTTCACAAGATGTAAAATAACTCTATGTCCCAGAGTGTGTGTGTGTGTGTGTGGAGTTTTAGGACAAAATGCCTCACATATATTCTGATATAGCATGTTAAATCACTTTAAGGTTTGCAAAAACACACCGTTTTGTGCCTAGCCCTTTAAATGCAAATGAGCTGAAGCAGAGGGCTGGGTAATAGCAAAGCAAGCATTCGTGCTTATAAAACTTAAACTTTTTTATTTATTTTTTATAGAGTTAAACAGTTGGGTTTTACCGTTTTCAATGTTCGACGATTTCTGATATTTAGAAGAATATCAGTAACCAGACAGTTTCTGGTCTCATTGACTTCCATAGCACATATTTTCCTACTATGGAAATCAAAGAGACCAGAAACTGCCTGCTTACTGGTATTCTTCGTAAAATATCAGAAAATCGGCTGAAGGGATTGAAAACGGTAAAACTCACCTGTTTTACTCTGGGAGTCTGTAAAATGAGCCCATTTCCAAAAAAAGTGGAGTATCCCTTTAATTTCTTTTCGACTGAAGAACAAAAGACATGGACATCTTGGATGACATGGGTGAGTAAATTATCAGCAAGTTTTTTTTTAAAATGAACTACTCCTTTAAATATGTTGAACGCAGCTTCGAACGACCCGTTTTTACAGTTTTGGGGAGGAGGAGCTTTGCTTCAGGCTTTAGGTATTCAAATATCCCTACAATTAACTGCAAGGAGCAAGAAAGAAAATCCAGTGTTCACTGATATGGCCACTTTAAATGATTTTAAAAAAGGCCAAGACGAGAACAAGAAAAAAAGAAATGTTAAAAGAAAACCTCTGACTGCAGGAACAACATCATTGGTCCTGAGCAAATGAGAAGCACTATCTTCTGTGCACGATGAAAGACTGGCAGCTATTTCTGAACTCCATAAGGTTCTGGATTCTTGTAATATGAAGAGAATCACTTACCATGGAGAACAAAAGGAAAGAAACTCTGCCAGCTGGTGAAGTCGGAGTGGAGGGAGCATCTACTCGAAAAATCAACTTTGATGATTTCATCTAGCGTCGACACGACCATTATGGTTTCTCTGAGGACGAAACATTTAATTGGAAATATTTACATCGTGGTAGTCCTGAGAACAGGCCGAATTAGGCCTTACTGATAAGCTCAAGTTGTTCTGGTTGATTAATGATGGTTTGTAGCTGTAGTGACCCACTATTTCTGTTAAGTGGCATCAGACTGGGAAGACATGCTCTCAGGGTACCAATTGGTGCATTCATGCACACTCACACATACATAATCACTGCGTTTTACATTGTACTGACAAAAGCGAAATATGAGCATTGCTACCAAAGCACCAACCAATGAGCCTTTTCAAACTTTGTGGGACGCTTCCTGATGGCTGCCTAAAAACAACATTTAAAAACCATATACTTCACACTATCAGATGTCTCATGCATTTGTGTTTAGAGCGCACACATTGCACAAGCAGGCACTATCCTCATGTGTTCGGTGCTACTTCCTACGCACACTTTGCAACAGAGACAGAAAAAGAAAAGACAGACAGAATGAAAAGAAGAGAGACACGGAAGGACTGAAACACAAAGCCTTCATTGAGTCTGTCATTTCGGTGTCCTGCATCCAGTTTCCTCTGTTATTGTGCGCCTATATTTAGGGCTCGAAGCCTTGAGGGGTTATAGGGAGAGCGAGGCAGAGTTTCATCCAATCACATCAGGTCACGTGACCCAAACAGTGAACCTTTGCGAGAGAGACAGACGAGGGGAAATCAGCTGGGACAGGTGTATGAAGATGCCCTGTGTAACATTTTACGCTCCTGACAGAGTAATTTCAACGTTTGATTGGATGTGACATGACATGAACTTGACCGGAGAGTTTGACTGGCAGATGTGCGGAGGCTGTGTTTCGAAACCATGTGAACTGTTGGACTAGAGCATCATAGGTGGGCTCTGAGCGTTCAATTTAAACATTGGATGCATCTCTATTGACTGAAATTGCTGTCTTGGTAGAAAGCTCAGAATATTTTGAGCTACACAATTACTTTCAGCTACACTTAAAGAGGACCTATTATGCCCTTTTACCTAGTTTTATTTGGTTTTTGAGCTCTACTAGAATAGATTTTCATATTTGAATGTTCAAAAAACACGTTATTTTTCACATATTTTACATTGTTGCAGCACCTCCCTTCCCATCTGTCAGTAACTCTCTGTTTAGTTTCCTGTCTCTCATGAAGCTTCCTCCTTCTGAAAATCACAAGGTGCTCTGATTGGTTGGCTGGAGTCCAGTGTGTTGTGATTGGTCAACCATTCAGAGCATGTCTTCGGAAGTCACGCCACTTACCATAACCGTGAGTTTACTAACACACTACTAACACAACTAAAGGTCAGTTTATACTTCTGCGTCGTGAGTGTACAACGTAGAGCTATGCATGTAGGCGACGCCGTCGCGAGCATTTATACTTCTGCTTTCAGGTCTTGGTTGCTCTGAAGTACTGCTCCGAAACGCTAGTTGGCGGCGGAGGGTTTCAATGTTCCACTGTGTTTAGATTCCTCGAGGCTAGGTTACTACAAGCAATGGCGACTGAAAGAGAGTGGATCATGTTGGAGTTGGAGCTTATTGAGGTGGAAAAACAGTTCATTTTAGTGAAATTACTAAAACTAAAAGGCGGATACGAGAGAAGACTTCAGAGAGAGATGGTACGTGCGGAAATGCGTGAGAGGTAGGGAAATCTCAGATGCTATCGAAGCCTGAACCAATCACAGATCTTGCGGTCCGCGTCGTCACAACATGTTACATTTTTGAGGAGGTGCGCGGTCAGGCTACGGCGAAAGGGTACGCTGTATGGTATGCGTCTGTGCGTATGCTACGTCGTACAACTGTGCGCACCCTACGCAGAAGTATAAACCCCACGCTTCCGGAAGTAGAGACGCTGAATGAGATTCTTTTGGACATGCTGCGATCAGGGTTCGTGATAGAGGCTATTGGCCTTAAAGTCGGCATGAAATCAAATTTGACAAATCTTCTTTTTATATGTAATATTGTAGTGTTTAGTATAATTGATTTATCCGTGCACTTCAATATTTTTTTTTAATTCATGTACCCTTGAAATCTTTAATCAAATACATTACTCATCCCTCCCCATTCGAACGACCTCTCTCTCTTTTGGTCACGTGGAATGGCAAAAGGGTGCGGCCAGATCCGATGAGGGTGCGGCTATCGGTGCACCACCTCTCAGAGAATCGCATTCAAATTGTTTGTAACGCCCAACCTCCAATCGATCCAATCAATTACCGAAGGATGAAATCAAGTCCGTCCCTACATTTTTTTTCTAATTTCAGAAGCCGTTTCACTTGGATGTACGTCACAACAAGGAAAAAATTACAATCTCAACTTCCGTTTTTACGTCGAACTTTAAGCCAGGCCTCAACTGTTTTTTTGTTGTTGCATTTGTCATTATTTAAATGAGGAATATTGTGACGTGTTCGTTCCCTTAAGAAAACTCAAGACTACAATCGAGGTATTTCAGGGAGTTCAGAAACAGTGTTTACTGATATAGAGAATAACTGGCTTAGTGCAGCAACATTACACACCACGGGAAGTTAGATAAAAAAAGCCTAATAGGTCCTCTTTAAAAAGGGAAAGGAGATTGCATTTTTCAATCAAAACAGATTAATGTAAGATTCATTAGCACTGCTTGACTAATAAGTACATCACTGTAAATTGTAAGTGCATTTTATACAAAATTAGTAATTTCTGTGATCAACAGTGTGTCATAGTCTGAAGAGTTAACGAAATAGCACGAGTAAAAAAAACAACAACAAAAAAGCCTGATGGATATCACTGAATTAGGTGTCCTGAAATATCACACTTGTCTCTTGTGACAGCCCTAGGCTCTGTAAAGTGACACAAAGATTTAAATATGTCATTGTGAGCCATGATCAGATTCTTTTGTCTAGCCAATAGGAAGACTATAATGAGCCAGTTCTCACATGCAGCCCATATATGGAAAGCCGGAAGCCACGCGAGTCAGTTTGTCGTGTGGAAATTCTATTTTGCTACTATTACTAAGCACAATTTTGACCAACCTGAGATGAATTTTGCATTTGTGTCGATTATGGAAAGTGGTGTGTCTGAAGTTACTGAATGGCCATGTCAGGTGGAAGTTTCCCTTGTGGCATTATATAAAGACTTTTCAAATGATTGTAGTGATTTTGTTGGGGACTATGGAAGCTTGTTTCCGCCACAGAATGAAAAATAAAAAAGGTAATTACTTTTTTATCTCGCAATTCTGACTTTATTTCCCACAATTGCGTAATAAAGTCGCAATTGCGAGATATAAAGTCAGAATTGATTGATATAAAGTCACAATTGCATTAAAAAGTCAAAATTGCATCATATAAAGATGAAATTGCTTGTAAAGTCAGAATTGTGAGATATAAAGTATTCTGGAGGGAAATAAAGTTAGTCTTTTTTTTCTTAAAATTGGCCTGATAACTCACAATTGCACGTTTATATCTCACAATTCTGCGGAAAAACATGTAAGAATTTCGATATAAACTCGCAATTATGTGTTATAAAGTCAGAAATGCGAGATGTAAAACTCTGTATATTAAGAAAAATAGTCAGAATTGTGAGATAAAAAGTCTAAATTTGGTCTTTTTTCTAGCAATTGCTGAGTGTTTCTCATAATTGTGACTTTATATCTCGGAATTGTGACTTTATTTCTCATACCTGTAATTGCTACTATATCTTGCAATTGTGACTTTATTTTCATAATTGTGACTTTATTGAATTGCAACTTTATATATCGCAATTGCGACTTTATATCGACAATTGCAACTTTATTTTCTATAATTGCAACTTCATTTCTCATAATTGCGACTTTATATTCGCAATTGTGACTTCATTTCCATAATTGCGACTTTATATCTTCGGCAATTGCGACTTTATTTCTCATAATTGTGACTTTATATCTCGCATAAAGTATATATTTCTTTATAACTTCAGATTTCTTTCACGGCCCTGATGAGAACATCGATCTCCTCGGCTGTGCACCAATTGTGACGTGAAACGCACCGTTATAATAGTATTGCGCCATGGAACAAGCGCACCACGTTCATCATGCTCTTAAAGGGAATGTGATATGACGCTCTTATTGGTTTGTTTCCCGTTACGCCCAAACCACACCTATGAATAATGAAGCTACTTCAGACCAACTCACAAGAGGCATTTATCCCGCCAGTTAAAAAGCAACAGCGCCCAAGACTTGCCCACAAAGTTACTTGCACTTCGCGCTTGATACTTGCGTTTCAGATCGTTAAAATATAGCCCTATGTCTGGTGAAAGTGGTCAACATCGTGGTTAAAAAAGCTTGCAATCAATTTTACTTCTATTATGTGACATTTAGGACATATGATAATAGAAATTGATTAAGTTGGTTAGATCCATCTAAAAAATGGTTTGAATCATGAAAAATATCTGTTAAATACTGAAGGTGGTGATGTCATCTGCAAAGAAAAGTCATTTCAGCACATTTTTCACGGGACGAATCATGCACAGGAACCTTTCAAGGATCAAGTTTTGATTTAACGTGATTACGAGTTGTAAATAACGAAGTCTATTCCCTTAATTACACACCTGAACTGAAGTACAACACCAGTGGTCTAATAGTAAAGGATCCGAGTGTCTAAGCGCAAGCCTAGGCTCTTCCAGCGCTGCGCGAAGCACTTAACCCCAGGAAACTCTGCAGGGACAGTCAGTGCAATTCAGTGCACTGTAAGTCCCAATAGATGAAAAGCGTCTGCTCAGCGGCGGCTATAATGAGCATGGGCTTCTTTCACACTTTGTGCTTGACATGTTTCATGCAGCCTTGAATCGATGTTTGTGCTGTGCAAACAATAGGCTTCCAAGCTCAGATGAGAATGCACAGAGAGAAGTCTTGGCTATAAGTGCACAGGAAAATCCTTGGGCTATAGCGTGTGCGTGTTTGTCGGAACATGCCTTATAGTTCCAGAATGAGTCTCCGTGTTCGGGGGAAAATTGCTTTCCAAGTCGTGATTGCATGTACAAAGACACGTGTGAAGTGTTTTCTTTCAATTTGTGTTTGTGTGTGTGTGTGTGTGTGTGTGTGTGTGCGCGTGCTCTTCAAGCTGTAATTGCGTCTGTAGAGTTGCGCTCCATCCCCGGGTGATTTATGGCTGATGCCAGCACAGAGCTAACAAGGGCAATAAATTCCCCCACTTTGCTAGTGCTACTGCAAAATGTGTGTGCTTGAGTGTGTGTGTGTATGTGCGCACACATTTACAAACATTCAATTATGTCATGTGGAGTACAACATGCAAACTGCCTTTTTGTGTTCTTGCACTTCTCGCCGAGTCTCAATCCTGTCCTCATTCTTTCCATCAAATCTACACAGACACACAGCTGTATGCAAACAGTCGGATAGATTCTTCAATGAAATAGTGACAGGTCAGTGACACAGAGTACATGACCTTTGACACTGGTTCCTACCCTTCTGACCCCTTCTGAGTGTCTACCCTCGGCCAGTTCGCGTGCACGTGTTCAATTGGATAAAACTTGTGGGATATACTGAGAGGGAGAAATTGTGGAAAGAAGAGAAGGGTGAAGAGAAAACAAAGTGGTATGATTTGATCATTTATGGTTGCAACCATAGAAACAGGCTATCAAGGATCCTGCAAATGTAAGTGTTTGAATGCCGAGAACCGTCAAGTATCGCGTGCCACACGGCGGGTAAGTACACGCAGTACCAAACAGAATTGGAAAATAAAAACTGTGCATCAAACAGTGTTTCAAACAAGTTTTAAATTGTGCATTTATATTAATCTCATGCCTCATTGAAGCTTTTCTGCACCGAAAAATTCTGGTCTCTGGAGTTCTTATTTACGATGACCCGCTGCATTAATTATAAATGCATTAAATATGGCTGCAACAACTCAATAAATAAAATATATGTATAAAGGTATTAAATATTCAGAACCTTTTGAAAATGATCAATACACATTAGTTAGCCACTGGTTCCAACTGAATCAGTGCTGCTAAATCAAAGCAAACAAATTAGCTTTTTTAGTTTTTTGCCTCAAAACAAGCCTTACACCTCAAAAATCACAACTTGAAATATCTACACTGCAGCCTTCACAAAAAAATAAAATAATTAAAGCTGCAAGCAGCATTTATCGGTGTTCAAGCAGTTAAGGCCTTTAAGCACAAAAGCATCAAAAGACATTAAGTTTTATGTAGCAAGCATTTAAAAAACCATCCGAACATCATAGATGGAATAGACCACTAAATTTTAGCATGATTTACCACTGCACCACATTCAGTGTGATATGCATTATTTACCATGTTCTAGCATGATTTACCATAGTTTAGTACTCTTGAACACCGGACAAGAATGAGACCTTTTTTGATGGCTGTAGAGTCACTCTATGGTCCGATCTTCTACACTAAACTTTCCATGCTTCCTGACCATGTTAGGACATATATGCTCATCAATTTTTTGTTCTGAGTTCTGTAGTTTCTTTAGGATTTATAGGCTTTTGGGTGACATCTTTTGTCATGCCCCCTTTCTAAAGAAACCTGTCATATAGCAAACCAAATGGCAAAGTTCAACTTTTCTTGACAACTATTGATCTAGAGAGTCCAGCGAATTTTTCTAGAGTTGTCTGGTTCTGATCGGGCAAAAAAACAGGGAAAAAAGTTAGCAAAAGTACGTATTTAACATATTTGTAAATATTTTAAATTACAATTCGATTGACAGCAACGGTTCTATAGGCAAAGTTGTTCAGCATGAGGAGATCTATCAAATGATATGCATTTTGTGGGGATGTGTGTATACACCACGTGTTTAAAGAGGGCATAAAACTTGTTACGTCAACTAGTGGCCAATTTCTTTCAAAATTCTTACAGACCTCTAGGGACATGAGTCGAACATGCCTATTGAGTTTTCGTTCTGATCGGCCTCCGTTAACCCTGTCTCCAAAGGTGCTCAAAATTCATACCATATTTTCAAGTATTTTCGGAATAACACTCACATGGTCATAGCCCTTTTTATGTTTTGTTTTTTTTTTACATGTTATAGCGCCACCATGTGGCCAATCAACGACATTATTTTTACTGTGACCTGAGAATTTCCGTCCTACACATCTTTCAAGATTGTGTGAAGATATCTCATTAACTTTAGTTATAGTCATTTTAGAAAATAGGCTCCTCCTTGACAACATTCATTTTTCACGCCTACGGCTCGCTAATCAAAATTTCAACTTTTTTTTGATAATCATTCACAATCAGACTCTAGAGAATATTCTCTGCACTGGCTTTCGGTTCTGATTGGGTGAAAAACCAGGGACTAGATTGCAGAGTAGGTTTTGAACAAAAATCCAAAATGGCGGAAAAATTGCAAACTCGGAAATGAAATCGGAGATATACGTTTTGTTCTCCATGTCTCCAGATTTCCAATGAAAATAAGACACTTGAGTCTACGACTTAAGGTCCAGGAGTTTTATAGCAAGTGAAATATTGCGCTTTTGGTTGCTATAGCGCCACCTATGGGCCAATCAGGCTCATACTCACTGAACCTCTCCTCTGATTTTACTACCATTTGACTAAGTTAAGTCTCCAGCCCTTACGGTTTAGGCTGCACGATGCGTTTTACGGCAGAAGAATTATAATAAAAACCCTTACAAATACTATAGGTTTTCAGCATTTCGTGCTTGAAAACCTAAAATTACACCCTCAAGGCAGGTGTGATATCCTCAAAGACGACTCGATGACAGACACTGATCCACCTGCTGCCAGGACACAAATCTCACAAAAACCATGTTTTCAAACCACTCTCACCACAGTACTAAAGTAGAGAGCTGGAGATACTTTGCTTTGTTGCTGACAGTGAGTTGTAGCAGGGTTTAAAAACTAGAAGGTGACTGTTCTGCACCATTGTGTGTGAATCATGGCCTTTAAAGGCCGTGATGTAAAAGAATTGGACAGATATTCATGGCTTTTCCTCCATTTTCTTATTCCCTCGTTTCAAGGAGAGGTCAAAGACTACGGAGATCTGAGGGTCGTTTTGAAACCTCTAGAATCATTTTCGGGCAGCTTGCGGTGCGTAGTAGACACACACACACCATTCTGAACCCCAAACTCTTTTTGTAACGAATCTCGACTCTAGGTCTCTACAGCTCAATTCTGAATTTAGGGGAAGAAGTATTCAAAATTAATGATCTGCGATTCAACAATTTACTGAACTATCCCTTTGATCCAGGGTTCGCATATCCTTCACATTTCACCCAATCAGGGCCTTCTCACACCCACGCTTCGCTGTCTCTAGGTACATACTAACTCGAAGCTCAACACAAACGGAATTAATGACCAGTTCGGAGCATATGTCCCTTTCACAGACACAGCGAGTGGTGCCTGAGATTTCTAGCAATAAGAGACGCACACAGCTTCTACACTCAGCCGCGCCCCGCTGTCACTTGACTGCCTCCACCACAACTACGAATTCCTTGCTTTCCTTAGCTCTAATCGTCGCTGGTAATGTTCAGTGCACTCCGAACAGTATCGAGAACGTAGCATTAGCGATCTCCAATATTAAAGAGGCTTTGCTGTGCAACCAAATACACACAGTGGCAAGTGACGTATAAATGGAGATCTTACAAACACACGACTAAATTGCAACACTACAAATCACACGTCACAGTATGTATATACAGGTAAAACAAAAATAAAATAAAAACTTAAGAAAGGCAACAATGGAAAGCCATGAATACGAGAAATTACAGTCACTGGCACAGCTTTCTGAACCTCCCGCAGAAACAAAACTCACAGGAAGTTATTTGTCTGAGAATTTGACGGAACAAGTTTTGCATTCGAACTCTGCTGATGCCTGAGAGCATGCGGGTTGCCCGGCAGACGGAATCCTCTCTGGCCTCTCCCACGTGGCTTGGTTCTGCGCGAGTTTTCAAAGCGTCCTGGCAGAGTTCGGGCTGGATGCTTGCCTTCCGGCTAGGAGACCGCGTACGTACCGACGAACTTGTCACCTTGGCTGCATCCGCAAAGAACGTGAAGCAAGAAGTACCAGACTCGATGACTGTTAGAGTAGGTTTCCAGAAAGATGCAAGAAGATGAGTCCGAGGGCATCAGGAGATTTCCGAAGGAAGTAGATGGAGCCAGGGCAACTAAGCAGGTAAAGAGCGAAGAGCGACAAAGTACCAAGATGAATATGATTAGAAGAAGATGACGACTAAGATAGAAAGAAGACTGAGATGAAAAGACCGCGAACATGAAAAAGAAGACATGGAAGAGGAACGCGTTGTGTTCCTGTGGCACAAGCTTTTAAGGATGGATGTTGTCCGTGTTCTGTTCCCAAACTCGGCTGACCAATGCAAAGCCGGTCATCACAGGGCGGGTCTGCCCATTTGATAAACATGTGACATTGCTGATCTTGCGCCGCTTCTTGAGACAAAGGAAAGCTGATGCCAGCTTTCGTAAAACAAACTATACATGGAGGATATACATTTTGTAATATCTCAACAGATAGTTAACACACAGATCACACCATAAAAGGATTAATATAGACACTAAACACATCCAGTTATTTTGGCCGCATTGTTGGTACTACACTTTAAAGCATAGTATTACAGGCATTTTCTCAAACTCTCTGGGTACTCCTGTGATTACACCCTGAAGTCATGATTGTGGAATCACTGGTTCTTTTACGCTGCATTTCAGCAAAACACCTAGACATCTTTGGTAATCTTTTAACAAAGTTTCTAGAGCTGTCCGTGTTCTGATGTGTGTGTGCGGGCTGCTTCTTGCCCGCGAGGGTTTGTGTGTGTTGGTATGTGCGCGTGTTCTGCACGTACTAGCAAATTAGCGTCACTGCCGGTACGTGACAGTACGTGTTGGTGTTGTCGAAGCAAAAAGGGGAATCTGGTCACTTCCTCGCTTTTCCCTCTTTCCTACGGTGTCACAGGTCACCAATGTAGGAGAAGGTTCTCCTTGTTTTGCATAAAGACGGCTCAGTATTAGTGGGGTACTCTGAGCGCAGCGACTCCAGTAATCTCCCACCATTTATCACCATTAAAATCACTTGGGCCTAGACACGGGTGGAGCCTGGGGTCGCAAAGTCCAGTTGAATTTGACCATATGTGCCTGTAGGAACGTGCTCAAGAGCTTCTTTGTTACCATTGTTGTTTACACGACACTAGAATGAAGGCGTTATTGAGTCTGATCAGAATCCCTGACATTCCCCCCCTATCGGGGACTTACTGCCCTGCGCAGACGCCCTCTGCCCGACAGCCGTTGCATGGGAGGCTGGAAGGCCTGAAATCCGTGAAAACTTGCGAGCAGGTGAATCATCAGGGCTGAGGAGTCAACTCAATGTAGATCGCTGAGTGACCTCCCACAGCGTGACCCCTCTCTTTCCGAGGGTTTCGCCGGAAAAACCTCCGGAGACGGTCTTGGCCAGCCTCAGCCGTGGGCTGCACGCATCACCACGCTCCAGTCCGGCGGTACAGCATGAAGGCCAAACCCAGTAGCCAGGATATGGCCCACCACCATCTAGATGCAGAATCCGTTCGTGTCGGCTGGAGAGTCCAGGCCGCACCACAGGTGAGAGGCAGTCAAGCCGGGTTGTCGAGACAGAGCTTGGAGGGTCGCAGTCTCCAGCAGGGGGCAACGATCACTGAACCGCTGACTCCCTGTTCTCACTTCCCTAGTCTCCCAGTTCTGGACCCAGGGTGAAGTCCTGTGGTCCTTGAAGAAGGAAGGGATTTCCAGCTCGGAATCCCACTCGTTGTCCGGGGGGACACCATACAAGCCAGAGCTCAGCTCATCGACGTGGAGGATGGCGCCTTTAGGTACCTGAATCCACATGCTTTGGTTGAGCAGGCTGACACGAGTTGCGGTGTCGTGTTGGTCATAGGTGAAGCGTAGCTGTGAGCACGGGGGTGTTTACGAGCCAGCGGTCGCCGATGATTTCTGCTCGGGTCTCTTCAACTTGAGGATGGGGCCTGGCTTCGGCCGGGCACCGGGTGTCCCTGCGGACATAGCTGCAACCCGCAGATTCCATCAGTGTTGTCTCTGAGGAAGGGTTTGCTCGGGCAGAGATAGTGAATGACTCTCAGTCAGGGTGCACATGTGCAGGTTCGGAGCCAGGTACAGTTGTGGGTCACTGTCGTGGTAGGCTACCACTGCTTGGGGTGCGGACTGTGATGTGCGTGTTACCTTTTCAAAATCTCTACATTGACAATGTCCTTGAGTCTGTAGATTCGGTTTGACTTATGATGGTAGGTTCAGGAGGGATCCTGACTTCTTTCTGTTCTGTTCGAGTCCGCAGCTGGGATGGCGCTGCCCAGGGAAGAGGCCAGATGAACTTGAGCGTGGTCGGCTGCGTGGTGACCGCGTAGGCCAGCACATTTCGGACCAGGCTCTAAGGGATGAGATAGGGTGGAGTTTCGTCCCATGGCCAGGCTGTCGACGGAGGAACTCACTTTCTCGCAGCATGTCTGTCATGAGGGCGGGAGACAGCTGCGTTTGGACCAAGTCAGTTTGGAAACATTTATGAGACGCTTCACAGCGGTCACAGTCTGGTCTAGGACGACGCTGTGGGTGTCTGAAAGATTTGCCCGACAGCAGTTCCCTTTAGGGTCTTTCCGAGGGCTTCCCCAGGGAGGCACTCTGCGCGGTGAGCTGTCCCCTTAGTCGTGGAAATTCTCTGTCCGACCCCGGCCACGCGCGTCCTCACGGTAGCCAGGTCTGACAGTAACATCCTGACGCTGGACATACCGATGTCTGAACAGGGTTCCCACCGCAGCTGCACAGCGCCGAGCAAAAAGCTCCCAGGAGCCGTTTGGCGGCGGTCTGATCCGCTTGCAATTCGCCGTGGCTACAGCTCATTTCTCCCAGTTGGCTCAGCATGTGTCCTACGGCCGGCCTGCGTGAGGACGGAATCCTCATCCCATCGGGCATCGGCCCAGCTGTACTGGGTTGCTGTTTCGGGAAGTGTGCCCGGTAGACATCCAGGGGCTCCCAGTCGCACGACACTTTCTGGGTGTGTGTCTCTGACAGTTGGTTATCAAGAGCCCTGGTTGCTCCCTCAGCACGATGCCTGACGCCGGGCCTGGTGAGATGATGTCGGGTGGCGGTTGCCCTCTGATTGCTTGAAGGCACAGGATGGTAAACCACAGCAGCATCCTAGTAGGAGTACAGAGGAGAGGTGGAGAGAGAGAGAGAGGGAGAGAGAGAGAAAGAGGCAGTGTGTCAGCGGGAGTTGTCCGTGGTTTTGCAGGAACGGTCTTCCGCTCCTGAGGATGGGAAACAGGTTAGTTTGCATTGGCCACTCCTCGCCTCTCCCTGCGAGCAGCCGAATGTCTTTTAATTTGGTTGCGGTGGACCCATTTGAGCACGGGGTCTTTCTGTCCCTGGCTCAGTTGGATTCGGTACGCTGACCGGTGAAAGTTTATCGACAATTTCATGGGGCCCTGTCCAGTGTGGCAGGAATTTCTTTGACAGCCGGTGGGAGGCTGTGCGTTGTGGCTGTGCAAAGCGGTAATACCAGACCCTGTCACCCACGGCCAGTTCCTGGTGTGAAGCTTTCCGGTCATAGTACGCTTTCTGACCCTGTGCGCTCTTTTGAAGCTGTTGTTGGGCGAAGGCAAAGGTCGATTTCAGATGCCGGTGCAGCTCTTCGAGGTACTGGTGAGTGGTGCAGGCTGTGATGAGACTGGAGTCTCCTGGCTGGTACAGCAGGTGCAGTGGCAGTGTCATCTGTCGTCCAGTCATTAGTTCGAAGGGGGACACTTGAGTTGAGTCTTGTGGAGTGGCTCTTAGGGCCATTAACACCAGCGGGAGTTTCACGTCCCAGTCTTTCTGGTTGGCAGCCACGTATTTTTTTAGCATACTGACCACAGTCCGGTTAGAACGTTCGACTTGGCCAGACGAGATTGGTTGATGGCTGATGTGCATTTGAACGTGGACACCCAGGAGTTTCCATATCTGCTGCATTATCTCAGCTGTGAAATGAGTACCTCTGTCTGAGTTGACACTCATTGGCAGTCCGAACCTGGAGAAGATGTGATTCATCAGGAGGTATGCCGTGGTCTGGGCGGTGTCGTTGGGTGCTGGGAGACACTCTACCCATTTTGTGAACTGGCACACGACTGTGAGAAAGTACTTGTTGCCTCTTGTTGATCGGGGTAGGGGCCCTACCCAGTCGATTTGGAGGTCTGACCACGGGAAGGTGATTCTTCTGTGTTGCAGCGGAGCTCTGTGGTTTGGATTTGCAGGTTGAAACTGGCAGCAAATCAGACACTCTTTGATGTACTCCGCCACGTGCTTTTGCATGCAGGGCCAATATGCCACCTGCTTTAGTGTCTTATAAGTGGCTCTGACGCCGTGATGTCCAGCGCATGGTGCGTCGTGGGCATACAAGAGCATCACCCCCTTAGGCATTGTGGCACCACAAGCCTTGGCGTTGTGGTGTCATCAGGTGCATACCACAAGATGTTGTCTATCACACGCAGCATGTGCTTGATGTCTTGCAGGCGTTTTAGACAGGGGTCGGCCGCTAGGTCAGACGGCGATAGTGGGTGGCTGGTGGGGTCTGAGAGGTGGTGCAGAAAAGTCTTTATTGACGTGTCAGAGTTTTCGCATGTCCGCTATATCGTTGTTTGAGATCTGCGGGAGTCAGGGCGAGAGACTCAGAGAGGTGGGCGGTGCGGCAGGGAAAGTTTCTTTTGCTGCGGGTTAGCACTGCCACATCAAAGGTAGGTGGTTGGGCTGGGGTGACCATGGAGTGCCGTGCAGTGCGCCAGCCTTGGCGAGGGCATCGGTTTGGTCATCGCAGGTCTTTGTCGAGGCCTGGTTGTTTGGAGTGCCCTTCACCTTCTCCAGTAGATCACATCATGTCGTGTTGTCTAGTCAGGTTGTCACATGCTTGAAACAAGTTTTGGTGTGTGACAGGCTTGCCGGTTGAGCTCTAAAGCCATTCTGTTTCCAGGCTGGAAGGTGGCATGTGAAACTCAATCTGCACATAGTTAGAGTCTGTGCAGATGAGGAGTTCTTTGATGTTATGGCCGAGGCTATTTGCAGAGTTACTGCAGACCGCTGCCATGTTTCAGCATATTGTGACTGACTGGGATCCCAGCTCCTGAAGTGTCGCCGCGCGGCAGGCAGGCCCATTTACCCAGTAGCACACCAGCACCTGCTCTACGAGAGCCCTCTGGTAAAACCCTGTAAGGCAGCATTTGTCAAACATAGGCCTGTCTGAAGTCTTAAACCTTGGCATGGCATTTCTCCTCAAGAGATCTGTGCCAGGTCTGTTGTTGTGGTCTCTTCCACATTGGCTGTGACAGGTGGGGCTGCTACCATGGAGCAAGTTTGGCAGGCCTGCCGAGGCCGTTGCCTAGGGCTGAGATCTTGTGGTTTCTGAGCGTATCTTGCTTCCACATTGCCGACCCTGCAGGGCCATTAACCACCTGGCCAGGCGGCAGCTGGTGGGCCACGGCCATCACGTGATGCGTTGGCTGGTGCAGGAACATGACGGGCCTGACCTGACAAGTCTCTCACTCGAGTAACCTCTTCGAGCTCTCAATGTAGCTTGGAGAACCTCTGGATGGGGCCCACACGGTGCAAAGCAGGGGTCTTCCTCACAGCCCTAGTAGAAGCCCAAGTCTCTGGTGGAAGAAGCGTTCTTGTTGGCGCAGAGCCGACCACTCTTTTGCTCCTTGATCATGTCGTCGGTACAGGCCAGCGCTGAGACAGTGTTCGGAGAATCCAGCTTCTAGGTAGAATTCTCTTTGTGGGTCTGGGGTATGCCAGGCATGGAGCTGTACATAGGTGACGCTTTAGCTGTTTATGGCGTTGTCTTGGATGGTTGTCCAGACAAATGGGCAGTCTTTTTCAGCAGGGTGGTCAAGGGCTTTGCAATGTCTGCATAGTTCTCGATGAATTGCCGTGAGTAATTGCACACCCCAGAAAACTTCGCAGTTTCTGAGACGTTGGTGGGGGGTTTGATGGTTTGAACGGCTTGTATGCGGCTTGTTTGTGGTTCGATGCCCTGTGACCCATCAGTAGTCCCACGCAGTTGACTTTGCGTTGCACCATTGCCCTTTATGGAGTGCAATCTTGGCACCTGCAGTTGTCAACTGGTTCAAAACATAGTCCTATTTCTTTTTTCAAGTGGCCGGCCACTGTAGTGAATTCCATCAACATCGTCGTCCACATAGATGAGGTTTCCTCCTCATACTTGCATTCGGGCGCGTAAAGCTTTGTTCAGGAAAGACGTTAAAACTCAGCAGGTGAGTTAGCATAGCCCGCAAATGGGCACCTTGTGAAGTGTAAAATTTGTCTGTTGCCGCAAGTGAAGCAGCTTGTGTTTGGTCCCGTCTGGAATGCACTGGGATGGTCCCAGAACCCTGAGGCTACGTTGAGCCGTAGAGAAGATGTTGGCTCCTGATTTGGGTGTTTTGCTCCAGCTGGGTCATGTGGCCATCGTGCACAAGTATGGCACCTGGTTGATCACGTTCGTAGTCGACTCGTCGTGGTTCGCTACTCTGCCCGTCTGGCTTCACAACCGGCCAGTATGGGGAGCAGAGCAGAGTGCCTGTTTGCACCGACGAATAGACACCCTTTTCAGGCATGGAGCTACAACTGACCTCTGCACCGGTTTCTGTGCTATGCCGATTCGCATCCTTGTATTGTTTTACACAGGTAGTGCGCGTGAGGGGTGCTGCTGGGGAGGCCGCACGGTGTGAGGTTGGGTGAGACCACAGTCTGAAAGAGTCTTCTGGCAAATGACGCTTTGAATTCGAAAAGGACGCGTTCTCTGAAGTTTTTGTTCGGTTCTTACATCCGTCCTGGATTGCATCAGCGCCCGTTAGGGATTTGTTGAACTGTACATTCAAAACCGGGTAGGGCTCTCCTGTGTGGTGAGTCACCTGCGGAGTTGACACGCGTAGGTGCAGAGGCTCTGATCGAGTCTCGCTGGGAGGCTGTTCGGAGACCGTGTAGACGCGAGGTGTCGGTTTTTCCATCAGTTCACTTCTGCATACTTGATCTTTGTCCATTGGCAGAACAGAGGCGATGGGAGATAATTTTCCCAAGGGTGGCTGTGTGCAGTGCATCGCCTGTGCACTCTTCAGGGTAGCATTCTCGCTTGGAATGGGACCCAGGTGACGTAAAGTCTAATTCAGAAGTCAGGAAGACCATGGCTCACTGCAGCCATCCCAAGCCGGAAGGCTTTTGGGATTTGTGATGTCCCCTGCGGTGCAGTTGTTGAAAGGGATGTAGACTGGCATGTGCATGTCACTCTCAGTTAGAGGCGTGGCTCCCAGTGTTAGGCCAAGTTCAATGCCTTTTGGGTGACTGTCTGGAAGAAACCTATGTGTGGTTGAAGGTCTCTACTGCACATTCGCATGTCTCAGTTCGAACAGCGACCCCTTCTGGGTGTAAGCAGGAAGACTCACAGTTTCTGTCCGCTGATCAAGGTACAGACCTCTTGGGATTGTTTGTCCTGACACACGAGATTGTCGATGTGTGTGGGAACAACAGCTGGCTGTACAGTCAATGGGGGCCCACAATACTTCGTCTGACAATGTCCACATGTGCTTGGAGGGCGAATCAGGGCTGCCTGCTCCAATGTAGACATTGTGAGGTGGGTCTGGGAGGACCAGGAAGTAATGGGTAAGGCACCTGTTGTTCCAGTTCAAGTTCAAAGCACAGATGCCCTTTGCAGTCACCAGGTTTGATGGACATGGATTCAAAGGGAAGCGTGTGCGCTTGTTGCATAAGGAAGGTCAGGTGTGACCTCAATTAGTTTGTCAAAGAGTGCCAGGCTGATGGGCAGAGTTGTGTGCCCATAGTGCGAGCACAATGTCTGTTGTGGGTTGGCCGTTCAGCTGCAGGTCGGTGTTGACCCTGGGGCAGAAAGGCTTGAAGTCTTTTGTGAGTTGGAAGTGCAGAGGATGAACTGACTCTTGCTCCAGGTTGGGTGTGTGTCACACTGGCTGTCGGTAAAAGTTCCCGTGACCTTGGTGACCTGGGCAGTCTGGCTCAGTTGACCTGGGTGGCTGACAGGGAGGGTTCTGCACTTGAGCCCAAATTTTCAGTTGTCTGAAGTCCATTCAGGGCTCGAAGCGGTCTAGCAGGTCTTTGCCGATGAGGAGAGGGTATGTGTCCATAGGTGAAATGTACACAGGGTGGATTGAACTCATGGGACCAATGGTCAGATGGATGGGAGCTATTTGTCTCAGCCGGATGTCAGGTGTGGCTGTAACAGTCTTGCACCTCAAAAACACAGTTCCTGAGGTTTAAAGTTCATGTTTTGCCTGTTAGCTTCTCAATCTCAGTATGTCGAAGAGTTTGGCTGATATCAGAGTGAGGTGCGATCCAGTGTCGACTGCAGTGCTTCGAGCCTCGCTTCGTTTTCCAGCGTGATGGAGGAGATAGAGCTTGCCGTGCTGAGTCCCTTT
>JAQIUQ010000865.1:0-30477 GCA_030378365.1 Hybognathus amarus | reverse complement strand
GATTCAATTGTGAAAATAGTACCGAAGCCAATAATCAATTAAAACAAACTATTAAAAACGAGAAGAAATTATCAAGCTATGAAATACATTTCCAAAAACATACTGCAATGATAAACGCAAAACAACATAATTTACCAATAAAGCTATTTATCTGCAGTATATTAATCTTTATAAAACGGTTTAAGTTCCCAGTCATTCTGATTTATTTGCTGTCGGGTTTATTCACGAATAAAACCATAGAATAAAAGCCAGGATAATTGCTCTTCAATGGCAAAGCGCAGTAACTACACATTTGGTCAAAATTGAGTTAACGACTTGTAATGGGCTCTATGACTGCACTGTGTTCTGTCTTTGTTAAAAAATATCTGGGTTCAAGTATGTCCCGTCTTAGAGACTGCATACCAGACATAATCTACCCAGTAAGGCATGTTTGGCTGGCTGGTATTAAAACTTTAGAGGCCTTTTTCTCCGTCTTCTTTGTTTGTCGTAGCCTAGTGTCATGCACTTCGCCTTTGTGGACTGACACCGCGCCCCTAGCAACCACTCTTAGCAACGCAAACATAGCTTCTCATTAATATTGTTAATTTATTATATTATTTTATATTATTATTGTGAGAGAGTATTTACAGTAGATATAGCATCTTCCTTCAAGTCAGTCCTATATTCGTAATAAAAATCTGCTTGAATGTCTTGACATTTTAACAGTTAACGTTAGGGGGTTTAGCTCTGACACGCTAGTCATTTGCGTCTTGCTTCTCCGTGCTCAAAAAAGTCTTCACTACTGACCGATGTCTCATAAAGACAGTATTTGCCTCAATCTAATGGTGAAATAATGTAAATATAGTTTTGCCTACCTTTGATGCATCGAGATGCTGAAGTCACTCACTCCTCTTCTCTTCTCTTTAAAAAAAAAAAAACAAGAAACTTACCACTCTGTCGTGTGAAATCCCTGCTTGGAAAGTCTGTAGTTGCTTGAAATCCGTTCAGCAGAGTCCTCTTGTTCGTTAACATTGGCCGTTTCCACCGTCGAGCCGAACGGAGCGGGAAATGTTACGGTTTCCGTGTGTCAGAGTCGCGGGAGATCCTTGGAATGTTTATACAAACAATTCAGTCGCCTTGGTAACGCGACATTTACTCTTGTTATGAGACGTAAATAGTGACGTGTTATGGAGAATGGTCAGCTATTGCTTTTAATTTTATTACTAATTTGTTTGTTTACTTCGCTACAGTTACACTGGTAGACAGGCAACAGACACGTGACATTTGAGTAGAGATCGCGGTTATGAAGGAGCATCCCGAACACGTGCTAAGGGCTGCCAATCAACGCACACTGGGCCAGCTGACCAATCACAACACATTTTCTATTTCGGAAGGAGGGGCTTCATGGAAAACGACGCAATCATCCTTATTTTATTATTATTATTTATTATTATTATTATTATTTAGGTGTATTGCTCAACCAGAATGGGGATAGAGGAGCTGTAATAATACACAATATGTGAAAACATAATGCATTTTGTGAACAATCAGGCATGAAAACGTATTCTAGTACACCTTGCCTAAACTTGTAGACTAAATTCAGATGCTATTTATTTTTTTTAGATATAATAATTTCAAAACAAAATCAAGATTTCGTAAAAGGCCCTTTTTAATAGATGACCTACAGTGATCTGCTTCCACCTACTGGCGGTTTTAGTTTCATTTAATATGTTCCATAATTTTATTTATTCAAATATTAAAAGTATAAGCTATTAATCTAATAAATTATTTATACCAATATTATTATTTATTATATATGATTATTATTTATAGAATGTATAAAATGTAATCAGTGACAGAGATTTAAAAAAAAAATCTTACTCCAGTACCATTAGCTTTATGTTATTTATGTTATGACATACCCTATATTCTGTGGAGAAATGTTTTTGTCCATCATGCTTGCTGTACAGACATGTTCTCAAATTCAGAAAAATGTAGGGCCTAAAGACTAAGTAAGTAAAATAATCAGGTCGTGGTGTAATTGAACAAAATACGAACACTGATATTTTCTGTTCTATGATTCCTGAAATCTCTTTGAAATCCCAAAATGTCATTTTTAATATTTTTGGATAAAATTAAGAGAAGGAAAAAAAAGATTTCAAGATTTTTTCAGATTTTTAGTATTTTTCAATTGTTTATTATGGATGTAAAAAAACTGTTCAAGTAATACAATGTATACAGTACCGTCAAGTTTGGAAACATTAAGGTTTTATAATGTTTTTGAAATTAGTCTCTTAATCTCCCCAAAGCTGCACAAAAGTACACACAGTAATAAACATTTGAAAACATTATTTATTGAAGTAAAGTAAAACGCTATTTTCAACATAATTACTCCAGTGTCACGTGACATGATCCATCAGAAATCATTATAATATGCTGATCTGATGCTGAAGAAACATTTCTTATTATAATTAAACACAGTTGTGCTGGTTTATATTTTTGTGGAAACTGTGATTTTTTCAGGAATATTTGATTAACATAAAGTTCAAAAGAACAGCATGTATTATAAATATACATTTTTTAAATATTTATTAAATTCATAAATGTCTGTACTGTCATTATCAATTTAATGTGCCTTTGCAAAATAAAAGATTTTTTTTATCTTACTTATTCCAAACTTCTAAATGGCAGTGTATCATGATTTCTAATAAATAATAATAATAATAATAAAATAAGCAGCTATATACAGGCTTTTTCAACACTGCCTTTATGTATTTTAATCAGATGAGAAATGACGTTTAAGTTAATTTACGTTTTACCCAGATAAGTGCTCTCTCAAAATACTTTTTTTAAGATTTCAAATGAAAATGTATTTTGAATCTTATGAGTTCTCCAAAAACTTTTTTTTTATGCAGAAACAACAAATACAAATCGAGACATTAATACACAATACAACAAAAACAGAGGGTTACATTCCATAAATTTAAATAACATTAAACAAGCTTAAATGATCGACAATATTGCAGAGTCTTACATGCAGTAGAGTTTTTAGAGTTCTTCAATGAATTTAAATACATATCAATATTTTTCTTAAAAATAAAAAAAGGAGTTTTCTTTAAAAATTTACACTTGTGAATATAAAATTTGGCAAGAAAAAGTAGAAAATTAAGGACAAATTTAGAATGAAAGGGGTCTAATTTCATAGTCACCAAATTTTTTTTTTTTTTCTGGTTTACACAGAAGTCTAAAGAAAGATACCTTTTAATAAAATTTGAAAAATCAATCCAAAAGATTTTGCAATACATACATTCCCAAAACAAATGAATAATCGTTTCATCAAACTGATGACAAAAGGAGCACAAGGGGGAAATACTATTATTAAATTGAGCAAATTTGTAATTAACTGGGTAGCAATTGTGAATAATTTTGATTGAGACTTCAAGCACTTAATTAGTTAAGAAAATGTTTTCCCGAAGGAGCCAGAAAGCCTCCCACCCTATATCATCAGATGTATTATTCCAAAAACACACAGGCAGGTAAAGAAATCTGATTTCTGATAAGAATTGAGTGAATTTTCTTATTTGACAATCTACTAAACAGACATTGGTCAACAAAAAGATGAGCGTTGTCAAAAATAGGTGAAGTTAAAGGTCCTTTAAGGCCAGAATTGACCAAAGGTTTCACACAATCAGGAATTGCACCAAAAACAATGGCATATTCTCTTGGGGGGACTGGAAAAGAGAATTTTTGCATAAAATGTTCATAAGAGAGCAAAACACCCCTTTCATCCAAAAGTTGACTCACTAAAAGTATGTTTTTATCGAACCAATTATTAAAGAAAAGAGATTTATTTTTATATTTGATATTTTGGTTATTCCAAATAAAATAGCTATGTGGAGAAAAACTATAATGATATATTAGGGACCCGCATATTAAAGCCTGTTTATGAAAACTAGAAAGAGTTAAAGGTATTTTTAAAATGTCATAGTTGCAGCGCAACAGAAAATGCAAACCCCCAGAAGTTGACGTCATTGTACAGAGCCCCTCCCCTTTCCGCCATGTTGGTTGGATTCCCACGGCAAAACCGTATTGTTTACGTGTGTTTTTAGCTTTCATTTTTCTCGTATTCGTAGATCCGTCTCTGTCCTGCCAAAATAGTAAATGCGCGAAAATAATAAATGCGCAAAAATTAAAGAGCTCTGGAATGTTAAGTC
The DNA here is from genome assembly GCA_030378365.1 of Hybognathus amarus. Taxonomy (NCBI): domain Eukaryota; kingdom Metazoa; phylum Chordata; class Actinopteri; order Cypriniformes; family Leuciscidae; genus Hybognathus; species Hybognathus amarus. Next base: position 26,284 of record JAQIUQ010000865.1, on the reverse strand, counting down.
GCGTCTCTGTGGGGTTCTAACATACGGTTCTAAAGGCGTTGCCGCTGGTAACCGATAGCAGAGAATGTCTAATTGAAGAGAATTGACCTTATGCACAGCTGCACTACTTCCTGAACTTCAGCCAGCTCCTTGTTTCCTGTCTGCCATTATTGGCAGAACTTGATAAATTCAGGTGTGTCTGATTATTGTTGCCGTGACTACTGAGGTCAGGCACACCTGGATTAACCAATTTGTCCAATAATGACAGACAGGAAACAAGGAGCTGGCTGAAGTTCAGGAAGTAGTGCAGCTGTGCATAAAGCCAATTGGTTACTGGTTACTTCCGGGTTCTGGACTGGCTGCAGTAACACGTCTCTGTCCATGCGGGGGCGCTCGCGGTCGAGTGCAGAATGAATGGGAGTCAATGGGGTTTCACCCCAGAAAGCCACTTTTCTCAGGATGTAATTTTTTGTCAAGTAATTTGAAAGTTGCATTCAAAAGGGAGGACTAAGATAATACACTCAGCTGAAAATTGCATTTTTAAGTTCACTTATCGTTTAAAAATGTGATGACGTCACACAATAGCAGAATGCTCAGCGTGCTCCGGCCAACAACGGCCTAACCTGTAAGAAATCAAAAGGACATAAGTACTCGTTCATTCGACTTTTGGCCTATAATCTATATCTGAACTTGCGGAATCAACAATAAAATCTATGTTAATTTAACGACAAGCAGGTGAAAGAGACACATTTAGCCGTTTAGCCCCATAGACTCCCATTCATTCTGCTCTCGCCCGCGATCACCTCCAGTGGAATTCTAATGGAACTGCAACCAAGATGATACACAATAGGGCTAATAGGAAGTGCCAAGACTCTCAGTTAGACAGGCTCTGCCGATAGCGTCTCCAACCATCATGGCCGACCGACTCAGACCCCGCCAAAATCGGCACGTGACTCCTCATTCTCAATTAGGACAATGGCTGTGTTTAAGGAGTAAGGCACTTGGACTGAAAGACTAAAAGAACTTCATCTGGATTGAAGGAATCAGACTAAAGGAGAATTCTTGTTAACCCTAAAACCGTATTCTGGACAAATGTGGGAAAAATAGTTTTGATTTATTTAAATAAATAAAAATACTTTCCTTGATGTGAACGGTACAAGACTTGACTACTTTTCCTAAGTTTGCCTCCTGAACACACAATTTTTTTTTAACTTTTTTTGAAATTTTTCTACAATGTTAAGTGGGTGGAAACTGGGAAATAAAAAACTCCTTAATCTTGTATTAGGGTCAAAAATGGGCACTCATAGAAATGAATGGGGAAAACTGTAATTTAGAGCAGTGTTTCTCAACCAGCAGGTCGTTGTTCGTGAGCATCACAGTCCCGCCCACAGCCGGTGCCGGAAGTAAAAATTCAATACAATTTCTCCATTGACATTTGAGATATAAGCCATAAAAATGTAACCATACATGGTAGACTTTAAACCAGCTACGGCTGAACTAAGCGATTGTATATGCTCATATAAACGCCAAAAGTTCATGGGGCACTAACCTTGTTTTAAGATAAATGCCTTTTATTCGCGATGTATTGGATGAGTACTTCATTACCCACAATCCTGAACAATCCCACAATCCAACAGTGATGCATCTGATTGGTGGAAGTCGTGTCACTTGTCTGAAACCCCGCGAAGGTACTTTTTTTTCTTTTTTCTTTTTTATTCAACAATCTTACAACAATCAACAATCCTCTTCCATTATATATATAAAAAATACAATGTGCAGTTTCCAATATTGCAGGTGTTTTAACATAAAACATAAACAAGACTTACATCACATTTTGCCAGGGGTAGTACAGATTTACAGAAATATATCAAATTGTTTACACACATTCACAGTTTTTGTTGCCTTTGATTAACCCTCTGATGGTCTTCAAAAAAAGTAATAATTCTGGTCTTCGGGGTCTACTGGACCCCAGACAATAACATTTAATTTTGTAACAGAATAGTATTTTTTTTAACAAATATAATTTTACTCTGTTTATTAATGTTTTTACTCAACATTTGTGTAGTTTTTGGAGGATTTTTTTATTTTTTTTTTATTTCTATAAATAAATAAATAAATATTTAAATAGGATATTAACAAAACAAAACAAAAAAATGTGTTAAATGTGTTATGTTAAATAAACTTTATAAAAGACCCAGATTTATAACTTTTATTCCTGGGGATACCATGGATAATTTTACAAGGTTGAATGTAAGATTTTTGCCAAATTTTTGGAAAATACAGGTTAAAATTTGTAATAAGTCACTTTATCCACTAGATGGCTATAGAGCTCCACTAGGCCTATAAACTATTTGAATTACTGAAAGATATAGTTTCTAAAGTTGGATTCATATCTAAATATTATAAAATCACAATTATAACAAAAATAAAATACTTTTTGTCAAAGTTTAGCATTTGTTTTTGTACTGAAAAAACAACAGTTTTTCAATAATTACATTATGATTAGAATCAAACCTGAACATGTTACAAAGAGAAATGTTGGAGTTTTAAGATTTGATCATTTATTTCAACTGAACAGCTATAACAAATTAGCAAATAAAGCAGTAAAAATAAAATATTTGTAAAAAAAAAAAGTAAATTGGGAAGAAAATCGAACAACTAACAATAATTTGGAACAATAGCAGTTGGTCTCATCTCTTTTATCTTTTTTATAGCCTTACAAATGTATTCCTGTGTGTGTGTGTGTGTGTGTGTGTGTGTGTGTGTGTGTGTGTGTGTGTGTGTGTGTGTGTGTGTGTGTGTGTGTGTGTGTGTGTGTGTGTGTGTGTGCGCACATTTTCAATGTGTCTCAGTGTTACCAATTTATTTTTGCGGTGGTTCTGCATTTTAGAGTATTTTATTTTACAAATGATAAGAGAACAGTTTTTATAGTCTGTATGTATTCCTGTATATTGTATTCCTCTATATGTGTGTGTTTGTGTGTGTGTGCATGTGTGTGAGCATGATAATTTTGAATTGTGGATGTTTTTTGCATTGTTGGAAGTGTGCCACTTCATTTCTGTCATTTCTGTCTGTGTTCTGCGTTATTTCTGATTTTGATGATGAATTTTGTCTATTTTGAGTCCAATGATAAATAAATATTTATTTATTAATTTATAGATATTTAAATAATATCATAAATCCTCCAAAAACTGCACAAATGTTGAGACAAAACATTAATAAATGGTAAAATAATATTTGTATATAAAAAAAACCTATTGTTCTGTTACAAAATTAAATGTTATTTTTTGTGGTTCAATGGACCCTGAAGACCACGAGTGTGACTATTTTGTCACGCCTACATAAAAACAGATAGAATTCCATTTTAATTTTTTTTGTAGATCTAGACAGTGTTGAGAGCTGTAGGAAGTTTCATACCATTTGGAAAAAGAGAACTTTTTTTTTTAAATTCAAGCAAAAGTAGTTTGCGGTCCAGCAGACCCCGAAGACCATCAGAGGGAGTAGTTCACTTAAAAAAAAAAAAAAAAACAAACAAAAAAAACTTTTAATTAAAAAAAAAAACTTAAAACTGATAATTTACTCACCCCCATGTCATCCAAGATGTCCATGTCTTTCTTTCTTCAGTCGAAAAGAAATTAAGGTTTTTGATGAAAACATTCCAGGATTTTCTCCATATAATGGACTTCAATGGGAACCAAACGGTTCAAGGTCCAAAACACAGTTTCAGTGCAAACTGTTCAAAGGGTTTAAACACCAGACGATGAATAAGGGTCTTATCAAGTGAAACGATCGCTCATTTAATAAATAAATAACAAAGTTTAAGTTTTATAAGCACAAATGCTCGCCTTGCTCTGTTCTGAACAATGTTTCTATGTGCAGTTTGTCAACATATAACATTAGACGTCGTCTTTTTGTCTAATTACTACCTAACATTAGTCGTTCGCGGTCAAAACACTGGTGTAAACAGTTTAATGTCGCGATATTCACTTACTGTTTATGGATAGAGCCTGAGCCAACCAACCCCGTGATGTCACATGTTAGAATACTCCAAAATGGCGGCGCCCTGGTGGCGAAAGATATAAAGTTTTTTCTTTTTTTCTTTTAAATGTTTACATTTATCATGTTTCTTATTTAATTGTTGATTATATTGGAAATCCGCGGCAAAAATAAACCAGCCGTATTTCTAAGTCGGTCGCAAAATGACCACCAGGTGGTGCAAAGGGACATTTAGCGAAAGAAAAACGTAATTATATAAAAGTAGCCTACATTTTAAATAGAAAATTGCTTTAAATATAATCTAAACTTTTATAGCAGAACATTTTATTAATCAAAAGTTAAAATAGGCCTATCTTGCAGTCAGTGAAAATAAATTGGGTGCTTTCAATGCTATTGAGGAATGAGAAGACTGAATCAATCTTTTTGGTTTAGTTTCATTTTGAATTGTTCTGTTTACAAGTTGACATTTCAATATAGGCCTAGATAAACGTTTCAGGTCTGTGGAGTAGGATATACTTAGGCTATACGCTGAGTTTATATTTATGACACGGCGCCTGCATGTCGTGATTATCTATAATTGTATGCTTTTACTTCTTATGTATCAAATCCAGGCAATTGGTTGATGAAACATTGATTAAAATCAAGATAAAATCGAAAGGAAAACGAAATTCACTTTAAATAAAGGCTTTGCTTTTCTGTTTGAGGTCTGTGGAAGTTTTAAATCCGTCTTTTAGTGCCGCTTCAGAGCGCTCACGTCCGAATAACGGAGAACTGTCACGTCTGTAACATTGTTTTTTCCTCATAAATGCGAACACTAAAAATAAAATAAAATGAATATTTTATGTTCAGCTCAAATAAAATCATCTTTTAAAACTGTAAAAAGGTGTATTTTTTCATGTAAAGTAGGCTTACACTCACAATAGGCTAACGACAAAACGTTTTCTCGCTCGTTTGAGTGAACAGTCAGTGGAGAAAGTTTGGGCGTTTCACCGTGAGTTAAGACTTGGCCGAGTGGTAGAACTCATGGTTAGTACATTACAGTGACATGGGTTTGAAGCCCGATCAAACATGGTCTATTGTAGTTACATTTTATATTTAGGTATTAATGCAGAAAGATTTGTCTAGTTCTAAAACTCTGTTACACCATTTAGTTTTTTTGCTTATATTTATAAAAAAAAATGACCATGCATTTCCATTTTACACTAAGGAAGGAACAAATAGTATCCAACAGATTGACTTCTTATAAAATAAATATATATATATATATATATATATATATATATATATATATATATATATATATATATATATATATATATATATATATATATATATATATATATATATATATATATTCTTAAACCAGATTTTATTCTGGCATGTTGAATTATTCATATAACAAAAAGTTTTTATAATTGTCCGGACCTCTGGAAGAAAATATAGAGATCAGACCTCTTGGAACTTTAATTGAATACATAGCGTTGGTATAGCATACTGAATTTACAGCCCCACAAATTTATTAGGGCCTACTGAAAAGAATGTATCGAATCGCAATTTCGCAAAGTAGCCTATAGTCTAATGTTAAGAATTCAATTCAATCAACTTTATTAATCCCACAAGGTCAATTCGTTTTAGCAGAATGTAAGCCCTGTCTGTGTGTGTGTGTGTGTGTGTGTGTTATGTTTATCCGTTGTGTGTGTGCGTCACACGTTAAATGTTTTAGAATGTAACACAACATTCAAATGCAAATATGCGCCATCCCCCACTTGAAACGGCCGTGTGTCCACAGTCCACCAAAGCGTTTTTCCACACGTCACGAGCGTACTCAAAGCAGCTCCTGAGATTAGGCTGGCGTTTTTAGTATGTCGTTTTTTCTTCAAATAATTCAAGAACAATATAGCCTATGGTTTATTTTTGTAAAACTTTAAAACTGGCCTTAATTACTTTTCTTGACGATTCCTCTGGTAGCTTTTGTTTAAAGGCCAGGCATGTGATTGGCCAAGGACAAAAAAGCAGGAAAATATACCGAGCCGCTTCTCCGGATGTCCGCGGGTGTTCCCCGGGTGTTCGCGCTCAGAACAGCGCATCAGCAGTGAATGACGTTTAACCGGCAAGGCTTTAAAGCACATGCAAATAATGAACTTTTGTGAACTCACTGAACTGATTTGGCCGTTCCTCTGCGTTAATATTTTATGTGAGTATTTGTCGCGTTGTACACTAATGCTGTTGAGACGGAGGCGTCAGAACTCCAACTAATAGAATGCACGATATGCAGTCAGCAGCTTGCTTGGAGCAAGGATCATAGCGCAAATTTGAACTATATCGATATATCGCCCAGCCCTACTGGGGACCTAACGGTGATGTTCTTGTAAACTGACAACGATAACACAGTAGCGCGAGAGCGACTGAGGTACGAAATTGAGCAGGTGAACAAGCTGAACGCAAGCACGTCCTTGTTGATACTTGGAAAGGAAGGAAGAATCTGTACGCACGTCAGCCAGTTATGTCCTTATATCATCTCCTTTTCACTCCGGCAGCCAACCCAGCCGACACCCGTCCCCCTCCCCCTTTTATTTTTTTTACAGATCTGCATGATTCACGTAGGAACTGGTTACCGGATGCGCTCGGGAAGAAATATCTGTAAAAAAATACTCTAGATAAATAAGACATTGATGTCTAACATGCCAGATGGTAACTAAATAACGTTAACGGGTTATTTTACATTTAGCAAAACATAATTTTCGGGTTTTACCACTTTAGTGTCAGAATATCCACGAAAAAATCCAACTTTAAAACAAACAAAAGAACGCAACCTTAGACAAAAAACAAAGACAAATACCCCACGGAAAAAAAATCCTTCAAATTTGCATGGTAGCCTACATTGTACCGTATTACTTTAAGTAATCTACAGTGTATTAAAATATCAGAAACATAAATATTTTTGACATAAATGGAAGATTTGAAATGGGTCTGTAATTTGCTAAGTTATTTGAATCTAATTGCGGTTTCTTAATGAGAGGTTTTATTACTGCCAGCTTGAATATTTTTGGAACATGACCTAAAGATAAAGACGAGTTAATAATATTGAGGAGAGGCTCTTCCACTACAGGTAACACTTCTTTCAGTAGTTTAGTGGGTATTGGATCTAATAAACATGTTGTTTGTTTAGATGCAATGATAAGTTTATTTAGCTCTTCCTGTCCTATCGTTGTAAAGCGGTGTAGTTGTTCTAGAGGAGCCATAATTGAGGTTGAATCATAAGACACCATAGAGGATTGTACATTTATAATTGTGTTTTGGATGCTTTCTATTTTCTCATTGAAGTAATTCATAAAATCATTACTACTAAACTTAGACCCCGAAGCCATTTGTTTTGACAATAATGGCTGGCTGATGATGTTATTGGCTGGCTAGCCGGCTCAGCCAAAACCTAAATGGCTGCTGCAGCCGCCAAACTTTTCATAGCTGCAAACGGCTGAAGCTGCCACTTCATGTCTACAGATGTCTATGTTATACTGATTTACTAGATCTCAATATTTTCAAGCAATGCATGGCTTACACTATATTTTTACAAAATGCAATACAATGTAATAAAGAAATGCAATACAATTACTTATAAGAACGGTTGCACAAAACACCTAAAGTGAAGATTTAGAACTAGCCTATTTGAGCTTTTTGGTAATATTAGCTATAGTGCTAGGCGGATTCAATAGCCACTGTAACGTTAGTGAATAATGTCCCTGCTGCTGTGTAAGAATGCACACTTGTCAAACTTCACAGAGTAACATTATGCATATATTTATGACATGTACAGTAATTCGCTGTTCAACTTTATAGTTGAGCCGAGACACTACGGATAAATAGGGTAAGATTTTTAACTAGCAGATATCACCATGAAACTTTCCCAGTTGATTACTTACATTAAGATGAGAAAAAGAAAATGTATCACAAGTTTTCTTTAATTTTATGTTGAAATATGCAAATTAGGCAATATATAATTTAATATGTGCCAATTTGCATATACTTGATCGTTTAGGTCCATTTATTGGTACCAGTGATAATCAATTCGGCTTTAAATCTAAATTGGGTACTGATATGTGTATCTATGCTTTGAAGGAGGCAACACAGGGGTACATAAGGCAGAACTCATCAATGATTATTGGGTTTATTGATGCTTCAAAAGCCTTCGACAGAGTCAATCATTACAAGCTATTTGAAAAACTGAGCCAAAGGGGTGCCCCTGAGGGCATTATAAGAATCCTGGCTTTTTGGTATGCCAACCAGAGTATGCAGGCAAAATGGGGTAATACTGTATCTGCCTCATTTGGGGTGAGTAATGGGGTACGTCAGGGGGGACTACTTTCACCAGCTCTCTTCAACCTCTACATGGATGAGCTATCCAACCAATTATCAAGATGCAAAACGGGTTGTATAATTGGTAACACCTTGGTTAATCATTTTATGTATGCTGATGATTTGGCCATTTTTTCTCCCAGCAGTGCTGGCTTTCAGCAGTTACTGAATATCTGCTCTGAATATGGGGTGAAATTTGATGTGCTGTATAATGCTAAAAAGAGTGCTGTGTTGATATGTAGGACAAAAGAGGATAAAGATCTTTGTTTTCCAGACTTCTATCTGTCAGGACAAGTGATGAGTGTTTGTAATAAAATTAAATACCTGGGTCATTACATTACCGATCAGTTGTCTGATGATGAGGATTTGTACCGGCAGCGTCGCATATTGTATGCCCAAGCTAACATGCTGGTTAGAAGATTCCACAGGTGCACGGATGACGTCAAAATTGGCCTGTTCAAAGCATATTGCACTCCTTTGTATACTGCTCCTTTATGGACTAAGTTTAAAAAGGCTAGTATGCAGAAGCTTAAGGTTGCTTATAATGACTGTATGAGGTCACTGCTCAACAAACCTAGGTGCTCTAGTGCAAGTGACCTGTTTTGTAATGCAGGGGTCAGCACTTTTCAGGCGTTACTGAGGAGACTCACCTACAAATTCATCTGTCGTCTAAATGACTCCAAAAACAGCATTGTGATGCTGCTAGTGAAACCTAGACTTAGTGCCATAAGATACCAATCATCAATTTGGAAATGCTGGTATAAGTGTCTCTTATAGAAATGTTGTATTTTTTTAGCTTTTTTATAATCTTTTTTAATCTTTGTTTTTTTTTTTTTGTTTTTTTTTTGTGTCTTTGTATGTTTCTGATTTATGTATTGTTGCATGTATTGTCTTTGTCTACTGAATGGACCAAGTGTCTGTAATAAAAAGGTTGATGATGATTATGGTCACAGAGACAAATGAGGCTGTTACATAATCTGACAACTCGATAGCAACGAGGACTGGATAGATCTCAACCTGGTTTATCTTTTCCCCAATTCAGTGCTTTATGCTCAGTCACGCAGCCGCTCTTCTGACACCCAGTCCGGCTGAGGAACGGGATCCAGCAGGACAGTGACGTCAATGCATACCTTCTGTAGGGCGTCACTTTACGTTCGAAAATCGATTGCACTATCGATCGGACCAACCAACAAGAAGTTTTGAAAAACAAAAATACCAAAACTTTTTTGTGCAAAAATGTATTTTAGGTGGACAGATTAATACACAGTATATGTAGGATGTTAGAAAAAAAATGTTAAAAATTAATGTATATTAATTTTTCATATTCAATGCAAGTGAACAAGCGCGCCGTTATTTGTTGCGTAGTGACGTGTGTTCAAGTTAGGGGTGGAACGGTACACTTATTCGTATTGAACCGAAACAGTAGCGGCGTCACGGTTCGTTGCATGAATTTACACGGAGAATACACAAAAAAAATAAATAAAACTCGTGTGCATACTAATTAATGTAATGCGGAACTACTGTTAGATACGCGGGTTCTTTAGGGACACATAATCTGTGTCATCGGCTAGCTTTGAACGCGCGTTCACTTCAAACGTTGGCTTTATACACGCATCCTCGCTTTGGACTAGCATCGAACTAGACGCGATAGTCGCGAATTTGGCACTCTATTCACGTTTGGTGTGACCGCATAATGAACAGGCTGCAATGTCAAGATTGCAATGCTGGAGTGTGTGTGTGTGTAATAAAATAATTTTTTATTAATTCAGGTACAATTACCAAACATATCGCAAGGCCTTTATTAATAAAACTTATTTAAAAAATACAATGCCATCTGTTCTGTAGTTTTGTTTTGCTTTTCCCTCCATTGTACTGAAATCGTACCGAACCGTGAAGTCTGAACCGAGGTATGAACCGAACCGTGACTTCTGTGTATCGTTCGACCCCTAGTTCAAGTAAGCCAGAAATGCACAGATTCTGCAATACACTGTATTTAATATATCATGAGGACTCACGAATTGCGCTAAATCCGCACAGATTTAGCTTACACGAACTTCCACAGCAAAGAAAGTGAGTAAACATAGAAACATGTCAAATTAGCTCATGATTTGACTGCGTTTCCCACCAAAGTTCACGTTTACCCGCATTTGGCGGGTTGGAGGGAGTTATTTTCAAATCCCTGAATGTTGCGCTCCTGTTTGTCATTGTGACGAAACTTCACGCCAATAAATCATCAGAAATACTGCTGACTTGTGCGCGTCTCTTTACACTTGTCCTAATGCCTGTTAGGTGTCCGTGGATTTGCCTGTATTTAGTGTTAAAAATGGAAACGTCTTTAGACATGGAAAATCGATTTTACAATTGACTTAAAAAACAAACAGGATTTGTTCTATTGGCTATTATTTGAACAGGAAGTGACAGCCCTAATCCTCCGTTTCTTCATGTTTAATAAAACTTTTTTTTCCATCTTGAAGACGTTGAGTTTTTGAGAATCCATGTTATACATTAAATTGCATTCGCATCCATGATTTGGGGTGAAAAACCCCTCTGCCATACAAACAAAAGCCCTTACCACATTTTTGGGATCTGCATTGAGTCCTCCACCTCCATTCGCGTGCCAGCACCGTCTCTCTGGAAGATGTAAATGCTGGAACAGACCAACTCACATATTAACACTTTCCCCCAGCATTTTTGTTATTGTGATGAAACATGCATCAATTTCATGAAAAATCAAGCACAATGTCTTATTTTATACACTATTTTAATAAAGACTTACTTTGACTGCTTCTGATCTGTCGGCTGTTCTGACCTCGGCTGTTGGTCCATGTTGATGACGCACTTCGTTGACTCGACAGCTGAAAGAAAGTGAAGAAATATGATATTTTCAAATATGATATGAAAATAAATGGGAATCAATAAGATTGAAGAGACAAAAATGCCGGTTTAACGGGTTTCAATGGGGACATTTTTGTCCCTAGTGTAACTATTTTTTTATCTAACAAACAAAATGAACGAATTGAATCGGAAAAAGATTTGTTCATTTTGATGAACGAGTTCGAAACAGGAGAGTCATGAACGTACATCACAGAACAGAGCAAGGCGAGCATTTGTGCTTATAAAACTTAAACTTTGTTATTTATTTATTAAATGAGTGATCGTTTCACTTGATAAGACCCTTATTCATCGTCTGGTGTTGTTTAAAGCCCTTTGAACAGTTTGCACTGAAACTGTGTTTTGGACCTTGAACCGTTTGGTTCCCATTGAAGTCCATTATATGGAGAAAATCCTGGAATGTTTTCATCAAAAACCTTAAATTCTTTTCGACTGAAGAAAGAAAGACATGGACATCTTGGATGACATGGGGGTAAGTAAATTATCAGCAAAGTTTTTTTTTTTTAAGTGAACAACTCCCTCTGATGGTCTTCGGGGTCTGCAAATGACTTTCGCTTGAATTAAAAAAAAATAATTCACATACTCTTTTTCCAAATGGTATGAAACTCCCTACAGCTCTCAACACTGTCTAGATCTACAAAAAAAAATAAAAATAAAATTCTATCTGTATTTATGTAGGCGTGACAAAAATAGTCACACTCGTGGTCTTCGGGGTCCATTGGACCCCAAAAAATAACATTTAATTTTTGTAATTTCGTCTCTGAAAGAACGCGGCGTTGATGCAGATGCCGAAAGCAGTCCGTTTTTACTTTCACTTTCAGGGAATGAGCGCGTTTACATGCACGTTCTTAATGCCTAATGCCTACTGACAATGCATGTGGTCATGTAAACGCATCAACCCGTTTTCCTTTATCAGAGTCAAGTCATAAGTATATAATCCGATCGACTCAGCTAGATGTTTGCATATGTTTGCCCCTTGCTCTGATTTCTCCCGGCATAAAAACACATTAACCCGCGTACTTCGTGCTTACTAAGTGCGCATGTGAAGTGCATCTAAACAGACAGAGCACTGGTAGGAGGACATATATCACAAACTCCGAATCTTTCTGACCCAATAAATTATTTAAACGCGTTTTCATCTCGTGCAGAAAGTGAAAATGCCGCATGTGGCATGAGGATAGGCTATGTGTCCGTAAATTTCCCGTTGACATGATGATTAGGATGAAAAAAATGATTAGGATCGTTTTTTTTTACCTCACTATACCAGGAAATAACCTGATCCTATTAATAAACACTCCACCTTTGCTAGAAAAATAGAAAAAAAAGATACTTGTATATAAAACGAAGTAATAAAACAAGCAAATTAATGAGTAACTAATCAAGTTAATAATCAAATAAGTAAGCCCCGCCCCTCGCGATAATATCGTGTATCGCCGATCTCACAGGCTGACGATAGGACGATATGGAAATGGAGCATTTCGCCCAACACTACACCCCACACTCACATCACACACACTCAATTCACACACTACACACACCCACACTCACATCACACACACTCAATTCACACACTACACACACACACACACACACACCCACACTCACATCACACACACTCAATTCACACACTACACACCCCACACACACACACCCCACACTCACATCACACACACTCAATTCACACACTACACACACACACACACACACACACCACACACCCCACACTCACATCACACACACTCAATTCACACACTACACACACACACCACACACCACACATCACATCACACACACTCAATTCACACACTACACACACACACACACACACACACACACACACACACCCACATCACACACACTCACATTCACACACTACACACACACACACACACACACCACACACCCCCACACTCACATCACACTCACTCAATTCACACACTACACACACACACACACACCACACACCCCACACTCACATCACACACACTCAATTCACACACTAAACACACACACACACACCACACACATCACACTCACTCAATTCACACACTACACACACACACACGCACACACGCACACTACACACCCCACACTCACATCACACACACTCAATTCGCACACACGCACACTACACACCCCACACTCACATCACACACACTCAATTCACACACTACACACACACACACACACGCACACTACACACCCCACACTCACATCACACACACTCAATTCACACACACACACGCACACTACACACCCCACACTCACATCACACACACTCAATTCACACACTACACACACACACACACGCACACTACACACCCCACACTCACATCACACACACTCAATTCACACACACACACGCACACCACACACCACACACTCACATCACACACACTCAATTCACACACTACACACACACACACACACACACACACACCCCACACTCACATCACACACTCAATTCACACACTACACACACACTCACATCACACACTCAATCACACACTACACACACACACCACACACCCACACTCACATCACACACACTCAATTCACACACTACACACATACACACACACACACACACACCCACACTCACATCACACACTCAATTCACACACTACACACACACCACACACCCACATCACACACACTCAATTCACACACTACACACACACACACACACACACAACACCACACACCCCACACTCACATCACACACACTCAATTCACACACTACACACACACACACACACACACACACACACCCCACACTCACATCACACACACTCAATTCACACACTACACACACACACACACACACACACACCCCACACTCACATCACACTCACTCAATTCACACACTCACGCACACACACACGCACACTCACATCACACACACTCAATTCACACACTACACACACACACACCACACACCCCACACTCACATCACACACACTCAATTCACACACTACACACACACACACACACACACACACCACACACCCCACACTCACATCACACACACTCAATTCACACACTACACACACACACACACACACACACCACACACCCCACACTCACATCACACACACTCAATTCACACACTACACACACACACACACCACACACATCACACTCACTCAATTCACACACTACACACACACACACACGCACACCACACTCACATCACACACACTCAATTCACACACTACACACACACACACACACACACACACGCACACTACACACCCCACACTCACATCACACACACTCAATTCACACACTACACACACACACACACACGCACACTACACACCCCACACTCACATCACACACACTCAATTCACACACTACACACACACACACACACACACACACACACACACCACACACTCACATCACACACACTCAATTCACACACTACACACACATCACACACACACACACACACACACACCACACTCACATCACACACTCAATTCACACACTACACACACACACACCACACACCCCACACTCACATCACACACACTCAATTCACACACTACACACACACACACACACACACACACCACACACTCACATCACACACTCACATTCACACACTACACACACACACACACACACACACCACACACCACACACTCACATCACACACACTCAATTCACACACTACACACACACACACACACACACACACACACACACACACACACACACACACACACACACACACCCACACACTACACACACACACACACACACACACACACTCAATTCACACACTACACACACACACTCACATCACACACACTCAATTCACACACTACACACACACACTCACATCACACACTCAATTCACACACTCACATCACACACACTACACACACACACACACACACACACACCACACACACACACCCACACTCACATCACACACACTACACACACACACACACACACTACACACACCCACACTCACATCACACACACTCAATTCACACACTACACACACACACACACGCACACCACACACTCACATCACACACACTCAATTCACACACTACACACACACACACACACACACCCCACACTCACATCACACACTCAATTCACACACTACACACACACACTCACATCACACACACTCAATTCACACACTACACACACACACACACACACCCCACACTCACATCACACACACTCAATTCACACACTACACACACACACACACACACACACACACACACCCACACTCACATCACACACACTCAATTCACACACTACACACACACACACACACACACTACACACCCCACACTCACATCACACACACTCAATTCACACACTACACATACACACACACGCATTGGACACATCTGATTGGTGGAAGTCGTGTCACTTGTCTGAAACCCCGCAAAGGTACTTTTTTTTCTTTTTTCTTTTTTATTCAACAATCTTACAACAATCAACAATCCTCTTCCATTATATATATAAAAAATACAATGTGCAGTTTCCAATATTGCAGGTGTTTTAACATAAAACATAAACAAGACTTACATCACATTTTGCCAGGGGTAGTACAGATTTACAGAAATATATCAAATTGTTTACACACATTCACAGTTTTTGTTGCCTTTGATTAACCCTCTGATGGTCTTCAAAAAAAGTAATAATTCTGGTCTTCGGGGTCTACTGGACCCCAGACAATAACATTTAATTTTGTAACAGAATAGTATTTTTTTTTAACAAATATAATTTTACTCTGTTTATTAATGTTTTTACTCAACATTTGTGTAGTTTTTGGAGGATTTTTTTATTTTTTTTTTATTTCTATAAATAAATAAATAAATATTTAAATAGGATATTAACAAAACAAAACAAAAAAATGTGTTAAATGTGTTATGTTAAATAAACTTTATAAAAGACCCAGATTTATAACTTTTATTCCTGGGGATACCATGGATAATTTTACAAGGTTGAATGTAAGATTTTTGCCAAATTTTTGGAAAATACAGGTTAAAATTTGTAATAAGTCACTTTATCCACTAGATGGCTATAGAGCTCCACTAGGCCTATAAACTATTTGAATTACTGAAAGATATAGTTTCTAAAGTTGGATTCATATCTAAATATTATAAAATCACAATTATAACAAAAATAAAATACTTTTTGTCAAAGTTTAGCATTTGTTTTTGTACTGAAAAAACAACAGTTTTTCAATAATTACATTATGATTAGAATCAAACCTGAACATGTTACAAAGAGAAATGTTGGAGTTTTAAGATTTGATCATTTATTTCAACTGAACAGCTATAACAAATTAGCAAATAAAGCAGTAAAAATAAAATATTTGTAAAAAAAAAAGTAAATTGGGAAGAAAATCGAACAACTAACAATAATTTGGAACAATAGCAGTTGGTCTCATCTCTTTTATCTTTTTTATAGCCTTACAAATGTATTCCTGTGTGTGTGTGTGTGTGTGTGTGTGTGTGTGTGTGTGTGTGTGTGTGTGTGTGTGTGTGTGTGTGGTGTGTGTGTGTGTGTGTGTGTGTGTGTGTGTGTAGTGTGTGAATTGAGTGTGTGTGATGTGAGTGTGTGGGTGTGTGGTGTGTGTGTGTGTGTGTGTGTGTGTTGAGTGTGTGAATTGAGTGTGTGGTGAGTGTGGTGTGTGTGTGTGTAGTGTGTGTGAGTGAGTGTGAGTGTGTGGTGTGAGTGTGGGTGTGTGTGTGTGTAGTGTGTGAATTGAGTGTGTGATGTGAGTGTGGGTGTGTGTGTGTGTGTGTGTGTGTAGTGTGTGAATTGAGTGTGTGTGATGTGAGTGTGGTGTGTGTGTGTGTGTGTGTGTGTGTGTAGTGTGTGAATTGAGTGTGTGTGATGTGAGTGTGTGTGTGTGTGTGTGTGTGTGTGTGAGTGTGTGTGAGTGTGTGGTGTGTGGTGTGTGGTGGTGTGTGTGTGTGTAGTGTGTGATTGAGTGTGTGATGTGTGAGTGTGGGTGTGTGTGTGTGTGTGTGTAGTGTGTGAATTGAGTGTGTGTGATGTGAGTGTGGGGTGTGTGTGTGTGTGTGTGTGTGTGTGAATTGAGTGTGTGTGTATGTGAGTGTGGGTGTGTGGTGTGTGTGTGTGTAGTGTGTGTAGTGTGTGAATGTGATGTGTGTGTGGTGTGTGGTGTGTGTGTGTGTGTGTAGTGTGTGAATTGAGTGTGTGTGATGTGAGTGTGTGGTGTGTGTGTGTGTGTGTGTGTGTGTAGTGTGTGAATTGAGTGTGTGTGATGTGAGTGTGGGTGTGTAGTGTGTGTGTGTGTGTGTGTAGTGTGTGAATTGAGTGTGTGTGATGTGTAGTGTGTGGGTGTGTGTGTGTGTGTGTGTGTAGTGTGTGAATTGAGTGTGTGTGATGTGAGTGTGGGGTGTGTAGTGTGTGTGTGTGTGTGTGTGTGTAGTGTGTGAATTGAGTGTGTGTGATGTGAGTGTGTGGTGTGTAGTGTGTGAATCTGAGTGTGTGTGATGTGAGTGTGTGGTGTGTGGTGTGTGTGTGTGTGTGTGTGTGTATGTGTGTGTAGTGTGTGTGATGTGTGTGTGTGTGTGTAGTGTGTGAATGTGAGTGTGTGTGATGTGAGTGTGTGGTGTGTGTGTGTGTGTAGTGTGTGAATTGAGTGTGTGTGATGTGAGTGTGGGGTGTGTGTGTGTGTGTGTGTGTAGTGTGTGAATTGAGTGTGTGTGATGTGAGTGTGCGTGTGTGTGTGTGAGTGTGTAGTGAGTGTGATGTGAGTGTGTGATGTGTGTGTGTGTGTGTGTGTGTGTGTGTAGTGTGTGAATTGAGTGTGTGTGATGTGAGTGTGGGGTGTGTGTGTGTGTGTGTGTGTGTGTGTGTAGTGTGTGAATTGAGTGTGTGTGATGTGAGTGTGGGGTGTGTGGTGTGTGTGTGTGTGTGTGTGTGTGTAGTGTGTGAATTGAGTGTGTGTGATGTGGGTGTGTGGTGTGTGTGTAGTGTGTGAATTGAGTGTGTGATGTGAGTGTGGGTGTGTGTGTGTGTGTGTGTGTGTGTGTAGTGTGTGAATTGAGTGTGTGTGATGTGAGTGTGGGGTGTGTGGTGTGTGTGTGTAGTGTGTGAATTGAGTGTGTGATGTGAGTGTGGGGTGTGTGTGTGTGTGTGTGTGTGTAGTGTGTGAATTGAGTGTGTGTGATGTGAGTGTGTGGTGTGTGTGTGTGTGCGTGTGTAGTGTGTGAATTGAGTGTGTGTGATGTGAGTGTGGGGTGTGTAGTGTGCGTGTGTGTGTGTGTGTAGTGTGTGAATTGAGTGTGTGTGATGTGAGTGTGGGGTGTGTAGTGTGCGTGTGTAGTGTGTGAATTGAGTGTGTGTGATGTGAGTGTGGGTGTGTAGTGTGCGTGTGTGTGTGTGTGTGTGTGTGTAGTGTGTGAATTGAGTGTGTGTGATGTGAGTGTGGGGTGTGTAGTGTGTGTGTGTGTGCGAATTGAGTGTGTGTGATGTGAGTGTGGGGTGTGTAGTGTGCGTGTGTGCGTGTGTGTGTGTGTAGTGTGTGAATTGAGTGAGTGTGATGTGTGTGGTGTGTGTGTGTGTGTTTAGTGTGTGAATTGAGTGTGTGTGATGTGAGTGTGGGGTGTGTGGTGTGTGTGTGTGTGTGTAGTGTGTGAATTGAGTGAGTGTGATGTGAGTGTGGGGTGTGTGGTGTGTGTGTGTGTGTGTGTAGTGTGTGAATTGAGTGTGTGTGATGTGAGTGTGGGTGTGTGTGTGTGTGTGTGTGTGTGTGTAGTGTGTGAATTGAGTGTGTGTGATGTGATGTGTGTTGTGTGTGTGTGTGTAGTGTGTGAATTGAGTGTGTGTGATGTGAGTGTGGGGTGTGTGGTGTGTGTGTGTGTGTGTGTGTAGTGTGTGAATTGAGTGTGTGTGATGTGAGTGTGGGGTGTGTGTGTGTGGGGTGTGTAGTGTGTGAATTGAGTGTGTGTGATGTGAGTGTGGGGTGTGTGTGTGTGTGTGTGTGTGTAGTGTGTGAATTGAGTGTGTGTGATGTGAGTGTGTGTGTGTGTGTGTAGTGTGTGAATTGAGTGTGTGTGATGTGAGTGTGGGGTGTAGTGTTGGGCGAAATGCTCCATTTCCATATCGTCCTATCGTCAGCCTGTGAGATCGGCGATACACGATATTATTGCGAGGGGCGGGGCTTACTTATTTGATTATTAACTTGATTAGTTACTCATTAATTTGCTTGTTTTATTACTTCGTTTTATATACAAGTATCTTTTTTTCTATTTTTCTAGCAAAGGTGGAGTGTTTATTAATAGGATCAGGTTATTTCCTGGTATAGTGAGGTAAAAAAAAACGATCCTAATCATTTTTTTCATCCTAATCATCATGTCAACGGGAAATTTACGGACACATAGCCTATCCTCATGCCACATGCGGCATTTTCACTTTCTGCACGAGATGAAAACGCGTTTAAATAATTTATTGGGTCAGAAAGATTCGGAGTTTGTGATATATGTCCTCCTACCAGTGCTCTGTCTGTTTAGATGCACTTCACATGCGCACTTAGTAAGCACGAAGTACGCGGGTTAATGTGTTTTTATGCCGGGAGAAATCAGAGCAAGGGGCAAACATATGCAAACATCTAGCTGAGTCGATCGGATTATATACTTATGACTTGACTCTGATAAAGGAAAACGGGTTGATGCGTTTACATGACCACATGCATTGTCAGTAGGCATTAGGCATTAAGAACGTGCATGTAAACGCGCTCATTCCCTGAAAGTGAAAGTAAAAACGGACTGCTTTCGGCATCTGCATCAACGCCGCGTTCTTTCAGAGACGAAATTACAAAAATTAAATGTTATTTTTTGGGGTCCAATGGACCCCGAAGACCACGAGTGTGACTATTTTTGTCACGCCTACATAAATACAGATAGAATTTTATTTTTATTTTTTTTTGTAGATCTAGACAGTGTTGAGAGCTGTAGGGAGTTTCATACCATTTGGAAAAAGAGTATGTGAATTATTTTTTTTTAATTCAAGCGAAAGTCATTTGCAGACCCCGAAGACCATCAGAGGGAGTTGTTCACTTAAAAAAAAAAAACTTTGCTGATAATTTACTTACCCCCATGTCATCCAAGATGTCCATGTCTTTCTTTCTTCAGTCGAAAAGAATTTAAGGTTTTTGATGAAAACATTCCAGGATTTTCTCCATATAATGGACTTCAATGGGAACCAAACGGTTCAAGGTCCAAAACACAGTTTCAGTGCAAACTGTTCAAAGGGCTTTAAACAACACCAGACGATGAATAAGGGTCTTATCAAGTGAAACGATCACTCATTTAATAAATAAATAACAAAGTTTAAGTTTTATAAGCACAAATGCTCGCCTTGCTCTGTTCTGTGATGTACGTTCATGACTCTCCTGTTCGAACTCGTTCATCAAAATGAACAAATCTTTTTCCGATTCAATTCGTTCATTTTGTTTGTTAGATAAAAAAATAGTTACACTAGGGACAAAAATGTCCCCATTGAAACCCGTTAAACCGGCATTTTTGTCTCTTCAATCTTATTGATTCCCATTTATTTTCATATCATATTTGAAAATATCATATTTCTTCACTTTCTTTCAGCTGTCGAGTCAACGAAGTGCGTCATCAACATGGACCAACAGCCGAGGTCAGAACAGCCGACAGATCAGAAGCAGTCAAAGTAAGTCTTTATTAAAATAGTGTATAAAATAAGACATTGTGCTTGATTTTTCATGAAATTGATGCATGTTTCATCACAATAACAAAAATGCTGGGGGAAAGTGTTAATATGTGAGTTGGTCTGTTCCAGCATTTACATCTTCCAGAGAGACGGTGCTGGCACGCGAATGGAGGTGGAGGACTCAATGCAGATCCCAAAAATGTGGTAAGGGCTTTTGTTTGTATGGCAGAGGGGTTTTTCACCCCAAATCATGGATGCGAATGCAATTTAATGTATAACATGGATTCTCAAAAACTCAACGTCTTCAAGATGGAAAAAAAAGTTTTATTAAACATGAAGAAACGGAGGATTAGGGCTGTCACTTCCTGTTCAAATAATAGCCAATAGAACAAATCCTGTTTGTTTTTTAAGTCAATTGTAAAATCGATTTTCCATGTCTAAAGACGTTTCCATTTTTAACACTAAATACAGGCAAATCCACGGACACCTAACAGGCATTAGGACAAGTGTAAAGAGACGCGCACAAGTCAGCAGTATTTCTGATGATTTATTGGCGTGAAGTTTCGTCACAATGACAAACAGGAGCGCAACATTCAGGGATTTGAAAATAACTCCCTCCAATCCGCCAAATGCGGGTAAAACGTGAACTTTGGTGGGAAACGCAGTCAAATCATGAGCTAATTTGACATGTTTCTATGTTTACTCACTTTCTTTGCTGTGGAAGTTCGTGTAAGCTAAATCTGTGCGGATTTAGCGCAATTCGTGAGTCCTCATGATATATTAAATACAGTGTATTGCAGAATCTGTGCATTTCTGGCTTACTTGAACTAGGGGTCGAACGATACACAGAAGTCACGGTTCGGTTCATACCTCGGTTCAGACTTCACGGTTCGGTACGATTTCAGTACAATGGAGGGAAAAGCAAAACAAAACTACAGAACAGATGGCATTGTATTTTTTAAATAA
Source organism: Hybognathus amarus (assembly GCA_030378365.1). NCBI lineage: Eukaryota > Metazoa > Chordata > Actinopteri > Cypriniformes > Leuciscidae > Hybognathus > Hybognathus amarus. Next base: position 4,399 of record JAQIUQ010000865.1, on the reverse strand, counting down.
GTTTTATTAATAAAGGCCTTGCGATATGTTTGGTAATTGTACCTGAATTAATAAAAAATTATTTTATTACACACACACACACTCCAGCATTGCAATCTTGACATTGCAGCCTGTTCATTATGCGGTCACACCAAACGTGAATAGAGTGCCAAATTCGCGACTATCGCGTCTAGTTCGATGCTAGTCCAAAGCGAGGATGCGTGTATAAAGCCAACGTTTGAAGTGAACGCGCGTTCAAAGCTAGCCGATGACACAGATTATGTGTCCCTAAAGAACCCGCGTATCTAACAGTAGTTCCGCATTACATTAATTAGTATGCACACGAGTTTTATTTATTTTTTTTGTGTATTCTCCGTGTAAATTCATGCAACGAACCGTGACGCCGCTACTGTTTCGGTTCAATACGAATAAGTGTACCGTTCCACCCCTAACTTGAACACACGTCACTACGCAACAAATAACGGCGCGCTTGTTCACTTGCATTGAATATGAAAAATTAATATACATTAATTTTTAACATTTTTTTTCTAACATCCTACATATACTGTGTATTAATCTGTCCACCTAAAATACATTTTTGCACAAAAAAGTTTTGGTATTTTTGTTTTTCAAAACTTCTTGTTGGTTGGTCCGATCGATAGTGCAATCGATTTTCGAACGTAAAGTGACGCCCTACAGAAGGTATGCATTGACGTCACTGTCCTGCTGGATCCCGTTCCTCAGCCGGACTGGGTGTCAGAAGAGCGGCTGCGTGACTGAGCATAAAGCACTGAATTGGGGAAAAGATAAACCAGGTTGAGATCTATCCAGTCCTCGTTGCTACGAGTTGTCAGATTATGTAACAGCCTCATTTGTCTCTGTGACCATAATCATCATCAACCTTTTTATTACAGACACTTGGTCCATTCAGTAGACAAAGACAATACATGCAACAATACATAAATCAGAAACATACAAAGACACAAAAAAAAAACAAAAAAAAAAAACAAAGATTAAAAAAGATTATAAAAAAGCTAAAAAAATACAACATTTCTATAAGAGACACTTATACCAGCATTTCCAAATTGATGATTGGTATCTTATGGCACTAAGTCTAGGTTTCACTAGCAGCATCACAATGCTGTTTTTGGAGTCATTTAGACGACAGATGAATTTGTAGGTGAGTCTCCTCAGTAACGCCTGAAAAGTGCTGACCCCTGCATTACAAAACAGGTCACTTGCACTAGAGCACCTAGGTTTGTTGAGCAGTGACCTCATACAGTCATTATAAGCAACCTTAAGCTTCTGCATACTAGCCTTTTTAAACTTAGTCCATAAAGGAGCAGTATACAAAGGAGTGCAATATGCTTTGAACAGGCCAATTTTGACGTCATCCGTGCACCTGTGGAATCTTCTAACCAGCATGTTAGCTTGGGCATACAATATGCGACGCTGCCGGTACAAATCCTCATCATCAGACAACTGATCGGTAATGTAATGACCCAGGTATTTAATTTTATTACAAACACTCATCACTTGTCCTGACAGATAGAAGTCTGGAAAACAAAGATCTTTATCCTCTTTTGTCCTACATATCAACACAGCACTCTTTTTAGCATTATACAGCACATCAAATTTCACCCCATATTCAGAGCAGATATTCAGTAACTGCTGAAAGCCAGCACTGCTGGGAGAAAAAATGGCCAAATCATCAGCATACATAAAATGATTAACCAAGGTGTTACCAATTATACAACCCGTTTTGCATCTTGATAATTGGTTGGATAGCTCATCCATGTAGAGGTTGAAGAGAGCTGGTGAAAGTAGTCCCCCCTGACGTACCCCATTACTCACCCCAAATGAGGCAGATACAGTATTACCCCATTTTGCCTGCATACTCTGGTTGGCATACCAAAAAGCCAGGATTCTTATAATGCCCTCAGGGGCACCCCTTTGGCTCAGTTTTTCAAATAGCTTGTAATGATTGACTCTGTCGAAGGCTTTTGAAGCATCAATAAACCCAATAATCATTGATGAGTTCTGCCTTATGTACCCCTGTGTTGCCTCCTTCAAAGCATAGATACACATATCAGTACCCAATTTAGATTTAAAGCCGAATTGATTATCACTGGTACCAATAAATGGACCTAAACGATCAAGTATATGCAAATTGGCACATATTAAATTATATATTGCCTAATTTGCATATTTCAACATAAAATTAAGGAAAACTTGTGATACATTTTCTTTTTCTCATCTTAATGTAAGTAATCAACTGGGAAAGTTTCATGGTGATATCTGCTAGTTAAAAATCTTACCCTATTTATCCGTAGTGTCTCGGCTCAACTATAAAGTTGAACAGCGAATTACTGTACATGTCATAAATATATGCATAATGTTACTCTGTGAAGTTTGACAAGTGTGCATTCTTACACAGCAGCAGGGACATTATTCACTAACGTTACAGTGGCTATTGAATCCGCCTAGCACTATAGCTAATATTACCAAAAAGCTCAAATAGGCTACTTCTAAATCTTCACTTTAGGTGTTTTGTGCAACCGTTCTTATAAGTAATTGTATTGCATTTCTTTATTACATTGTATTGCATTTTGTAAAAATATAGTGTAAGCCATGCATTGCTTGAAAATATTGAGATCTAGTAAATCAGTATAACATAGACATCTGTAGACATGAAGTGGCAGCTTCAGCCGTTTGCAGCTATGAAAAGTTTGGCGGCTGCAGCAGCCATTTAGGTTTTGGCTGAGCCGGCTAGCCAGCCAATAACATCATCAGCCAGCCATTATTGTCAAAACAAATGGCTTCGGGGTCTAAGTTTAGTAGTAATGATTTTATGAATTACTTCAATGAGAAAATAGAAAGCATCCAAAACACAATTATAAATGTACAATCCTCTATGGTGTCTTATGATTCAACCTCAATTATGGCTCCTCTAGAACAACTACACCGCTTTACAACGATAGGACAGGAAGAGCTAAATAAACTTATCATTGCATCTAAACCAACAACATGTTTATTAGATCCAATACCCACTAAACTACTGAAAGAAGTGTTACCTGTAGTGGAAGAGCCTCTCCTCAATATTATTAACTCGTCTTTATCTTTAGGTCATGTTCCAAAAATATTCAAGCTGGCAGTAATAAAACCTCTCATTAAGAAACCGCAATTAGATTCAAATAACTTAGCAAATTACAGACCCATTTCAAATCTTCCATTTATGTCAAAAATATTTATGTTTCTGATATTTTAATACACTGTAGATTACTTAAAGTAATACGGTACAATGTAGGCTACCATGCAAATTTGAAGGATTTTTTTTCCGTGGGGTATTTGTCTTTGTTTTTTGTCTAAGGTTGCGTTCTTTTGTTTGTTTTAAAGTTGGATTTTTTCGTGGATATTCTGACACTAAAGTGGTAAAACCCGAAAATTATGTTTTGCTAAATGTAAAATAACCCGTTAACGTTATTTAGTTACCATCTGGCATGTTAGACATCAATGTCTTATTTATCTAGAGTATTTTTTTACAGATATTTCTTCCCGAGCGCATCCGGTAACCAGTTCCTACGTGAATCATGCAGATCTGTAAAAAAAATAAAAGGGGGAGGGGGACGGGTGTCGGCTGGGTTGGCTGCCGGAGTGAAAAGGAGATGATATAAGGACATAACTGGCTGACGTGCATACAGATTCTTCCTTCCTTTCCAAGTATCAACAAGGACGTGCTTGCGTTCAGCTTGTTCACCTGCTCAATTTCGTACCTCAGTCGCTCTCGCGCTACTGTGTTATCGTTGTCAGTTTACAAGAACATCACCGTTAGGTCCCCAGTAGGGCTGGGCGATATATCGATATAGTTCAAATTTGCGCTATGATCCTTGCTCCAAGCAAGCTGCTGACTGCATATCGTGCATTCTATTAGTTGGAGTTCTGACGCCTCCGTCTCAACAGCATTAGTGTACAACGCGACAAATACTCACATAAAATATTAACGCAGAGGAACGGCCAAATCAGTTCAGTGAGTTCACAAAAGTTCATTATTTGCATGTGCTTTAAAGCCTTGCCGGTTAAACGTCATTCACTGCTGATGCGCTGTTCTGAGCGCGAACACCCGGGGAACACCCGCGGACATCCGGAGAAGCGGCTCGGTATATTTTCCTGCTTTTTTGTCCTTGGCCAATCACATGCCTGGCCTTTAAACAAAAGCTACCAGAGGAATCGTCAAGAAAAGTAATTAAGGCCAGTTTTAAAGTTTTACAAAAATAAACCATAGGCTATATTGTTCTTGAATTATTTGAAGAAAAAACGACATACTAAAAACGCCAGCCTAATCTCAGGAGCTGCTTTGAGTACGCTCGTGACGTGTGGAAAAACGCTTTGGTGGACTGTGGACACACGGCCGTTTCAAGTG